>CM055832.1:22985929-23350929 GCA_029582265.1 Zoroaster sp. YZ-2022 | reverse complement strand
GTTTACAAGTTGCAATCGCAAACCTTACTACTAATTTAATCCAACTTTTTTAAAGAGTATAAAGAGTTGTCACTTATAAAGAGTTGTCAATGACGGAACTCTTTAAATGTTGATTCAACACTTCCATTTTTCTAGAGTAGTACATATGTGTGCTGATATCTGAACATGATGTGACGTGCATCGATCGGACAGCAAGGTTCTCTGACAATCACAGAATCTTGTGATCAGGACACACGTGCCAGAGATGATTGTGTTTCACGTCTGTGGTCAAATATCATGTTAAAATGTACTATTCAGCTCATTTATATTATAAGCTAACAAAATGCATGACGGGAGTGTCTGTAAGCACTTCTCTCAGAAATGTGTGGACCAACTGTGCTGGTATTTTTTTACAGAGGTTTCTAACCATATCACTTGATCTTCATATGAATTCACATGCGACTGTTTTTATTCGAAGTGTATACATTTGAACCTACCCTGTCCTAAGGGCCTCTGTGTAGGTGATACCCTTGGCCAATTCCTTGACTGTCATCAGAGCTCTCTGCTCTTGAATGCTCTGCAATATCTTCTGTTCCTCTTCGATTTGTTTGTCTAGCTGATTCATTTTGCTGCCTGCGTCATCAAGAAAATACACGTCATCATTGGAATTTTTAATCCCAATGTATCGCATTCCATATAGACTTATGTCTCAACTCTCTTTACATTATTACCACTGGTCATCATTCATGTAATCTTTCTCAGCTCCCTTGAAGCTTAAAAAGGACAACACCTCTAAAATAAATATTTCTTTTGCATATTTTGTTGACCATTTCAGGTCAATTTGGAGTCCAACTAATGAGAAAAGATTGACAAAGCATTTACAATTCTGAAAACACACGGAGCAAAACATTGCAGTCAAAATATTTTTATAATGTGCATATTTCTTTGTGTTTTCTCTCAAATCAGAGAATTTTTCCCAGATGACAAATTACCTCATGGTACATGAATAATGTAAACAGAGTATTGAATTAATCTTAATTTAAATTCACAATATTCTGTAGATTTTAAGTCCTGAAATGGATGTATAATCTAACAATCTTTTATGGATACTTTACATGGGGCTGGGTGTCCCAATCAAGTCCAACAGTTGGGTGGCTGCATGGTGTTAAAGTGGTGTTTAATTTTGGTGGATTTAGGAAGGTTCTTTGACAAAATACCCAGGGGGTTAAAGGGTTAATAAAAAAAGGCTAAAAACAGCAATACAACGAGGGAAAGTATGGCAATACTGATTCCCATATTGTCAAGTTTGCTGCTAGAGCCAATGAAATCGAAAATCTTACTCTCGGCTTTCTTCTTGAGTTCTGCATGTTGATCCAGCAAGCTGACGTTAGCCCTGATGCCGAGGTCATCCACTTGTTCTCCATCCTCTCTGCCGCTGTCTCTCTGGTCCCATTCCCCCTCTGGGACGCTCTTAGCTGTCCTCCTGTTCAGTAGCTTCTGTGCCTTTTCAAGCTGTATGAGGCAAATGATGACATCTTAACAATTTCAAATTTCTTCTAACATCATCTCAAGAGACAACCTTTTCCACATCTTGATTTGTGCCGCTGAGTAATTTTTTTCTGTATCATTATTTACTGTATCATTATTTGCTGTATCATTATTTGCTGTATCATTATTTGCTGTATCATTATTTGCTGTATCATTATTTGCTGTATCATTATTTGCTGTATCATTATTTACTGTATCATTATTTTCTGTATCATTATTTTCTGTATCATTATTTACTGTATCATTATTTACTGTATCATTATTCACTATCATTATTTACTGTATCGTTATTTACTGTATCATTATTTACTGTATCATTATTTACTGTATCATTATTTACTGTATCATTATTTACTGTATCATTATTTTCTGTATCATTATTTACTGTATCATTATTTGCTGTATCATTATTTACTGTATCGTTATTTACTGTATCATTATTTACTGTATCATTATTTACTGTATCATTATTTACTGTATCATTATTTACTGTATCATTATTCACTATCATTATTTACTGTATCATTATTTACTGTATCATTATTCACTATCATTATTTACTGTATCGTTATTTACTGTATCGTTATTTACTGTATCGTTATTTACTGTATCGTTATTTACTGTATCGTTATTTACTGTATCGTTATTTACTGTATCGTTATTTACTGTATCGTTATTTTCTGTATCGTTATTTTCTGTATCGTTATTTACTGTATCATTATTTACTGTATCATTATTTACTGTATCGTTATTTACTGTATCATTATTTACTGTATCATTATTTACTGTATCATTATTTACTGTATCATTATTTACTGTATCATTATTTACTGTATCATTATTTTCTGTATCATTATTTTCTGTATCGTTATTTACTGTATCGTTATTTTCTGTATCGTTATTTTCTGTATCGTTATTTACTGTATCGTTATTTTCTGTATCGTTATTTACTGTATCATTATTTTCTGTATCATTATTTTCTGTATCATTATTTACTGTATCGTTATTTTCTGTATCGTTATTTTCTGTATCGTTATTTACTGTATCGTTATTTACTGTATCGTTATTTACTGTATCATTATTTACTGTATCATTATTTTCTGTATCATTATTTTCTGTATCATTATTTACTGTATCATTATTTACTGTATCATTATTTACTGTATCATTATTTACTGTATCATTATTTACTGTATCATTATTTACTGTATCATTATTTACTGTATCATTATTTACTGTATCATTATTTTCTGTATCATTATTTACTGTATCATTATTTACTGTATCATTATTTACTGTATCATTATTTACTGTATCATTATTTACTGTATCATTATTTACTGTATCATTATTTACTGTATCATTATTTACTGTATCATTATTTACTGTATCATTATTTACTGTATCATTATTTACTGTATCATTATTTACTGTATCATTATTTACTGTATCATTATTTACTGTATCATTATTTACTGTATCATTATTTACTGTATCATGTTTTTCTGTATCATTATTTACTGTATCATTATTTACTGTATCATTATTTACTGTATCATTATTTACTGTATCATTATTTACTGTATCATTATTTACTGTATCATTATTTACTGTATCGTTATTTACTGTATCGTTATTTACTGTATCGTTATTCACTGTATCATTATTCACTGTATCATTATTTACTGTATCATTATTCACTGTATCATTATTTACTGTATCATTATCAATATTAACCCTCCTACTACAGCTGCACTTTAGTGGGAAGAAGTCAAAATCAGTCAACTGCCTGTTTTTGACTGTTGACCCAAATGTGAACACAGGGGCATTTTTGACTGGTTTTTACTGTCATTTTGACCACCCTCAACAATACCAGACAATGCTTTTACCAGTCAAAAACGGTCGACTCATTTTGACCTGTAAATGTACTTACTACACGTAAGGTTTGACAGTGTTGGACTTTTAAGTGCACTAGATATACCTTGGCAAGTATATCAACATTTTGACTGATTTTGATCCTTGTAATAGTAGGATGGTTAATTTTTCTCTGACACTACAGGGCCATTTCATAGATATGCTATTTTGGAAATTATACTGTAAGATACATTACAAACTAGACACTTACGCAAAATAAAACTGAAGAGAACATTCTAATTATTAAAAAAATAATCAAAAATACTGACAGGGGAAATGCTTCCTTTTTATAAATCTGTCAGTCTGAGTCACTGATCAAATTCAAGAAACTTTTTAAGACAGAACTATTAAGAACTCATTAACCCTAACCTTCCCAAATCCTCCAAAATCCTCTTTGCCAAAGTGAAGGATTTTGAAGGATTGAGGTTACATGCTACATGCTCTTTGCTAAAGTGAAGGATTTTGGAAGATTGAGGTTATTAGGCATACTTGCCTTTCCATGGTACATGTACATCCATGTTTATTGTAGTGATTGCAAGGTCAGTGCTTGGGTCAGTGGACACTGTTTATTGCTCCATGCATGCAGGGAGGGTCCCTGGCCATGTACATGTATCACAGATTAGAAACACATGTGTGTAAACATGTCATGTGCTTGCTTTACCACTGAAGGATTTTGGAGGATTCAGGTTATGTGTCAGCAAATGGGCCTAAGGAGTTAGGAAGGATTCAGGTTATGTGTAAGCAAATGGGCCTAGGGAGTTAGGAAGGATTCAGGTTATGTGTAAGCAAATGGGCCTAGGGAGTTAGGGTTAATTTGTATTTGTTTCTTCGTTATTGTCAAGCGTCTTGATCTAGTCTTGTTTAGGATATGTGTGCTTTATAAGAACCTTCTATTATTGTTATTATTACCGACCCTTGTTGATATTAACCCTTGTACAGTTTGATCCCTCAAAACCTTTTGAAAGGTATAAAGTACTTGCCAGTGATGTGTAGTGGTTTCATGTGGGAATGCTTCTACATGTACACATATACACTGTACAAAGTGTACACTGTACAGTGTACAGTGTACATGGTAATATGTTCTACAATTAACCCTAACTCCCTAGGCATTGTATTAAAACAATAAAAATCCTTCAAAATCCTCCAACTGGCTTTGTTGTCTAGGGAGTTAGGGTTAATCCACCTTTCAAAAACTGTTTTTGGTGGTTTTTTTCAACCCGCCGGCAAAATGAACTGAGAATAGGAGGGTTAATGGCTAACCGAACCATTCAAAGCCACAGTATTTAAACATGCATGGCAAGATGACCAGGAATCGTGGAAGGAAGGGGGATCTGAATTTGGGGAGTGGTCCAGGAGCAAAACCCCCTGGAAACTAACTTCTTTTTTGTCAAAAACAAATTGGGGGGGGGGGGGGGGGTGTGGAAGATGAGTCTGGATCCTACTACCATCCAGTCAATATCAGTTATTTAGCTATCTTGACTGTTTGAAGAAAAAAAAGTTGTTTATTTGTTGGTGAAGTACATGTAGCATAGACCTAGTCCGAATGCCTGTTCCTTTCACAGTCTCCTATTTTTAGAACAATGACGTAATTGTCACTGTGAACATCAGAGCAAGGCCACATACCCCAACTCGTAAATCTATGATTTCTCCCTAACAGAAAATCCCCTCCCCCCTTTAACCTTTGCATAAAAGTCATCTGCAATTATCGGCCATTACTATAATTGTTCACCTACTTTCAAAAAAAATATTTTATCGGGTACTTGTTGCTCGCCAAATGTCAGCATCTTTGACATGTTTTTGTACCCTGAAAAATGGGTAGCGGGCCTGGGTCTCTGGTCTAGAGGACAAATCCCCCTGAACCTCTTGGATGTTTAATTTTTGAGGTTTTAAAGACTTTCCACATACCCACAAACAAGAAACTAGAGGTTTGGACACAACATAGGATGCTTCTTTCTTTCCTTGGTGGCTACTTCTCTTCTTTCAAAAAAAAATTGGTGGCAAAGGGAAATTTGTAAAAAATCTTGAAATCAGGAAAAACGTGAGAAATATGACAGATACACTCACCTGTTGTTTGCGTCTTTCCTTCAGTGGTACATACGGCACTAAACCATCTTCATCAGACTCATCATTGCTATGTTTGTGATGCTGAAAAAAAAAAATGAAAATGTTGAAGTTAAATTTTGCAACAATTCAATTGTTATCGCTAAAAGATTCATGACTTTGCAATGTCATGAAAACTTAACTTGATGTGTCAGAAATCTACATAAAGCCTGTCTGGTACAACAAAAAAACACTATTCTCTTTGTGATCAGCCGGTGAGAACTATGCGTTTAATATGTGCTGCGCTGTAAACATGCCAATAACAATTTGTGTAGTGCAACACTGCTTTCGTTTGGTCCAGTTACAGTTCACACCACGTTTCGGTCTAGCTGCAGTAACTGTATCTCCAAGGTCTTAACATTTGTTCGAATCCAACCTAAGAGCTACAGACTTTGACTTCGGAAATTTAGGAGACCCTCATGATGTCACAACCGAGACCCCAGAAAAGTATGGATTCTAGCATATCTTATGTATGCGCGATACAGTTGATCATGCAATGATTTTGGGTGAACAGCTGTTTCATGTTGGTATGCACTTCATTTGTTACTACAGACATTATTTTCACGGTTGTTTCATGCTTGTTTTAGTGCTTATTGCCATGAAACAGCCGTTTACCAAATATCATCACATGATCAACTTCATTGCGTATATATGTAAAGTTTGCACTGGTTTTTCTCCTTTTTTTACCTGTCTTCGTTGGCTGAACCGAGGAAAAGCAGGCACTGTAACTTCTTAACTGCCTCTTGGAGAAACAATTTTTGCTGTTAGAGATGTCTAAAAAAAGAAAATTTCCCCGACATTTCTCAGAGCATTGGCTAATCTGTGTACAACTTTTCATGCCGTTCATTCTGAATAATGCGCATGAGCGATGACCTTGGGGTCAGAAAATTGATTATGTGGCAGAACACGTCTCTTTCAATCGCCCGCACTGTAAGTAAAGTCCTGTCTTACTTGAGCAATTGATGTTCTGCCGCACAATCAATGTTCTGACCCCAAGGTGACAAAGGTTACACCGTTAAATGAACGGCATGAAAAGTTTGTACACAGATTGGCCGTTGCTCTAAAAATTGTCGGGGAAATCCTCTTTTTTTAGACATCTTTCAGCAAAAATTGTTTCTCCAAGAGGCAGTTAAGAAGTTACAGTGCCTGCATTTCCTCAGTTCAGCCAACGAAGACAGGTAAAAAAGGAGAAAATTCAGTGCAAACTTTACAGCCTGTATACGAACGGGAAGAACTCTTGGTCAGGACCCTATTGGAAGTGTACTTTGCAATGTAGATAAGGTCCTATCAGGGCTAACCTTGGAAAAAATGAGTACCCTTGTGTATGACTATGAGGATATGTAAAAAGTCAATGGGGGGCAATTTTTTTGGTGATAAATTGTAAGTTTTTTACGTATTATAACAACAATACAGAGAATTTTTCTTAGAAATTAGTTAGATATATTCTGTTGCCATCTGTAACCCAGTGCTCGAACTTCATGCACGCTTCTGAAGGGTGATTTAAGTTTGAGCGTCAGGTCAATGACAACTTTGCCCCATTAAAAACATGGCACCTTACCTTAGTTGAATGTGTTTATAAGACAGGCATTTTTATTTTAAAAAAACCAAACATTTCCCTCTAAGATTATATTCTGCTTTGGGCAACATGTTTGTGAGTTAATTTGTTTTTTATCATTGCAATAAATTGCAAGCTAACGTTTTAAAAAGGATAAGGCCATGAGAATGAAAGTCATAGATTTGCGTCCACCGCCGCATGTCCCGAAAGCTACCGCCTAACTTTTTCATTATTTGCCAAAAAAATCATTATTTGCACAAAAAGGGTATTTCCACCAAACAAATTTAGTTCCAAATCATCCACATCAGTAAAACGAAGTTTTTACCAAATTTCCACCAGTATAGTAGGCCTATGTGTGCTCATAAGCACATGTTCTCACTGTCTTAGTCCCGCGTACGTTGTTCACAAAAAAGGTCGCATCGCACTAAAACTGCATGGTAAACTTCGTCCGATCTGCACCTGCAACTGTACCGCCTTCACATGCACAACACGTTCGCTGTTGAGCCTTTGTATCTTATGCCTGTGTGTGCGGCCCGCACGTATAATGATGCACGTACATGTACATACACAGGCAATCATACATACGGCGACACGTCAAATTAGTTCTAGAAACATTTTGTGATTGCACTGTTATTAATGATCAATGGAAATAATGAATAATGAAAAAAAGCCTCATGTGTTTTCGAAATTTCCCGGACGCAAATCTATGACTTTCATTCTCTTGGCCGTAATATAATAAAGAGACTTTAACATATGTCCGGAAACTGGGCAGCTTGTAATATTTGTTCAATTTGTATTAGGCTCTATCTTACCTTTGACGATTTTGGACGATCAGAAGAATGTTCACGTTTCTTAGAATAGGAACTCATCTTTCTTCTCAATGATACTGACCAAATATTTATGAACAACGCCTATGTTAAATAATACTTTGACGACGATTTTGTTTACGCGTGTAAACGTCTACCGTTTTCAACGTATCGGATGCGCACAAAATGTTGTCGACATGTGTCGTGTGGCGGCGCTATTTACCATCAGCCGGCCAACCTCGTCACCATGATCTACTTGTTCTCACTGGTGCATTGCGTATGTGGAACTAACCGTGCATTCTCGATCTCACGTGCTTAGTGTTGTATTTTAAACTGGTAAGCTGGTTTGCGCGCCAACATTTATTCCTTCATTTTCCATCATCCTGAATGGATGTGTATTGCATGCACCGTGGTCCACATCCAGCATCATGGCTGCTGTGTTTGAGGATGAGTAATTTCTAAATCCACCCACATCCAGTCAATCAGTCTCAACTTTCCTGCAGGTATAACGTTAGGGGTAGAATTAGCCCTGATAGTGATACTAGGACCCTATCTACAATACACTTATCGTAAGTGTACTGTAGATAGGGTCCTATCAGGGGTTTCGATCCAACTCGGACCCAAACCATCTCGGACCCATGCCAACTCGGACCCATGCCAACTCGGACCCACTACCAACTCGGACCCACGCCAACTCGGACCCACTACCAACTCGGACTCATGCCAACTCGGACCCACTACCAACTCGGACCCACTACCAACTCGGACCCAAAACCAACTCGGACCCACTACCAACTCGGACCCAACCACTACCAACTCGGACCCATTATTCCATTTGACAATGTAGGTATGTGAAGAAAATATTCAAAGTGAACCAATACCAATGCAATTAGTACCACTGGAAAGAGCTTGAAAAATCCTACACAGTGGTACCAAAATTATTGAGATATCTTAATTGATAAGGAAATTACAAGCATTTAAAGCTCGTTAATTAGCATCATTTATCTTAAGGTACTTGAATAGAATTTTGTGACCGAAAACGCGACTTTTTTGAATAAAAACGCTTGATTTTCGGCTCCCGTTCATGCCGATTGCCCCCAGACGACCCAGCTGCGACCGGGTCGCGTCAGACTGCGGGGTAAGTCAATTTTTTTTGGGACCCATAAAATACAATGAAACTTTGGGATTTTAAAGATGAAATAACAACAATAATGTAGACTTACCTTTCAATAACGTAGGATTGGGCCTTAGAGTGGTATTTGTGCCGTCAAAACAGTGATTTCTTCAACTTTTCCAGCGAAGGTCAAAACATTCCAAAAATAAAAAAATCAAACATGGCGGATGTAAGAGGGGATTTTCCAATACGTCATCGTCTACAGCCAATCAGAATGCGAATTTATGGGGATTTCCCCAGCGCGCATGACGCGATGCGGAACAGAAATCGGGCAGAAAATATCGGCCGCGATCGATGCGTATCTTCACATACCTAGACAATGTTTGGCAAATTTTAAAAGATATTGATTAGAATTTTATTTTGTGTCTGTCGCATTGTGAATGTTTGTACTTGCTTTTTATTTTTTGTTTGCTTCCGTATATAAGCATTTGTCTTGTTCTCTGTAGATAGCACTTTAAGTAACTTAGTATTATCTTTGCCCAGATTTAATTCTATTGTGGGGCAATTTGAGTTATTTTACATAAAGTGCAATACAATATGCATTTTTTAAAAATTATTATTATAAAATAATTGCAACATCGGTCACACCATTTTTTCTAAATATAACAACAGTTTTATGCATGATAGATATATTTATTTATTCAACCAATGATTAAAAACAATCACAGGAAATTGTATCGTTGGGCTCGTTTAAATACATTACATTATTTTTACGAAAATCAATTATCATTTCTTTAGTTTTGTCAACATTCAAAATAAGATTGTTGGAATGACACCATTTTACAAGAGAAGATACTTAATTACAATAACTAGATTCATCGCCATTTAAAATTAAACCACACAGGGTTGTATCATCAGCAAATTTTACAATGACGTTAGATGAATCTCCAACATTACAATCGTGTGTGCATAAACTAAACAATAAAGGGGATAGACCACAGTCCTGTGTGGTGTTCCTGTGCTAACAGTGATTGTTTTGAGAAACTTGAACCGATTCTGACAACTTGTCTGCGCTCTAATAAAAAATCTAAAACCCAGTTACATAAAGATCTCGGTATATTAAGGTCAATCAACTTCTGATAAAGCTTAACTGGAATTTTAGTATTAAAAGCCGATGAATAATCAATGAATAAAATACGAGCAAACTTTATACATAATGAACACAAACTATAACACGTATATTTTAATAAAAACACTTCACTTCTAATATTATCCAACAAAATTATTGAATGATCAGTTACATGAAATCTCCCATCCATCCTAATCTGCTACCGGCAGAATGAATAAGGAAAATGTAAAACGTAGCCAAAAGGGTTAGTAGGGGGCACCTGGGGGTCACCAATTTTTTAAAGGGGGGGCACTGAGGGCAATGTATACATTGAGGCTCTGACATGTACAAAAAGATGTCATCAGATTTCTTATTATTATTTCTTTTTGGGGGAGGGGTGGGGGTTTCTAAAACTCACTAAGTCAAAAAAGAGATTTGTAGAACTACCTAACATCCAAAAACTTGATCCAAAAACTGCACGTCTGTATTAAAAAATAAAAAACTAGTTTATGTTTTAATCTTTCCGAGACTGGTTTGGGCCAACAACAAAAAATCCAATCGCGAAAGCTTTCCAGGTCAAAACCTAAATATTCCTGAAACTACCAACAAGAACTGATTCAGTCATTGTTGGGTCCGAGTTGGTACTGGTTGGGTCCGAGTTGGTACTGGTTGGGTCCGAGTTGGTACTGGTTGGGTCCGAGTTGGTACTGGTTGGGTCCGAGTTGGTAGTGGGTCCGAGTTGGTTTTGGGTCCGAGTTGGTAGTGGGTCCGAGTTGGCATGAGTCCGAGTTGGTAGTGGGTCCGAGTCGGCATAGGTCCGAGTTGGTAGTGGGTCCGAGTTGGCGTGGGTCCGAGTTGGCATGGGTCCGAGTTGGTTTGGGTCCGAGTTGGTTTGGGTCCGAGTTGGTTTGGGTCCGAGTTGACCTGATACCCTATCAGGTCTAGGGTAGAATGTCGTATCCGATCGCCACTTTTTCTCATTCAATGTTCCTTCCTCCGTGATATAACCAATAAAGTAATCTTACCTACCTAGTAACTAAGTAAGGTGGAGAACATATGGATGATGATGATGGACATATACTTCAAATTATTCCAGGATATTTATTTCATGAAAAATCAGGCATTTTTGGTAGACTTCCTTCACTCCTTCAGTCATGTCAGTCTGATCTTGTCAACTCCCCAATTAGTGACAAATACAGTCATTGTACATGCGCAGTGGCAACTAATAGGATCCTTCTATTTTCTGAAGGGGAGGATTTTTTTAGAAGGGAAATAAAGTCCGAAAACCATCATAAAAGTGGATTTTAAAGATAGTTTTCGCTTTCTGTACCCCCAAAAATCGATACAATCATTTTTTAATTGGTTGCAAAAAATTCCCAAAAAACCCTTAAAAAGTGGCGGTTGGATACAACATTCTTTCCAACGTTAGTCGACATTTAATTCACTCATCATACATGGGACCCAAAAGTGGCCATCCCTTTTTATAACCTAACATGTTATAGCCCCATTCTAGTTAGGCCCAATACACTGAACTCCTTCTGTATCTCCCTCTTCCATACCCCACGTGTATCGTACGTATACGTAATTCGCCGCACTCGTGAAATGACGCACTTACCTTTGGCTTAGCATTTCTTAGAAAACTTACAAAACTAGGGCGTATTACTGGTTGCATAAACTTATCTAGGTCACCCTTGTTACAAAAATCAAAATCAAAAGTGAAATATCGGAATTATGCACACAATGAATTATGGGAGTTGGGTTTTGGAAAAAAATTGTAAACAAACGCAGATGTTTGTGCACAAAGTCAATGGAGGAGAAAGGTGATTGGTCAGAAAATTTACGTTTTTTACGTATAATATAGCAAAATTATGGAGAAATTATTGAGGAATCGGTTAAATTATAAGTTACAGAACATTTTTATAATTAAGAAAAGAATTGATTGTTTCCCCGGAAGCTACGCAAATGGAGGAATTCTCAGCTAATTTCTGATCCTTATAAATTGGTGGTGTCGGTCAAGGTAGTACATATCACTGACACCCCTGACTTGAGCGTAAAATTAAAACATTAAAAATATTTGTTTTTTAAATAAATAAATAAATAAATACAAAAAAACCAAAAATCAAACCATTAAAAAATTATTAAAATAAAACAAAGTGCTAGTTGAGACAAGAAACTATTATCTTAATTTTTTATCAAGAAACTATTATCTTAATTTGGGACCGTCTGATATTACCGCACCGGTGTTCCCTGATCGTAGATATTTGGGGCACAGATCAGGTCATGAGGCTTGCCTGTTTTAATCCCCTCAGTTGAAATAATTGTATTAGTTATAGCTTTTGTCAAACACCAAACGCCAATCCTTTTTACCATCCTTTAATTTATTGTAATTTATATTTTTTGGCGATGGGGAGAATATTTCTATTAAAAGAAAATATCCTCCAAAAACTGAACTGAAGAGCTTCTCGGCTGTAGTAGTGATCGAGTTTGCCTAAAATCATTTGTAACTGTCATCCAGAAATCGGCTGAGAATTCCTCCGTTTGCATGGTTTCTGGGAATAAAAACTTATTCTTTTCTTAACCCTCCTACTTCTGGTGCCTTTTTCAGACAAGTTGATGCACCATTTGAAACCATTCATTTTGTGAAACACACCAAGGTGTAGTGTATCCACCATTCAAAACCATTTGAATGATTTATAAGCCACTGTGTTGTACATTCACCATTTGAAACCATTCGGCTATGGAAACACACCAAGGTGTAGTGTATCCACCATTCAAAAACCATTTGAATGGATTTGAATGGTAGTAAAGCTTGCTACCAACACTTTTCAAATGGTATCACCATGTGTGTACAAAACCAAATGGCCATTTTGGTAAGAGGAAATTTTGAATGGTTTCAAATGGTCAAACAGTAGGAAGTTAATTATACAAATGTTCTGTATATAATTGAACTAATTCTTAATAATTTTCTCCATAATACGTAAAAAAAAACCTTCCATTTTCTGGCTGACCATCTTTCTCCTCCATTGACTTTGTGCACAAACATGTGCGTTTGTTTACAACTTTTTTCCAAACCCAACTCCATTGCGCACACAATTCCAATAAGGCTTACTTATTTACTGGAAAGTTAGTGCTTGTGAAAGTGGAAAAAGTTGTTTCACCACTGATTTTACTGACATTAACTTTAGATATTTAGGGACGTAGCCTACATGACCTCAATTTTTTTTCATGAACATCTGTGATTTTATTGTTCTATGCTGTTGTCAGTGGAAACCAAAATATATAAATGCTTTGCATTTGCATTGATTTTGGGAAGAAATACGGATCCTCAAAATGGACGGTTGGTTCACCCCATTTTATTGGTCTTCAAAGAATATTGATTAAAAGTTTTGAGAGCTTCTCCAAATTATACAATTTTTTTAATTTTTTAATTTTTTTAAATGTAAACAATTTATTTTATTTTCAAGATTAAAAACAATTTTACAACCATCTGTAATGAGATAAAGCATGATTCAACTGTTTTTGTTGTCTTTGGTACATTTTCTGTGCCCCCATAAATCTTTACAGTTTAGGGATGAGTCATTATAATAACATCAATTTTTTGATGACCACAATTCTGAGCATCTCAAAAACCGGCACTCAAAACGTCCACGCATATGGTCACGCATTAGCCTTGATCAAGGTGTGTTGGAATGGTTTGTTCGTATAATTTTGCCCTATTTAGCTATCCGAACTCCAGCGCAAATTCACACATTGTACAGACTCATATACATACTGTTACATGTATATCTACATCTACATGTACATAATGTATGGAATACACTGTACATGTACTGTACATACAGTGACCATTCATCGTCGCGTCTTGATGCTTCAGCACATGCCAAAATTAAAGGTGGAGCTCATTAATGCTAATATACCAAATTCAAAAACCAAAGACGTATTCTCACTGGTGACTGAATGGCTGTTCTGTGCTCGCTGTGCGCAATATACATGCATGATTGTACTGTACATGTACAAACTAGGTTGGACTTTGTGTATACAGAGACGGAGTCTATATTTGGGCAAATGTAACACGATCCATCTGCGGTTACTGTGCTTTAGCTGTGGGAATACCACGCGCTCGCTGACAGCGATAATTGGATAGCTTTGAAAGCCCGCGCAGTTCAAACTCCTCCTGTATCCTTTCTCAATAATTTCTTTTAAAACAATATCAAATATATATATCGCCCCTTTTAATTAAAATATCGCCGGAGTTTGTTTAAGGCAATTGTTAAATGGTTAATTGTCTCCAAATTTCATGTCATTACATTGGGGGTGACGATATTGATTTTTTTTTTTGGTAGTCGATAATCTTCGGCACTGATATCGTCGATATACATGTACGATGTTATCATCTCAATACGCGGATTGTTTTACATACATGGCAAAAATGTTTGTAGCCGCATTAAATGACATTGGACACAGAAATATGAACTACGTTTTACATGCAAGTACTACAGAGAAGTAGTACCGAGTACTTCGGTATGACATACATTATGTTGTTTATGTGTGACTGCATGCGTGAAGCTTGCTAAAAGCTAGTGCGTAGTGTGGTACCTGATGAATATGGCAGGTTGCACACATAGACGGGGAGATGGAAGCCAGATCTTATTTTGCCTCTGCTTTCAGAATGCACCACTCGAAACAGGGCTGGCCACATCTTCAGATCCTCTCCGTATAGACTTAATTGGATGTCATTTTCAGAAAGAGTTGAGTATAAAAAGGCTATTCTTGTCTACAAATGTATAAAAAAAAATTACTCCTTTGTATATGACAAATCTGTTTTCACCATTTATTCAAAATTGTGAAACGAGACAATCCACTGACATGGCACTGAAGATTCCTTTTGCGAAAAAAGAATGTTATGCCTCAAGCTTTGCTGTAACCGGTACAATCATATGGAATAATTTGCATATACAATTGAGAACCATGACTTCTCTAACCTCATTCAAATCCGAACTACGTAAAACGTTCAGTCAGTAACATATACTTTTATATGTCACAAAATATGTTAACGATGTTGTACATGTAGTTGTAATAGTTCTACACTATTTATAACAATTATGCACTAATCCCATATGCTTTTATTTGATTGTATTGTATTTGTAATGTATTGTACTTGTACATGTGTATAGTCATTTGTATGCAGGGCCCCAATGGAAACCAGTTTTAAACTGTTTGGGCATACCCTGGGTAAAGAAATGTAATAATAATAATAATAATAACATATTTATGACATTTTATATCTACAATTATTGACTGTTCAACTTATTGCGCAAACGTAGTGCGCAATTCTTTTATTTTATTAAGAAAAATGATCTTTTTTTGGCAATTCTTGGCCAACTTTTTGATTGATCGTCTCATAATGCAGCCCATGATGACCCATTTACATAATGGTACGGTCCTGGGAACCTGTGCGGTGCCGCTGTGATTTTGAACTTTTTAGCTCTTCACGGAGCCGTAACTTTGTTAATATTACCGTGTAATGAAATTTGGAGACAATTTATCACATAACAATTGCCTTAAACAAACTCAAAAATTTGATTGGAATATTATGGAACTTTTGTTTATTAATTTTAATAGATTTCAAGAAGATTGAGAGTTCAGGTTTTGAATCATTAAGGCCTTTACAAAGATCAATAGTTATTCTAAAAATTAGAACTTTGATCTAACTTTCAGCCATGGAAACATTGTAAATTGTCTTGATTGATGTGTTCAAAAATGTGGATGAGATTTGTACACGACTTTATCAAATTAGCCTTTCATTCATGAATTTTTATAGCAGACTTTTGTACAGGCTAATGATAATATACAATATCAGAAGGCATTCTTAAATATTCCAGGGTTCTTTCTTTGAGGTGAAAATCCTACCAACCTGAAATCCTGCCAACCTAATCAAAAGACATTGCACATTATGGGAATACTCCCCAGAAAGCTGAGAAGGATTACAGGTCCACAAATTTCAGGTTATGCTTGGGTCTAGAATATTCTCCTGGACCCAGTACAGACCCCTGTAGGGACGGCTCGCCTCGAGTGACACAATCATTCACGACTGTTTCTTTTTCTTTTTAATTCTATTTGACCGAGTAACTGAAGGTTGCGTCCATCAGGTGGGTAAACCTGGGGGTTGTGACAATTACAAAGTATCATACTGTACCTCAAGTGAGTATGCTCTTGATGTACGCTCAAGGCCCCGTTATAATGTATTTTTTTAAATTTTAATTTAAAATTTTGTCTCCTCTTACCAAAGGGCTAGAACAGAAAGTAAATGTAGGATATATGTGCTTTAGAACTAAGATACTATGGGTATGAGTATAAATCATCCTGCAAATTGTATTCATCTTTGAATTTACCAAAAGTTGTCGGTGTAAAACATAACATATTTATTTGTGTTTTCTCAAACACATACCACGTAGTGTGATGGAACGTTCATTAGTTTTATGATATATTTCTTGAAAACTAGAGGGTTAAAACGAGAGTACATTACCAAATACCAATGTTGTACCTTTCCTTCAAGCCTTACTTTCCATTTGACTGATATTTGCCCCTCCATGTATATTTCTATGGGTGTGTCATTTTGCCTTAGATAGAGGTCTTACCCTGACCATGCTCCATCCAACTTCATGTTGGAATGCCATGGTCGAGCGGTTTAGTGCGTCGGATTGGTGTTCTGATGGCTGAGTCGTCAGAATGTGGGTTCAAATCCCAACTGCGACCATGGTGCTTGTGTCCTTGAGCAAGACACTTTACCATAATTGCTTCTCTCCACCTAGGGGTAAATGGGTACCTGTGAGGGCAGAGTTGGTTGTTGTGTTTGATTAGCCCTATATGCGCTGTAATGGCAACAATTGAGCTGTATACTCCCCAGGGAGCTGATGGTTTCAGGAATGATTTATGAGCCTGATGAGCAGGGGTAATAATATAATGCGCCTTGAGCACCAGTTTGGTAGATACGTGCGCTATATAAGTCCACATTATTATTATTATTATTCATTGAGAGGCCAAGTTGCCCAAATCAACAGACACTTCTGTATGTCAGTATAACTATTTCTTTGGTGGTCTTACCTTGAGCTTTATCTAGAGATTTCTGGACTAGGAAGATACTGTTGTCACACTGAACCTGTGACTCCAGTAATGTCTGGAGAGAAGTATATTCTCTAAATGGTAATTTTCAAACAAGTTGAGTAATCGCATCATTTACATTTTGAGGCTCAGTGTGACAACAGAATTCTCTTGCCATGCCAAATCTCTCTTGCCAAGCCAAATCTCTTGCCAAGCCAAATCTCTTGCCAAGCCACTTTTCTTGCCAAGCCAAATCCCTTGCCAAGCCAAATCTCTTGCCAAGCCACTTATCTTGGCAAGCCACTTATCTTGCCAAGCCACTTATCTTGCCAAGCCACTTATCTTGCCAAGCCACTTAACTTACCAAGCCACTTAACTTGCCAAAGCCACGTAACTTGCCAAGCCACTTTTCTTGCCCAGCCACTTTTCTTGCCCAGCCACTTTTCTTGCCCAGCCACTTTTCTTGCCCAGCCACTTTTCTTGCCAAGGAATTCATGTGAAGGGAGGCAGCCACCAGACCCTAGGCAGACATGGAGCAGAGGCCAACATGCATTCCTTCTAGTTTGCTCTGAAGAGACGAGTCATCGATGGTGCCCTTAACTGTCTCATCGGCCTGGATGTTCAGACCCTGGGTTGAATGGAGCGAGGTCACTTGATCAACATCTTCTTTCTACTGAGATGGACAGGCTCTCTGTTGTTCCAAGTGGCTCAATACCCTGTAGAATCGTGTCAGGAATCGAGTGGTTAGGCAGACTGAAGTGATGGCCCACAGGTGTGTCTGACTTGCGGGTGTTGTCTGTGGACCTTTGGTCATGAAACCGTCTTTTGAGGGCGGTCCTTCTCTCACCAATGCACGGTACCCCACAGACCTTGCAAGACATGAGACAGATGAGATTGGTGGTGGTACAGGTGATATGACCTTTGGTCATGTATGTGGCTCTGATGGCAGCTTTTGAAGGAATCCCACTCCTGGACATGTTCTCAACAAGCGGTGCACCAGGAAATACACCTTGAAGTACTCTGTTGGATATGAGGACTAACAGTGTCAGGAATAGGGGGACCTCGGCTTGGACGATGAGATCCCTTACACTGAGTGGACATCTGAATGTCAACATCGGTTCCTCTGGAATGGCATGTTGAAGGTGATCTGAAGTGAGCAGAATATGGTGGTAAGTACTAGTTATTTCACGTATGGGACGGAGAAAGAGAGGTGATAAATGACAATGAGGGGAACTTTCTTGTTGGCACTATCTTGATGTTTGGACTTCTCAGCAAGATCTGAGACCCTAGACAGAGAATTGACCTTTTTGATGTCTAGACGAACTACTTGCGAGTTGTGACCTCTGGACACAAGGTATTTCTTTAGTTCCTGTGAATGGTGTTCAAAGTCGGAGTCATTGGAAGATATCTGACGAAATCTGGGGGCCTGACTATATGTTATATGCTGGTTTTGCGGTGTCGGGGATGACAACTGGAGGAGGGAAGCTATTGGGGTTTGACTATGAGTTTAACATAGAGATCAGTGGTTCGGCCGTTGTCTTCCTTATGCGCAGTAACATTTGAAAAATGGGTCTCTCTGGATGGGTACTCGGTTGATGATTATGTGGAAGGAATTTAATGTGGTCTTTGTAGGCAATGAAGCTTTTTTCATCATTGGTACAGATGAAGGAGACATCATCAATATAGCCCCGCTAGACCCAGGGCTCCATAGAACTGAGGCATATGGCATCAACATGTGTTCTTTTAATGCATAACCTCTAAGCGAAAACCTATTGAAGATGCCATCAATGGTGTTTTCTCTTTGGAGTTGGCTAGAAGAATACATGTTTGCCTCAGTTCCATGTCGAGCCCTGAGTCTAGTGGGGCTATATCGTTGATGCCTTCCTCATCTAAATCAGTGATGAAAAGAGGCTCATTGCCTTCATTGTAAATCCACATGAATTCCTTCCACAGAATTGTCAATCGAGCACCCATTCACAGAGATCTGTTTTATGGATGTTACTGTGTGAAAGGAATACAATGGCTTAACCACTGGTAGCTATGTTGAACAGACAAACACCAATAGTTTCACTCCAACAGTTGCCTACCCCGGCATTGTAAAATTAGTATAATGTACAGCCAGACCCTCGGATTTCGCTGGATATGTTCTAATGACCCCTACTTTGTTCACCATTCACAGGAACTAAAGAAACACCTTGTGTCCACAGGCCACGGCTTGTAAGCTGTTCATCTAGCCATCAAGAAGGTCAAGCCTCTGCCCAGGGCCTTGGTTTTTGCTGAGAAGCCCAGGCGTCAAGATTGTACCAATCGGAAAGTTCCCTTTGTTGTCACTTATCACCCCTCTTTCTCCTTCCCATATGTGAAATAGCTAGTACTGTAAAACCATCATATCCTGCTTACTTTAGATTGCTTTCATCATGTCATTGCAGGGGAGCCTATATGTTGGCATTTAGACATCCACCCAGTGTAAGGGAATTCATTGTTTGGGCTGAGGTCCCTCTATTCATGATACTGTTCGTCCTTGTATTCAATGGGGTACTTTCAGGTGTACTTCCTGTTGCATCGCTTGTCGAGGACATGTCAAGGAGTCAGATTCCTTCAAAAGTCATGTCACCATAGCCATATATAAGACCAAAGGCCACATTATCTGTATCATCACCACTCTCATCTATCTCATGTCCTGCAGGGTCTGTGTAGTACTGTACATTGGTGAGACAAAGACCCCCCTCAAAAGAGGGTTTTGTGACCACAGATCCACAGTCAATATCCGTGAGCTAGACACACCTGTCGGCCACCACTTCAGTGTGTCTAAGCACTCTATTTCTGGCATGATTCTGCAGGGCATTGAGTCCATTTGGAATCGCAGAGACCTTGTCTGTCTCAGCAGAGAGAAGATGTGGATCAAGTGTCTTCACTTCATTCAATCTATGGTCTTAACATCCAGGTCTTTAAGGCGATTGAGGACACCATCATTGGCCCGTCTCTTTAGAGTGAACTAGAAGGAATGCATGTTGGCCTCTGCTCCATGTCTGCCTTGGGTTTGGTGGCTGCTGATATGCCGATGATGTCTTCTTCATTTGGACCAATAATGAAGACAGCCTCACCGTCTTCCTTCACATGAATTCCTTTCATCTTGCCAACCCCATAATCTCTTGCCAACCCCCAAAACTCTTGCCACTGCAACCATCTTGCCAACTCCATAATCTCTTGCCAACGCAACCATCTTGCCAAACCCAAATTCTCTTGCCATGGAGTCATTGGCATCCATTACAATACCCCTGATGTAAGTATTCTGTCGGTTAATATAATCTCATTGGTTCTGAGGTAATCATAAGAAATATTAACTACGTGATGATGCATACTTAAAGGAAAGGTATAACATTGGTAATTACCCAATTACAATATTACTGAATTAATATTTGAAAACTATTAACTCAATATAAAGTTGGTAAACGTACCACTCATACTAAAACATTTCGTTTGAAAGAGGAAACATTTTAGAAAAAGCACAATTCAAGCCCTCTGTTTTATGCATGTTAAAACAAGTTTGATGCCAGCAACATTTGTGTTCAATATCTTTTATCCTTTGGCCATTTGCTACATGTGTGTAGTTGTGCCATCTTTATAATATTATAGATACCTTATATAAACAATAGAGGTCTCAGTGAACGATTTTTCCCTGTATCGCATCGCAAAATGCAACGTAATTTGGACAATCTGCGACGGAATTTCAAACAATGCATCGCAGATTTTGCAGTACAAATTTCAACAGATTTTTTTCACTATTGTGGTTTAATAAAAACATTTTTGAAATCGTATTCACAAAACTTTCCACACAAACATGTATTAAGTGACGTTTACATGTATATTTCCGACCAAAAAAAGGGTTCTGCCTGACCGGGTTGGCTTCCGTATTTCCAGACGATGCCTAGGGTACGTCCGTCTGACGTATGGTACGTTATCAACGATGACTTCACGACGCGACGGTGTTGATGAAACGGTGAATGCATGCACTGGTTTTACCTATGGGCACGTCATACATGCAACTTTAATTTCCAGTAATCCGTAAGGATTTCTACTGCAATGCCCAAAATTCTATGTGCATGTAATATTTTTTCTGCTGATGAATTAACTACGGTCGAAATGATTTTGCTATGCAAATTCTGTTTTTGTAGAGTACACATATCCTATAAACAAGATCAAGATACTTAATAACTAAAGAAACAAACAATACAAATTAATAAGCTTTAAATAGCTCTGTCTTAAGCTGTTTTGTTTTTATAGTGGTTGGTGACTCGGAAAGATGGTTTACCAAAGTGAGCTGCCATGAGAAGAGTGACTGAATGATTTGGCACAGATGGATGTGATGAGTGTTTGAGGTCTACTCTGAAAGTGATTATTGTTAGAAGATGCTCAGGAGGTACATACGTGTAAGCACCCTTTTTCGGTAAGATATCAGTTTTTCTAGTTTTGTCTATTTATATTTTATGGAGTGACATGGCCGATAGATCATCAGACTTGTGTTCTGATGGCCGAGTTGTCAGAATGTGGGTTCGAATCGTGGCCGCGACCGTGGTACTTGTGGTCTTGAGCAAGACACTTTACCGTACTTGCTTCTCTCCACCCAGGGGTAAGAATGGGTACTGACCTGTGAGGATGAGAGATGGTTGTTATGTTTTTATCGTCAGCCAATCATCACAACAACAAACCCTGTGGCTTTCTCGGCTCTATAGTAATTTAGCTGATACTGTAGATGTGCTTTATGGCAACACATGATTTGTGTTCTCTGTTGTGGGGCAAAACTGCCGTTATATTCGGGTTTGTGCAGCACACACTCACATCAACGTGTGTCTTTCTTGATGATCTTAATCTTAAGAGAAAGAAAAAAAAATCATTTGACTTTGGATTTGGCCCAAGTCTCCACTCACCCTAAATCACCGTACTGAAAACAAATATCATGCGCCTTTTATTCAAAATGTTCTAACACTTCGGACACATTTACCGTTTAGCTGCATGTAAAAGATGCACGTGGTAGACATTGCATGGGATACACACTCCCCGCGATTATTGCAATACTGCTTAGGTTTTTGCTTTGCAAGCTTCTCTTCACTTGATGTGGATAACGCGTGTTGGACCAACGGGTCTGACAACTCATCTACGGTAGCATTTGACAATAGAGCAAGGGATTTTTCATAAGTTGGCATCCGTGAAATATTTCACCCATTAAAAATGGTCAGTTTTGTAGAAAGAACTATCCCTTGAAATGCATGACCAATGTAATGAGACATAGCAACAGCTGTCAAGGACAGTGCATTGTCCAGTTGAGTTAGCCTTACTATGACATCATCATAGTAATTCATGTGTGATTTTAATAACATATTTAAGACACATTTTACCATTTAGCTGTGCTATAGGCATTACTTAATTGTTTGATTGACAGGCAGGAGGGTTGTATTTATTAATTGAAAAATATATTTATTTGGAATCAGATCCATTTCTATTTACAACTCATTAGAGAATTTACGTGATGCTATATACCATCCTTAAATAAAACATGCATGTTTTGAAACATGTATTATATTGCCCGTGTTTTATACAACATTTCCAGAAATTTTTTCAGTGAAACACTGATAACATTTGGGGTTGGCAAGATGGTTGCATTGGCAAGAGATTTTGGGGTTGGCAAGATGGTTGCGTTGTTAAGAGATTTTGGGGTTGACAAGAGAATTTGGGGTTGGCAAGAGAATTTGGGGTTGGCAAGAGGGTTGCGTTGGCAAGAGATTTTGGCGTTGGCAAGAGATTATGGGGTTTGCAAGATGGTTGCATTGGCAAGAGATTTTGGGGTTGGCAAGAGGATTTGGGATTGGCAAGATCCTAATAGAAATGAAGAGTTTATATCCAAAATGCAATTTATCCATTGATCGTCATGATCAGAGCAGACTTTCAACAGTTTAAGATAAACACAGTGACTGAAAATTACTGGCTCAATATGCAGCAGCAACAGTAATAATGACCTTATCATGTGGGGCATTATTTTAAGTCAATTAGTTAATCTACAACTAGCACTCTGATTCCATGCCCTATTGATCATGACGATATTGTCCCTTTAAATGAATATGAGAAAATGGCACTTTTATTATTCCAAATAAAATAGACAAAGTGGACATTTTCTTTAACCATGAATGTTAACAAAATAGAATGATATATTTTAAAATCACTCAAAGTTGGAAGTGTCTTAATTTATTTAAGGAAAAAAAACCGGCAATAAATTTGTTGACAAACTGCTATATATCCGTATTGAATATATGTGTGAGCCTTGGAACTTTGAATAATCATTAACCCTCCTATGACTGCAAGGGCCAAAATCAGTCAAAATGTTCATCTACTTGCCAAGGTATATATCTAGTGCACGGAAAAGTTGAACACTGTCAAACCTTACATGTAGTAAGTACATTTACAGGTTAAAATGAGTCAACCGTTTTTGACTGGTGAAAGCATTGTCTGGTATTGTTGAGGGTGGTCAAAATGACAGTAAAAAAATCAGTCAAAAATGCCCCTGTGTGTACATTTGGGTTAATGTTCAAAACAGGCAGTTGACTGATTTTGACCTCTATAGCTACTTCTCACTAAAGTGCAGCTACAGTAGGAGGGTTAATAACACTTCCTGAGTAATTTTTTTTTTAACAAACCGCTGTGTAAACATTCACTTTTAAACTGGATTTTCAGCTGTCAGAACTGACCTTGGGAGCCCTGATGGGGGTGGTATTCCAAAAGTCAGTATTCCGGGGCGCGGGGCGCGGGGGCGCGGGGGCGGGGCGGCATGGCAAACTAAAATATAATTTAGTATCAGATGTATTGTGCCACTCTATACTGAATGAAAAACTTAATGTTTGTCATACATTCCACTTGTTTTGCATTGGTTTATATTTTTTATTTCTCAGATTTGCATCTTTTTTTTACACAAGAAGTTGTCAAGCCCTTCTAATTTCTGCTAAAATATCTATTTACTGGGCAATGGGCATGACCTTATACTGTATGTTAATGTTCAGTGAAGATGTTACTATTGTTGTGCTAACTAATTTTTGTACTGTGCTCAATGTTGTTTCTGCTAAGCAATTCTACTCGAGCTTCAATTCAAAAGCCTCCATAACTTTTGCCAAAGAAACCCCCAACAGAAAGTCGGTGCAGATTCTGAGCCAAGGGGAGGTACAGCTGACGTGATCTTTGTCACACGAAATATCCAAGAAAAAATGCAGAGAGCAAACAATTTGCCTATGCATGTACTTGTTTCATAGATCTCACCAAGGCCTTTGACACTCAGCTAATTGATTGACTTCAGTAGGTCATCACTATCACCAAACAATTGCCATGAAGCCCAATAGGCTCAAGTGAAATGCAACAACGAACTGTCTGATGCCTTTCTCATATCAAACAAGGCTGAGCACTGGTGCCAACCTTTTCTCCATCTTCAGTATGATACTTCATCAGGATGCTCAGTAAAACAAAGGCATCTACATCTGGTTCTAGACAGAAGTTTCTTTAACCTAAGACATCTCCAAGCCAAGTGAAAAGACTACAAGTAGCAGTGTCAAACAAGGCTGCGTACTGGCCCCGCCTTCTTCTCCATCTTCTTCATCTTCTTCAGTATGATGCTTCAGGATGCTCAGTTAGAGAAAGGCATCTTCATCTACATTCGGTTTGAGACTGATGGAAGTCTGTTTAACCATATACATCGCCAAGCTAAATAAAAGACAAGTACATGTAACAGTGTTCAAACAAGGCCTTGTGTACTGGCCCTGTCTTCTGTACTGGCCCCTTCAGTATGATACTTCAAGATGCTCAGTTAGAGAAAGGCATCTTCATCTACATCCGATTCCAGACTGATGGGAAGTCTGTTTAACATAAGGCAAAGTAAAAGACTTTTAACCTAAGACATCTTCAAGCCAAGTAAAACAGTGTCAAATAAGGCTGTATACTGGCACCAACCCTCTTCTCCATCTCCTTCAGTGTGATGCTTCAGGATGCTCAGTTAGAGAAAGGCATCTTCATCTACTTCCGGTTTCACACTGATGGAAGTCTGTTTTACCTTAGACGTCTGCAATCCAATACAACAGAACGAGTAATCTGCACCATCGTCAACATCTGAGCGATCGGACCACATTACAACAATACCATCATGCAAACAATGAGACAACAATGGATATGATCTCGTTTTGTTCTCCAAACAGAATCTGAGAAAATGTAGGCATTGAGAATACGCCATAGACCTATTGTTTCATGAAAAGCTGTTGTTTCAAGTTTCATAGGAAGCCGATGGTAGAATTGCTTAGCATCAACAGTAATTACCCAAAAAATAGCACGGTTTTTGAAATTTGATTGTTTTATAATATAATTTAGGGCAATGATCAAAATTGTACTACATTACCAAGAATGGACATCAAGAAGGTTAGAGTGATGCCTGGCTTGCAGTCTACAATTGCATCACTAGTATCGTGTTACATGTCAGGACTACAGTTCTTCAAAAATGTGCCATGATCCTGAGATCGAGATGACAGTTAACCTCAACCCAGAGTGTTTGGCAAACATCAACATTTGCATTCCTCGTTTTACCTGTGAGGAACTTCCGCAGTCTGTCAAAAAACTTCAGAGATGCTTGCTCATTTCCAGTCATGATGCAGGAGACTTGAATGAGGCAATGGTGCTTGTGAATCAAATACCTACTCTGTGTGGGGAAACAGCACTGTCTCTGTTATGCCTCTATATGTATTTGACTGGATGACGAGCTGCTCACTGCTCGACATTGGCTGTTACGTCATTGACTCTTTCCTCACCTATGTCATGGATTGTCTGCACCCGAAGTTGTTATTGGTTGATGCCTTATGTGTTTGTGAATCAGCTGATGGATGTCTAATCTGTGATTGGTCAGATCTAAAATCATCATAAGCATGACATCACTCAGCTCTGATGAGATGACAACTTAAAGATGTATCACTTGTGTTTTTCACTATTTTGTGTGAGGAAGGGGGAAAAATGCTGTAAAATGACACATCTCTAAAAACAAAATCATGAGAAACATGGCTTCACAGTGAATATGTACCAATGTGAATTTATGGTGGGTACTACCATACATTTTGTGAACTAGATCATTTTGAAGTATTTGTTTTCCCTTCTAAAAAAATTATTAAAGTTCCAATGAACATGGAAATTCCTGGTAAAACACAGGTGATACATGAACATCTTAGTTAGTCTCTCACATTTAAGACTTCTACATTCACATGTTTATGTTATGATTGGGTCATGGCTATGTGATTGTGTGTCAGCTGGATATATCTTGATACATTGAGCTTTGGTAGAACCTTCACCAGCACAATCAGTGCAAATGAGTCTGACAGATGCCAGGCTTTATGTAGTATTTTTATTTTTTAGTGACTTTTTGTTTAGAATACTATGAGTGGAAATCAACAGGTGTACAAGGGCATATCCAAATTCCAGGGGTGCAGGAGATAGGGGACAACCCAACTGAATTTAGGGTGGGTCTTGTTGGGCCACCCCAATGGTAGGATTCAATTACGGTCTTGAAAAAGAGAGGGGGCACACAGCAAACAAAGGGATAATACTGTCAAAAAAGGGTTGTACACCCCCAAAAAATGTAGAACAAATTTACTTCATGTGCAGTGACAAAAAAGGGGTCACATGCCCCCCTTGCCCCCCCCCCCCATGGGGTCAGCCTTAATTGCCAATACACCACATGGTAGCTCTCGTTTCACTCATGTATACGAATGATACAAAAAGTTTAAGAGTTTTTCAACTGCCTTTCCACTTACTTTTATGGTTGATTTTTACAGTCATGGCTATGATTTTTGTAATCAAAATGAAATATATGTTAATTGTTGGCTCAGAGCAATAAAGCCTTATAGACACTAGATGACAATTTTATTTGTTAATGACAAAAGGTCTTATAAGATTAATCAAGTGTAATTACCTAATTATAAGTACAAGATAATGGGTCTTGAATGCTAAATATAAATTGTGAGTACTCCCATTGTTAAATAAAATATAAATCCAAGTAAATAAGTTTTCTTAACATAATGGAATTGCAGGCAATTTATATGCCTTATAAGTCCTTTTTGCTCACACTTTGCATGTATAGATTCTTATAAGTCCTTTCTGCTCTGACCCGAGATGACGACGACGACTTATATAGCGCACGTATTCACCAAACTGGTGCTCAAGGCGCATTATATTAATATAAGAGCAAAATCTTAAAAGTTCATGGAAATTAATTGTATGTAAATTTCACAAATATTTTTATATTTTATAGTACGTACAAAAGGATTGGGATCTGTGAACTGAGACATTTATTCCCCTGTGTGCCATTTGAAATGAATATATGCTTCTCATTCTCTTGTCATTTCATTATTCACAAATCATCTGTGACCATGCATGAACATTCAGTGTTATATCACAGACTGGAATTTTCATGTTTGGAGATGATGAAAATTCTACAACACTATATACTGCTTATTGGCAGACTTCACATTTGTAACAAATGGGCTTGTTAATGCATGTAACTTTGTACACACAATTTTCATGTGTGGGTGTGATGACATTTTGAAAATCTCCAACGTGGAAAGAGATACCTTAAAACTTCTACTTATTGGCACATTTTACATTTGTAATAAATGGGTCTGTCATTGTATACAAACTTGTATGTATACACAATGTATATTTTGAATGACGTGCCGGGCAGAATGTTACCAAAACAATTAAAAGTAATCACTTAAAAAAACAGTAGGATTTGAAGCTTTGCATGGTGAAAGTAGGAGTAAGGTTTGCAGTAGCACCATGTAATAATCTCTTATCTATGTAATAAGGGTTGGATCTGAGAAGAACCAGTAGTGAGATAACTCTTTCTCATGACCAGATCTTCTTGGAACCAAGCCTTACAAAAATCCAGTGTAGTTTTACTATACAAAGTACTACAGTTTAATTGCAGTAATATTTATTTTAACTTAAGTTTAATTCAATTTTACTTTCAATTTACTCCAATATATGAAGGAAACAATGTTTTTACTTCAATTAAAATAATTACACACTACAGTAAAATTATAGATTTAGTAATATTACAATTACAATTATTACAACTCTTAAGAGATTGTTGTTACATGGTGAAACCATAAACCTAATTACTCCTAATAATTAATAGATACAAATATTTGTTAAGTAGGATACCAATATAATACGTCCAGGGATTACATGCATCTGTCTGGAAATTGATTTCAGAATTGTTAATGCAAGATATACCCAAAAAAATTCTACATATGAAGGAAACTTTGTTTTTACAACAATTATAATAGTGAAAGTAATACATATGACAGTAAAATTATAGATGTATTACAATTACAATGATTAATTATTACAACTCTTAAGAGATTGTTACATGGTCAAACCGCAAACTAGTTAATAGATACAAATATTTGTTAAGTAGGATACCAATATAATACGTCCAGGAAATATCTGTCTGGAAATTGATTTAAGAATTGTTAATGCGTGATATACCCAATTGGGAATTGTTTTAAATTGTACAGAACATATTCCATTTTATTGCATTTTATAAGGAGATATTAATCCAGCCTGTCAATCAAACTGCACAAATTTACCAAAAGGACTAGGGGTCTATAACTGTTATTTCCCTTTATGTCAGTCATGTTTTCCAGTGGTCGTTTTGTGTCCACATTCGTTGAACAACATCCAACTTTACCAGTTTGAGACAATTAAACCCTTGCTTCATTTGTCAAACCACACTGCTGTACTACAAGCTAGTACATGCCATCCACATTGAGTGCAAGTTATGTATTCGTATATAAATCATTATGTGAACGTTTTCGCGTACTCACTGCATGCTTTGGCGCTGTGCTATACCCGAGTCGCGTTGTCCTATACTCAAATTGACTGAAGCTGTTTGTGGTGAATGTTAACATTTTCGCCTTTTTTATATTGCCGTGCACGTGCAAACAGAATGTCGCCACAACTTGCTTTGCATTTTATATAAACCAGCCTACCTTGATCACATTCTAAGCATGTTGGCTACATGTACATTGTAGGGTGGATGGGAACACGGGCCAAATCTAGGTGTATGCCTGTTTAGCACCATATAAATGTTCAGATTATTATTATTTTGCATACCTGAACATTTCTCCTTATTCGGCAGAAATGATACCTGTGTGTGTATCGGTCTTAAGTCCAGTGGTCTTCAGACTGGTGTTGTGAAACAAACGTTTTGAGAGGCCAGCATAGAAGGAAAATTTGCCTCTGAGATGTGTTTTGTCAAACAAGATATCGGTCAGGTACTACCCTATTTATTCAGCATGAAGCCAACCCTTCATTCCATGGCACTTACTGTCATAGTGCTATGTCCATTTCTTCTAGCCTTTGAATGATGATAAAGGGATGAGTTATTTTCCTGGACCATCTTGCTAATTGTTGGTTGAATAATTAGTCTTTCCCATCCATTGTAATTGTTACCTCCAAGGTTCGGATACAGCTTAGATCTGCTTCATGGTTGCCTTATAGTGTCGACAACATGCAACCAAATCGATTATCTGTTATCTCATGTTATTTACAATTCATTCATTCATTCATTCATTAATTCATTCATTCATTCATATTTATTTCCACTTAATCAATATGAACAGAAAAGTTATAACAATAATTAAATGAACAGAAGATTAAGCGGTGGGCGTCGCCAAAAAGCAAGCTTGTCGAGTAGAGACGCCCATAATGTGTAAGAAAAGAAAATCCAGGAAAATAGTAATTACAGTAGTACCTTCCAGCTACACATGAAATAAACTTTAAGTTACACATGCAACAACAGAGGACCAACACAGACAGGACAAGACTGAGACAAATCAAGTACAATATAATGAGCAAAACCTACATGGGCATCATTAGAAAAAATATACATGTATACACCAAATAATAATAATAGACGTACACCATTAATTATTGCTCTTTGCCAACCACTTTCAAGAAAGTGCTGAAGACAGAACTGTTAAGAGCTCATTAAATGTTCTTTGTTAGTGGTGCTAAACAAACCTTTTGAGACTTTCCAGTGTAGATGGGAAAACTGCCACTGATGAGATGTGTTGGGATGAGCAAGATATCTGTTGGGATGAACAAGATATCTTTCAGGTCATACCATGGAGGAAGAAAACACTCTCCTCCATGGTCATACCAAGTGTGAAGCCAATCCTTCATCCACGGCACTCACTGTCAGAGTGCTGTGTCCATTTCTTCTAGTCTTGGAATGATGATAAGGATGAGTTATTCTTCCGGACCATCCTTCCTGTCAATTGTAATTGTTCACCTTGGAGGTTCTGGTACGGCGTAGACCTGCTCCACGGTTGCCTCATTGTCACAACATCGGAACCATTGCAGATCTGAGTAGCTGTGACCTCATGGTTATATGACCCTAGTCTTATTGCAGCTTACAAGCTTGGGACAATTAAGCTCATTAAATTGTATTTGCTTGTTTATTTTGTTAAGAGCTTTGATCTATATACCTGTGTATTGGTCAGTAGACTAGTGGCGCTAAGCAAATGTTTTGAGACTTCCCAGGTGAAGAAGGGAAATCTGCCTCTGAGATGTGTTGTGGCAAACAAGATCCGTCTGGTCGTACCATATTTATTCAGCGTGAATTAGCCAACCATTTGTTCCACAGCACAATTACTATAATAGTGATGTGTCCATTTCTTCTAGCCTTTTAGAATGATGATAGGGAAGAGTTATTTTCCTGGACCATATTGCTAATTGATTGCTTCCTTCCTGTCCTTTGTTGTTACCTCTAAGGTTCTGATACAGCTTAGATCTGCATCATGGTTGTCTTATAGTGTCGACAATATGCAACCCAAATCTGAAAATCTGTTATCTCATGTTATTTACAATAGACTTACACTACTTAATGCTCTTTGCCAACCACTTAAGTGCTGAAGACAGAACTGTTAAGAGCTCATTAAATGTTCTTTGTTAGTGGTGCTAAACTAACCTTTTGAGACTTACCAGCGTAGATGGGAAAACTGCCAGTGATGAGATATGTTGGGATGAACAAGACGGAACTACTCATTAAATATTACTTTTTCAAGAGCCTTGATCTGTAATACAGAGCCAAAACAAAAAGTGACAATTCCAGATAACTTGCTTTACTTTTAGATTGTATTCACAAATTTATTTAATATTTACAATGATCCATAAAATGTTTGAAGTTACACACACTTCCATTTAAATCTTACAAATTATTAAATCACACAAGTTTTTATCTTCATTATCTTTCTCAGCAGGTCAATAAAGGTTCCTTTGAAATTGTAAACAAGTTTGATTTAATATCAAACAACCACAACTACTCTGTGGCCAAACTTAACAGTCATAATTCCATGATTTATTTAGATGGTACACTAAGAGAAAATCTCACCAAAAATTTGTTGGGTTTTCTTTTTTTAAAACCTGTTGAGGGTTTCTTGGTTTCCAAAATTGTAGAAAAATGCTGGTGTTGAAGTTGTGCCGTGTGACACGATGGGTCGGAGTTTCCCATCGAGTGCCAGCACAGCAAATAGACAGACAAAAAAATACTGACCATAATTATAAGAACAGCAAAACACTGAGAACAGCCACCACTGATTTGCAATATAAAATAACCAATAAAGATTGAATTAATAAATGCAGGAAATTACAATAATGGATGTAATGGATCTCGGGGGTATGCTTTGTGTCAAGCAATTTACCACTATTTTTTGTTTTACCCTATAAATATTAATAATAATAATAATAATAATAATAATGTGGACTTATATATAGCACACGTATCCACCAAACTGGTGCTCAAAGGGCACTAACATTATTATACCCCTGCTCATCGGGCTCATTCCTGAAACCATCTCAGCTCCCTGGGCATCAAACACAACAACCAACTCTGCCCTCACAGGTACCCATTTACCCCTGGGTGGAGAGAAGCAATTATGGTAAAGTGTCTTCCTCAAGGACACAAGTTCCACTGATGCGGTCGGGATTTGAACCCACATTCTGACGACTCAGCCATCAGAACACAAATTCGACGCACTCTAAACCGCTCGACCATGGCACACCACAATAGAATAGAATAGAATAGAAATTTTATTGTCCGCATCATAAAAATACAGAAATTTAGTTTCCATTGGCACATTTAAAAATTGCCTAATACCTAATTTAAATACACAAAATAATTATCCCATCACCACCTTTATAATATGTGAGAATGCTTGCCTATGTCAACTCGTGGGAATGTTCATGATGGGGTACATCATACTTATATTGTATGCAGGTTGGTTGTCCCATTGGTGATCTTTGTGAATTCACCTAGTTGTAGTTCATTTTTGTTGAGAACTATTGTAAACGGAGATGTCCCCCAAGGTGAGTAGACCACCCCCCCCCCCTCCCAAGTATATTGTGCTTCTTCCACGCTGACTATAAAATGTCCGCTCAGGAAGATAACTCCACTAAGGTTTTCTTTGTCCATACAGGACAACTTCTTCCACACAGGATTATTTATGGGTGTATAGATCGAGAACCACTCATAGGCACTTGTGGACTACACAGTGTAGGTCCGTTCTGAACTGTCTGTCCCAACATGGGGGTGATTAATTAAATTACACCAAAAAAAAAAAGTTTAATTGTATTTACAGAACCAGTCAGCTGGTGACATGCCGGCTAGTTAGTGCTGTCTGCAAGTATGGCCTGTATGCCGTGCCCATAAAGGTGCTCTGTTACTCGATTTGCCTTGGTGACAGTTTTCACCAAACCGAGACTTTACCATGTAAAAGCAAAACTGATGCACAAATCTATCTCTGGAATTCAGAATTAACCCTAACTCCCTCGGCCCAATTACACATAACCTGAATCCTCCAAAATCCTTCTGTAGTAAAGCAAGCACATGACATGTATGCACATATGTTTTTCTAATCTGTGATACATGAACATGGCCAGTTGTAACCCCCTTTAAAAAAAATTATGTTGTAGCCACCCGATTGAATAGTGGAAGAAATAACACATCAGACTTTATGGTCGGATGCTCTTATCCCTGGAATTGTTCCGCTCGCCCTTGTATGTCCGTTTGATGAATGGCCTAGTAGTCTCCGTCTCAAGGATTTATAGCGGCCTCACGGTGCAGGGGTCAAACACCTCAGTCGGGATTGGGATGTGCGGTGAAGCCCAAGGAGATGGCCATCTATAAAGTAAAATATAGCCCAAACTGTGCAAGTTTCGTGGAATAAAATCATGTAATCTTAAATGTGAATTAAACCATCAATTCTACAATATTCAACAATCAATAAACCTCAAATTATTAGAAGATAACTTTATGACAAATTTTAGTATAACTTAATTTCCATATCCAATAATCTTGTGGTGTCTGTTCATACTCACAATGCTAATGCCAATATGTACCTAATATCAGATCATCAATTCAAATTAACAAGTAATAATTCTCAATAATTCAAGCAGTTTTAAACAATCAAATATTCTACAAATTATAAACTTACGGTTATTGCTTAGGTGAGAACTTTACAATGTGTCGAGGCTGAGTGTTGTGATGCAGGATATGATTGGGACCGGTTATATAGAGGAATCTGATTTGGCTCTGATTTAGCCAAGCCATGATCAGATTCAGCCAGGACTGAAATTCTCTGGCCGATCGCCAAACCTGTTGCTTCAAGTTCAAGGCAGTTGGTACCGCCGGTTAAACTCCCTCAGCGACCACACACTCTCTCTTTTTTGATAACAGATCGTTGATCCGCAAAATCGTTCTGATCAAACCTAGCTAGCTTTCACTTTCACGCAAACTCACCAAATTCAAATCACTCAATTAAATGTTATTACAGCAGACAAACAATGGACAAACAAACCACAACAATACAGAACAATACAATACGCAAACTCACCAAATTCAAATCACTCAATTAAATGTTATTACAGCAGACAAACAATGGACAAACAAACCACAACAATACAGAACAATACAATACGCAAACTCACCAAATTCAAATCACTCAATTAAATTTTATTACAGCAGACAAACAATGGACAAACAAACCACAACAATACAGAACAATACAATACGCAAACTCACCAAATTCAAATCACTCAATTAAATGTTATTACAGCAGACAAACAATGGACAAACAAACCACAACAATACAGAACAATGTTCAGACAATAGCCATGGCCGGTTTTACTTTCATAATTTCTGTGGCAACGAGAAAAGCATCCTACGATACTAAAACCGCTTTGCAAAAAATACTAGTGGCTGCAGGAGTCTACGCGGGAAAATTTAAACATGTATCATTGGCTAATGGCCGCGTCGGCTAGAGGATTCAACTATTCCGTTGTCAGGGGTGATTTAATTCGCAAATAAAACAAAACTGAAAATACAATATAACTGCACTACGCGATTCTTACACCGCTGCAATCCCACGAAAAAAACCTAGCCTTTTATTCAAATGTAATTTTTATTTGATAATCATAAAGAACAAAGTAGACTACATTTGATATCCGTTTCAGTAAATTTTGCATATCAATTAGTGCTTAATTAGACCGAGTAAAAAAATGGTATTTAAAGGGACAATTTGTCTACACTTTTTCACGCCTTTTTTCCTTGTCCTTTTTTGTACAAAAAGTGGTTCACTTTAAACAAAATGTGCCAAACATCTCTTCTAAATATATATTTTTTTATATTTAATACTCATAAAGAACATGTCAATGCCCACACTTAATTTCTGTTAAGGCAAATTTGGCTGACTAATTATTGTCTAATTGGACCGTCTTTAAAGGGACACATTCTCCCCCCCACCGCCCCCAATATTGTATAAAAAGGAGTTCACTATAAAAAAAAAAATGTACCAAACATCTCTTATAAATATTTATTTTTTTATTTGATAATCACAAAGAACATGTCAATGCCCACACTTAATTTCCGTTAAGGCAAATTTGGCCGATTAATTAGTGTATAATAATTAGACCATGTTTAAAGGGACACATTTTTAAAATTTCCATTAAGGCAAATTCGGCTGTGTAATTAATACCCCAGTCACAATTAGCTTGCGATGGGTTTGCGAGTAGTTTGCGACGGATTTCTAGGCATTTTCGGCCGGGGCCCCACGGGACTCCTTGCGGCTGCCGGGTCATTTTTGGGCATCGGGCGGGCATCGAGTTACTTTTACCTGGTGCGGCGTTTCGCATCGCAAACTGATCGCCAATACATCGGCCTATGCATGGCCGAGGTCCGGCAGGGCATCGCACACATCGGGCGGGCGCCGGGCCAAATTTTGGACAACCCAGACAATCCATATATCGGCCGGGCGCCGCCGCCCAGACGCCGGCCGGGACCCGCCCGGCGTCCGGCCGACTTGGCGGCGCCCGGCCGGATACCGCAGGGGTATCGCAGGGACATAGGCAGAACATCGGACGAGTGCTTGCTGGACACCGGCCGATAAACGGGCCAAGAATTCGACCCCATTTCCAGGAAAGTCAGCCGATCGCAGGCCGACGACCCCCCTGGCCCCGTCATGGCAGCGTGCGGGGCACTTTTAATTGTGACTGTGACCGCCTTATCGCGCGATCTTTCGCCGACCTCTACAACGCCGGTCGATGCCTAGAAATCGCACACGCCGCCCGGGCTCCGCTTTAATTGTGACTTAGGTATTAATTGTGTTTAAAGGACAATATTTTCAAAATTATCTACATTTTATTCACGCATTTTTTTATTTTATTTTTGTATTTTATTTTTTTACACAAAAATGGGTTCACTTTAAATAAAATGTACCAAACATCTCTTATAAATATTCATTTTTTATTTGATAATCATAAAGAACATGTCAATGCCCACAGGCTTAATTTCCGTTGAGGCAAATTTGGCCCAGTAATTAGAACATGTAATTAGAACATTAACCACACAATTAATTTCCCCACCAGCTTGTCCTTAAAGGTACAATTGGTACTGATGACCCAGTGCACAAACACTCCATGTACATGTATAAGTGGAGGTTAAAGTAGCCTCTCTATTACTGAACAATAAACGAATGGCTTGTCTTAGAACAGAGTAATAATCCAGAACATTTTTTAGGGGGGGGGGGGGGGCTGAGAATCAAAAACAATTTTTTTTCAGTACTACAAAAATTACAATGAAATAATCAATGGGAGAGAAAAACAAAGCACACTGTGGGAATGGGAGTGCGTTCTCCCCTCCTCTCTCTTTTTATCTCCTTTTTTTATAATTTTTTTTTTTTTTTAACGATTTTAGGTGGGGGGGCTAGAGCCCCCTTTGCCCCCCCCCCCCCCCCCGGATCCGCCAATGAATGTATATCATTGTTGTTCTGCTCTCAACTTTCCATAAACAACTTGTTTTTTTTAGAAACAACTGATAAGATTACTATTTAATCCCATCTATCGTCCATGGATACAATAATACAACTACACAATTTCTAACAACTATTTCTCTTGGTCCTATAAGCAGTAAGGGAAATATTTAAAATGAACTCTGTAGATTAAATTAATTAACAAGCTGGTTTCATATTGTCTTAAGAAATAATATTCTCAAGATATTAAGAAAATGATAAATTCAACTTCCCTAACTTTCGAAAGGAGATCTTCAGAATATTGAAATGTTTCCAGAGGTAGTAACATAGTTAGAAAGATAAAGTCCAACTTTTACTAATCAGTAATAATGAAAATTATACAGAAGTTATTTAATTGATAAAGAATAATGAAAACACCACATACCTGATGAAAGAAATAAGTCCACAAAAAATAGGGATGCCTAACTTTTTAGGTGTTCGTGCGACTACCCGAACACCTCTTTGAAATTGTTTTTTCTTTTTCTTATTCACAGAACCTTGAAACTAAACAAATATTTAGTCCTTATTATGTAGTTGTATCGAAAGTTGTAACATCGTGGTGATGTCATCAGATATTGAATTACGCTAAATCAAATTTTAATATTTCAAAAAATCATATCATGAACCACAAAAGATATTTTCAAAATCTTTACATCAACTTACAGATCTTGAATTATGTGAGATTTCATACACAGACATGACCCCAATCTGACCTCTCCTTACGGTCGAAACCGGATTATGGATAATTAATGTTACAGGGACTAATATGCACAGCTTTGCATAATGTTGTCCTTACTCCAAGAAATGATATATAAGTGTAACCAAATCCTGTGGGGGAATTAAAGGGGCAGTATCATCACAATCAACAGGGCATGGAATCGGAATGCTAGTTTTAGATTAACTCAGTGACTGCCATTATACCCCACATGATAAGATCATATTACCATTGCTGCTGCATAAATGACCCAGTAATTTTCAGTCACTGTGTTAATCTTAAATTAGGACATCGATTCTATGCCCTGTTGAAAGCCTGCTTTGATTGTGACGATACTGTCCCTTTAATTGTGCAATAAATTATAGTACCATCAGCATACTGGGCAACCAAGGACGAAATGTGGGAAAAATCATTAATAAAAACATTCAACAGCATGGGGGCCAAAATGTAACTCTGAGGCACTCCAGAAGTGACGTTAACACCAATCTGAAAATGAACCTTGGGGAAAATAACTCTTAACTGTATCAATCCTAGAAAGTTGATGTTTGTCATGGGTAGCAGGCTAGCAGCCCAGTCATTGTAATTTCTAGAGATCTGGGTGGTACATGATCATGGTAGAAAACCATGCTGGGCGTGATAAGATCCCTAATGTATGTAAATGATTTTTGAAATTTATTTTATTTAAATTTTTGTATAAATAGAAAAATCCACTGCAATCTTACAAAGCTTTGCAAGCTTTTCTAGGATGTAAAATAACATTTACGCTGCCATCCCATGTAAAAATCCTAGCTTTTGGCGAACTTTGTAAGGAGAAAAGTAAAATATTTTGCTGCAATACTTAAAAAAAAAAAAATTTTAATCCTAGCATTTGGCAAATTTCTCTATTCTAAAAAAAAAAAAAAAAATCTGAAAATAAAAATGTTTTGCAATCATTTTATTTTTTGATAGCGAAAAATCCCAATCATTTCTGAATAAATTGATTTATTTACTTTTAAATCTGCTACAATCCTACACAAATCCTAGCATTTGGCAACCTTTTTTTTCTAGGATAAAAAAAGAACAAGTTTCACCAATTCTAAAAATAAAAATGTGTTTTGCAATCATTTTATTTTTTGATAGCGAAAAATCCCAGCATTTCAGAAATGCTACCCCATTTTTCAGGATTTTTTTTACTTTTGTCCCTGCAAAAATTACAATTTGATTATATTTTGCATGCAGTTTTGTTTTTAAATTGTTTGTTTTTTGAAGAATGTCTGTCTTTTTTCAAATTCAAGTTAAGTCACAAGAAATGTTTATCCAAGTCAAGTAATATTTTTCCAAGTCAAGAGAAATCACACATTTATTATTATTTTTTTGTAAAATAATGTGACTGGAGTCAGATTCAAGTCAAGTCACCGACTCCAGTCATGGATAGGAGGAATTTCCATGTTCGAGTCAACAACTCAACTGCTACATCAAAGTGCTATAATGAGTTTACTACTTAATTAACAAAAGTATTGGACCTACAGAAACGATCTAATTAAGGATCCGAAGAATTACCTTCGGGGACAACAAAAAGTAGGGTTCCTGTAAAACCAAGATTCTATCAACTATTTTGGGACATATATCATTTCAAAGTATTTGATTATCCTTTTTTTAAGGAAATTATCCAAAAAACAAAACAAAACAAAAATCTGGAGATTGCCGGTCAAACACGCCTTTCAGTAGAACATTACGGCCAACCACACGAGAGGGCGATATGCATGCTATCCAAAAGGCCAAGAGAACTAGGTGATATCTTAGGGTAAATAACTCTGTGCTGTTCGATTCGATGAGCAACTACTTAAGCACATGTAATAGTCGTAGCCTACCGCAAAAATGCACGTATTGACGTCATAATATTGTGTCAAAAAAAGAAGAACAAGTTGGGTAATGAAAGCCGAAGACTCGAACCCTGTCTCATCAATCATTAAGTAACATAATACGATGCAAAGCCACTCGAATGGTTGGGGGTACCAATCTATTCTATCTCTACTACGTACACACGTACGTACACACGACGGATGGCTGATTGAGAAACTCAATGGACCGGGTTTGTATACAAATTCTAGTATAAATAATTGCAAACTGTAGTATATAGCGCAGCGCGTACTATTGCACTGTACTGACGGTCATCGCACACATACTCATCGGGCGAAGTAGGGTTTCCACTGGCGTGTCTCTCTCTTACATCCATGGGAATTTAACTTGATAAAGGTATGCATTTAATAGATTCTTTGCTATCTACTTCATACTTGAAGGACAGGGCTGACACGCAGTGCCAATGTCAAAGATGGGCTAAGAACGGGTGTTATGTTTGTGCGTTAGTGACAGTGTGTTGGCGTGTTACGACCAGTACCGTAATACTAAGTAGTACTAGTACGTACTGTCATGACTCGTGTGGTGAATGTGTACAGAATGTACCGCTGTCACCTGGTAACGTGTGCATCTATCTATTCGGGCATGTCAGGTGCATTCCACAAGGCACAAGTGAACACCTATCCCAGAATGCCTGATTGGACTGCTGCTTGTACTTTTTTTGGAGGATCATCCCAGTACATACTTTGCTGCACTCATGAAATGACACACGACACACTTGTCTTTTGCTAAACATTTATCGAAAAATAGATTTATACTAGATACGAATATTCAGGGATGTACATGCCCTCTTTTTTTTTCATGAACATCTGTGATTTAAATTTTTTATGATGTCTGTTAGCTGTTGGGGGAAATTAAAACATATGTTAATGTTTTGCATTTGCATTAATTTTACAGTGTACACATGTAAACGAATCCAAACAAATTTGGCATTTCCACGATATTTGGCTGGTCTTTTTTTTCTTCACAAAGTGCGACCAGTAGGCCGCTATTTAATATCACAATTCACAACTGATAATTTGTTTTTAATTTTAATACAACCAGAAATTTCGGAGGATGTTTTATGCCAAGCATGGAATTTTTAATTTGTACTATTTTTTTTTTTCTCCCCTAAATTCACATTGCTGTATTTTGGATTATTTTCTGTCAGCATCATGCCATTTTATTGTTGATGCGGTCTGTGTCAAAACGTGTACACGTTTCGCAAATTAAACAGAAAATGCCAAGTGTAGCCAGTACAGTACTTGCATCACGTGGATGCAATCAAATTGTTTCAGGACAGATATATGTGTATTTTAATTTTCAGGACTCCGGGTCCAAGTCTCCAATGGATCATCTTAAGCTTGGGCGATATCGATTTTTTTTTTTTCATCCACGATGTATCGGCAAACATATATCGTGATCTTCGATAATATCGCGATCATTTTTTCATTCATGCATGATTGCTTTAGAGCCAATAACCACAGGTAAATTGCAATTCATTTGCAGATCAGAGCATGTATGTACTTCTGAAGTAGGCCTAGTTTGCTTTTGTTTCTCACTTCCAGAACCTGAAAAGACTCTTCTAATTTTGTTTCCATGGAATTTCTGACTTGACTCACAATGGTGATTTATTTTTTTTTAATCGCGATTTATTTTTTTAATCGTGACTTGCCGATATCTCAATAACATAAAAAGGTTCTCGATATCGTAATCAAATAAAAAAAAGGTATCACGATATTCAATATTATCGTGTTATCGCCCAAGCTTAGATCATCTTTCATTTCTTGCAGAGCTGATGTGGATAACATTACGTGTCTGTAATCAACGTCATAGTATTACTTATTAGCCAGCAATACCTTGGTGTGTCTTTTGGATGCCCAGTTTGCTAAATGTACACCCTGTTTTAGTTTGTGAATACACATATATGGAAAAGTATTGTAAGATAAATATACACCTCACAAAAAGAAAGTCCCCACCTGTATGTTTTAAAAATATTTTTAAATTTTAGAGACTTATGAGCATAAACATGATATGACGATTTAGCCTGATCATCGACACACATGTTGCAAGCAAGATTTGTGCGGATAACGTTGCGCATCAGTGCACACAACTCAGTTGATTGTGTGGGGGTACCTGTTCATTTCTCACAACTTTGCATTGTGGCTAAAAATAACGCCCCTGAACTCAAGCAAAATGGGTTATACCTTTTGTCATCAGCTTTATTTGTCTGTTACATAATGTCTTGGAGCACTTTTAAACTAAAGACCTCATTATTGGAATGTTCATTTGCCAAGTTGTCATACAGGTGGGGACTTTCTTTTTGTGAGGTGTTTATTTGGACACCCTATTTTTTTTTTTTTTTTTTATTTAATTTTTTTTTTTTTTTTAAAGAATGTCAAGTTTGTTTTTGTGAAAAGTAACAAATTTGGATGCCCTGTTTTTCAAATCATGGCTTATACTCAGCAGCTGTTTATATGAAAGCTCAATTATAATGACTGAATAGCATGAATCCAGGGTCTGGGCGGCTCACAGTCCTGGAATTACACTGAGGCAATAGTCTCTGTTGCCCTGTCTTGGTCTTGGTTCCCCTTAAAAATGTACCCATAGACATTCTGATAGTCTAAGCCCCCCCCCCCCAAAAAAAAAGTCTCTGGTTACTGGACACTGGACAGGTGAAAAAGTTGTTTAAAACACAGCGCGGCAGCATTCCAATCGATCCAACAATTTTGGCTGCAATTAGACATTCAGGCATGTAACTTTTCAGCTGATCAGCTGATTTCTTTTCTTTAATAATAGTGCTATAGAAAACTGAAAAACACTGTACAAAGTTTTGTGTGCGCAGCCATTTCCTCTTTTTTTTGGCAATTACAAAGTTGCATGTCTGGACATTTTATAGCAAAAAGAAAAATGGCTTCGTAGTGGAAATGGCTTTGTAGATCCAGAGACAATTGATAAATAAATGCATTGAAATAAATGAATATATTTATTTGAATGCAATTGACATTTTGAATCTCAGGATGTCTGTGACTAGGCGCTTTAGTTGTGTGACCACTTCCGTTGACGAAAACTGACCTGCCGTATATTTTGAATCTCGGGATGTCTGTAACTAACATCCGTTGACGAAAACTGACCTGCCGTACATTCACGCGCACAAACACACACACACAGCACGTCCTGCACACATTCCAATGGCCACTCACAACTTCCGGTTCAATCTTGCTTTTGGCACACACTTATCTGCACTGCACATTTTCTTGGTTTTGGGATGACATCATTCAACTAAAAATAGCTGGGCTTTGATTGACATCAACGACAACGTCACGATCGGAAAGACGAAGATCTTCGGAACACTTGGGATGTTGCCGCTGTAGGGAGGATATCGAATTCTAACACACAGTAAACCTTGTGGGTCCTCCTGGTAACTTGTGGATCTCCAGAGTTTATGAATGGATTCTTAGAGCAGGAAGCCATGAATAATCAATAATGCAAGAGGTCAAAATGCTGCCAAGCAATGAAATTGGATTTCAGTGGGCAACATGGTGGGCACAATGGTGACAGAAGATTTGTAATCCCATTATTAAGTGATTACAGGATTAAAGGACAGTCACTGGACATTGATGGTAAATCTAAACTGGGAAAAAAAAAGGAATTCATCGTTAGGAATTTGATAAATTTTGTTTTTAATGAGCTACTGTACAGGCATATCAGGATTTTTTTTTTAAGAGCGATCTGTTTTCATACAAGTTTTGTATCAAAGGCACAACTCTCCCAAAATCCAAATATAAAGGACTCAACCTTTTGACAAATGAATCGTGGTCCTTTGTGCTGCTGTCTGGATCTGCCAGCTCCAGCACTGGCCATTGAAGATGCCCATGATGAAACCAAGAATGTGCAGTGACCCATAGATAATGAGCTCCTTACTTTTCAGCATGCATGTACCTCAAGGTTAACTAACCCAAGGTTTTAACCACAGGTTAGAATTCAATGTCTTCCCTTACAATAGACCTACAGCTTCCATTTTTCTTCGTTGAAAACGTTTTTTCGACTGTAAAAAGTCACATTTGGAAAGGGAAAATCACAAAGCGGCAATGTACAGTATGTGTGAATATGTATACATCACTTATTTAGGATATGATTATTTAATAACTTTCATATGAACAATGATTTGTACCCATAAGCCATTGTTTTATGACGAAACCCCAAAGACCAAGCACACGTGGAGCCATTTTCGCACCATACCACAGCTCCGTGCAATGGTGTTGTGTGTGCGCCACTCACCAGTCGCTGTACACGTTCCCGTGTATATGTGTAGCCACTACATGTCGTGCTCGCACATTTTCACGGGCCAGCAGTGATCAAAATAAGTAAAAAAATAAATGAAAGCAGGAGGACAGCATTTCAGAGGGAAGTATTTCACAGGAAGATTGGTACTAGTATCAAGTTTATAAGCAGTAAGCTTTCAGATTGAAACTAAACGATTTTGTTTTTGATCCATACAATCCTATAGAGTGCCATGAAATTGTTATCATTTAAGTCTATACTGGCATGGCTCTGTACACACAGTACATATACAGGTAAGATAGATCACCTGTTTTTATTTTTATTTAAAAACACAAACAATTACAGATAATTTCTGTTTAAATCAGATCATTGTGAATTTCCTTTTAGAAGCTTAATTTTAACCAGTTCGCGTCGGAGGCCGTGTATACACGCAATTTTTTTTGCACCGCGGATCGGAGAGCGTCTAAACACGGCATAGGAAACTCGGGAATATTTGTATGCATGCTCGGTTGACGTGATAACTAGCCACGTGTGTAAAGTGCCATGCTCGGAAGACGTGGCCACACGCTGTGGAAGCTTCCATTGTCCTTTTGGGTGACGTGAAAACACGCCATTTTGGCAGTGCTCGTGCTTCGGTCGACGTGTTATTGCACAACAGTTGTTCGGCACGATAGCGGGGGCCGTGTAAACACGCTCGCATTGGTGGTTGGGGGGGGGGGGTTTGGGCACTCGTAAACCTGTTCCACACCATTTTCTTTGTCTCCATTGAAATCTGTAAAGCTGTGGTATACTAAGATTTCTATAGACCAATTTCCGTGCACCATTGTCCCATTGTTACTCAGTACCACTCGGATAATGGAGGAAGGAATCCTTCCTCCATGCTCGGATGACGTGTAAATACGATGAAGAATTCTTTAGAGGGCTCGGTGGACTTCTAAAGACTCAACACAAAATACGCCCTCCTGGCTATAATTCCCAAGGGAAACTCGCCAATTTATATGCTAGTAAGCTAAATGTGGGTGTCCCGTCTTAGTTTCATTGACGTAACCAAAAAAAATTCACGCAAACAAAAACGTGTTTGTGTGGGAAAAAGAAACCCGCACAGGGTCCCAGAAAAACTTTTTTATTCCCGACGCGAACTGGTTAAAGGAAAACAAATGCTATGAAATGAAAGACATACATGTGTATTTCAGGAAATTACTGGAAAAATAGTGAGCAACACAGGTGGTACACATCTTTAAAAACAACCGCCATTGGAGAAGTAGATACTTAGGTTAAGGGCTGTGCCGGGTATCTGGGTATCTGGATACCCGACCGAAACGGTCATTACCCGGTTCCATTTTTCGGTTCCAATTACCCGAAAACCACTTTTTAAAATTCGGACTTAACATTTGAGCGGTGCGAACAGAAATCTGTGACTCTTGAACAATGCACTTTTACAGACAATTATCTTTAAATTCAAGAGATTGCACTCCAATAAAGAAAAGATCGATTTAAGTATGGTATCCTCTGTATTATAAAAGTCAATTTGTTACCATTTACAGTACATGTATTTGTACACCACTGGAGGCATGTTTTCAACAAAAATTAAAACGGGTATCCGGGTATCCGAAGTTTCCTGATTTTGGGTATCCAGTTCCAAAAATATCCGAAAACGCACAGCCCTACTTAGGTTTGTGTGTCACATAAAAAAAACACTTCACTCTACCTGCAGGCAAGGTTATTAATGTGTGACACCAATATATGTTGAACTAAAATCAACTGACAAATTATTTACATGCACACACGTACATCACCGTTTGTTGCTGTATCTAGAATCAAGTCTGACAATGTACAAAATCATGCAGTCAGACGGCAATCACTACTTATTCACAAATATCATGGGTGTGATTTGTCTGGATTTTTCCGGATTTTCACATTTTCACAAATCGCAATATTGTGATCCTCCGGATTTTAAAGATTCAAGCAATAAAGGAAAGCAAAGCAAACGCTCAGAACTATAGATTTCACCCCCAGTGCTGTTCACAACAGCGGCCCCAATACCCCTAGCAAAATTTACGTGGATTTTTCAAAACTGCCCAATCACACCCCTGAAATATTTATTTCATTCCAACATCATAAAGAAATAAATGTACATCATTATGATTACGTATACAATAAGATAGATACAACAACACTATAAACTGTGCAAGTATAATTAAAACCCTCCTACTCTAGCTGCACTCTAGTGGGAAGTTGCTAAAGAGGTCAAAACCAGTCAACTGCCTGTTTTGACTGTTGACCCAAATGTGCACACAGGGGCAGTTTTGACTGGTTTTTACTGTCATTTTGATCACCCTGAACAATACCAGACAGTGCTTTTACTAGTCAAAAATGGTCCACTCATTTTGACCTGTAAATGTACTTACTACACGTAAGGTTTGACAGTGTTTGACTTTTTAAGTGCACTAGATATATACCTTGGCAAGTATATCAACATTTTTACTGATTTTGACCCTTGTAGTAGTAGGAGGGTTAATTAATACAAAATAAACAAAACAAACAAATAAAATAAATATTAACATGAAGGGAAATGGGGAAGCAGAGCTTTTGTACTCTTCCCCTATGGACAAACAAAATATAATCAGTATTGACATAATACAAAACCGTGATGAGACAAACAAAAAAACATGCGTATGACGGCTATACACGTAGCTTCATTTGAGAATATTCATTTATAATATAAGATTAAAAAAATTCAGCTTTTTAAGTTTTTTGGGGCAAAATATGTTGGGAACAGTTTGCCTTAATTAAATCAGTATGAAGACTGCTTCAGTACAAAACTCTGTAAAAGGCTTTTTTTTTGTGTGTGTGTGTTGTCCTACTAAAATTAACATAAATATTTCCCTTTGTTGAACTACATTATCCAATTTCTAGAAAAAAAAGGCCACCTTGAAAAAACACTCGGCAGAAGTAAAGGAAACTAGAGAAAATGTTGGAGATGTTTGACGTTTAACCTATTTCAATACAATCTAGGGTCTTCTTTAATCCCTAACTCACAAATGGAATCATCAGTCCACAAATACATGTATCACTGTGTGAGGTCAGCTGCATAGTTGCGTATAAATTTAATCCACAATTTATTACATGCCATTTCTTTAAATGTATTTATGTAATGTCGAGGATTGATAAATACAAAGTAAATTTTTGTAAAACTGGAAAGCTGATGACGATATTAAGCTTCCCTGGAAAATAATTTTGTCTGAAGTGCTGTCATTTGTAAGAAAATATTTTGAATAACTCCAAGGTCGAATTTTGGAAATGGTAACTCTTTCCTAAATTCCACCTTAACCCTGCTACTACGACAAGGGTCAAAATCAGTCAAAATGTTGATATACTTGCCAAGGTGTATCTAGTGCACTTAAAAGTCAAACACTCAAACCTTTTTTTTTTGACTGGTAAAAATCATTATCTGGTATTGTTCAGGGTGGTCAAAATGACAGTAAAAACCAGTCAAAAATGTCCCTGTGTACACATATGGGTCAACAGTCACAACAGGCAGTTGACTGGTTTTGACCTCTATAGCTACATGTACTTCCCACTAAAGTGCAGCTGTAGTAGGAGGGTTAATATAAATATAAAACATCTGAATGCATTTTCACTATTCACTTGTGAATGATACAAAGTAATAACTTTCACTGCTTGGTTACATGTACAATGTACATTGTTAAATTCACAAAATGTGTAAACGAATCCTACATTTAAAAAAAATGGAATCTTCCATTTCCACAATATTTATATAAGTGCGATTCCCAGGAAGTTCATCTGATAGTTTGCTTTTAATTTAATACGACCAGAATTTTTGGAAGATGTTTTGTGCCAGGCTTGGATTTTGTTTAATCTGTGCTATTGTTTATGAATCCGTAAGTGCTGTATTTTGGAATATTTTCTGCACCAAATACGGATAGTACGTCTGCATCATGCAATTTATTAATGATAACAATATTCGTTTACATGTGTACACAGTCTATGTCAAATTAAAACGGAAAATGCCAAGCTTATTATAAATTATAGATAGATCGGAATAAGACTCGATTGTTTACCCATATTCTTTTCATTAATTTCACCTTCTCTTTGAAGTGATAGCACCTCGGAGGTAATCATTTCTAGGGAAGAATGATCGATATAATCATTTATGCTTTTAACACCAAGTAAGTTTCACATATAACAATTTGTTATTCACAAACTTCTAATTCTACATGTATACCTGACTTTTAACAACTTTGCCAATAGGGGGTGTGCCAATAGGTTTTGCACACAATAGTTAGTTCATAAAAACAGTTTTAGGATGTACCCAGTGGGCTGTGACCCGACACCTGTGGGCGAGAACTCAGTGAACAGTGAAGTTCATTTGACATGTGTGCGGGGCAATCTAACCAAACCAACACGTGCCACACCCTGGACCCTTTTTTTTTTTTTGCCCATGTGTTTTCCTTGAATTCTCCACTGAAAACATGCTTTTAAGGATGGCCAACTATTATTTTACATAAAGTTGGTCATACGTGTATCTTTGCCTCTATACATGTATGTGTACAGGTTCCATTCATGATAACCCTAACTTTCCCAAATCCTCTTTGCTAAAGTGAAGGATTTTGAAGGATTTTGAAGGATTGAGGTTACATGCTACATGTACGTACATGCTCTTTGCTAAAGTGAAGGATTTTGGAGGATTGAGGTTATTAGGGATACTTGCCTTTCCATGGTACATGTACATCCATGTTTGTTGTAGTGATTGCAAGGTCAGTGCTTGGGTCAGTGGACACTGTTTATTGCTCCATGCATGCAGGGAGGGTCCCTGGCCATGTACATGTATCGCAGATTAGAAACACATGAGGTGTCGTGGCCGAGCGGTCTAGCTTACCGGATTCAAGTTCTGGTGTTAGCAACATAATGTGGGTTCGAATCACGGCCGTGACACTTGTGTCCTTGAGCAAGACACTTAATCATAATTGCTTCTCTCCACCCAGGGGTTAAATGGGTACCTGTGAAGGCAGAGTTGGTTTGCTCTATATGCGCTAGAAATGGCAGCAATTGAGCTGTATACTCCCCAGGGAGCTGAGATGGTTTCAGGAATGATTTATGAGCCTTATGAGCAGGGATAATATAGGTTTTCCCAGCTTTTTTAACACATTTATCGATCAAATTCATATTTGGTTAACTTCAAATTCGTCCCAAAAATGTGGTTCGTGCATTTGTTGTTTTCAATTTCGTCAATGAGCATTTAAATTAAATCTTTGATTGCTTGGTTTAATAATTTTGCTCTCTGTATTTCGTCCGGTGCACATCAAATTAGTCCCACCTGTATGTTAAGGCCTTCAATGGCCTTATTCAGAAATCAAATTCGTCTTTGATCAAATCGTTTAAATCTATTCTCAAACAAATTCGTCAGGTGATTTTAACGTGTGATTGTATCATGCTGCTGCCTTATAAAGCGCTTGCATCGGTCTGTAGGCCCATTTACGTTTCGCCATTGGTCAAGCAAACAGGTCGTGATATCAATTTGAGGTTTCACTCGTCTGAAGACAAAATGGCTGCTAGAGCAAATGCTGCGGCCAGAGGTCCAAGAGGCCCTTACAACAAAGTGTCCAACCGAGATCGCAATCGCATTATAGGACGCATTTGAAAATGACGCCATGGACTATTTGCAAATAGCGAAGCCCTTGGCGTCAAGCGGCAACGGCAAGATCAATTGTAAGAATATACTTGCAACAAGATAGGACGTGGCGCTGTTCCTCGTGGTGGACCCGGCGACACAAAGTTGATGATGTCATGATTAATGCACTTGAACGCATTGTGAATGACAATCCCCTGTTGACTCTAGAGCAAATAAACGCTGACCTGAGAAGACAACTTCCCGATAAACCGTTCATTTCTCGCAGCACTCTCGCGCGTGCTCTGGATGGAATGCTCTTCACAATGAAGCTTGCAGAAGATGTACCTCAGGGTCGTAGTGAAGCCAGAATCCTTCAACAACGAGTGGACTATGCTCAATGGTTTCTTCGACAAGCTGTTATAAGTCACTGCATCTACATCGACGAGTGCGGTTACAACATCTGGACGCGTCGGTCATTTGGAAGAGCTGCAATAGGTCAGCCAGTTCGCAGGGTTGTCAACAATCAACGCGGAAGAAACTGCAATGTGACTTTCGCAATCTCCAGTGAGGTGGGCCTAGTCCACCACAGCATTAGACTCATAGCGACCACCTTGCAGAGCTTTCAGCAGTTTCTTGAAGAGACGTGCCAGGATGCTCGGGAGATGTTCCCTGCAGGAGAGCAGATTTTCCTCATATATGACAATGCAAGACCACACATAAATGCAAACATCCCACCTGATTTTAACAATGTTGCCATCAGAAGAACACCGCCATATTCACCCTTTCTAAACCCGGTAGAGATGGCTCACTCGCTTTTAAAGCCGCAGTAAAACGCACTCTTTCTCAACCAGAATGGCAAGCGAGGGTGGGGATTTGGGAGAAGCTAGAGAAGCCGGCCTAAATATGCAAGCTTGGAGGGCAACGCTTTTTGGAAGAGGTGGCCCAGCAACATGTTGACGTGTTAACTCAAGAGAAATGCGCGGTGGTATAATCATGCACAAACCTATCTACCTCGGTGCATTGCACGCCAAGAGATTGATGGCTAGAATCGGTTTATATGATATATGAACATGTTCATGGACATAGCCTAACTGAAGAATGCTAAATTTGCAGTACTTGTAAATTTATTGGAGATAGATTTTGTTTGTGCTTGGTTATTTCCACAAACCTATTCCTATCATTTTCGAAGACATACAGACTGATACAAAATGATCGGTGCAACTGCATTAAAGAAGATAATTGGATATTGAAAAGAGTTGAAAATATCATGACATATACTTTTGCTTAATTTGCCTTGAAATTGTTTTATACCTATGTACATGTACTGGTATTTATATTTTAGAATCAAAATGTATGTCTGGAAAAGCTTAAAAGTTTTTGTTTAAAAGGAAAGTGATTTAAAGGAAACAAAGATACCGATAATTGTATGCATAAATGTAAATCATCATGACTACACGCATTAAAGAATTACATACAAAAAGGAAAGAACGAAAGAAAGAAAGAAAGAAAGAAAGAATCTTTATTATATATATATATCAATAGAAAATGATAACAAAAATAAAGAAAAGTAACAGGAGCAAAACAAGATCAAATAGGCCTATATATCCATTAGATTAAATTAAATGGGAATTATGCGAATTTGTTTGCACAAAGACGAATTTATTTGACCGATTGACCACTGTACGCAGTCGCGATGAAATTGAACAATGTTTTATTCCAAATTTAGCAACTAAATATTAAATTACTTGACCAATGTTTTAATATGTTCGGCCACAGACGAAATTGAAAATTACAAATGCACGAACCACATTTTTGGGACGAATTTGAAGTTCACTAAATATGAATTTGATCGATAAATGTGTTAAATAAGCTGGGAAAACCTATAATATAATGCGCCTTGAGCACCACTTAGTTGGTGGATACGTGCGCTATATAAATCCACACATTATTATTATTATGTGTGCATAGATGTATGTCATGTGCTTGCTTTACTACAGGTTATGTGTAAGCAAATGGGCCTAGGGAGTTAGGGTTAAACTTGATAAAAATTAATGTGTAATTTCTACAGACACATGTTTTTCAGAAAGCAATATGTGTGTTATATGGCCTATCATTGTGGTCCTTTTTAATTTTGTTCAAATATAGGACGTTTGTATTTACATCTGCATGGCTGTATGGCTAGTATTCCAGGTTTATTAGTAACTGATGTGTATTATACAGCAGACATAGGACGTGTGTATTATTGGTATAGACTGTCGGTCATCGGTCACACTTCAGAAATTTTAGTGAAGGAGCAATTGAGAGAAAGTTCAATTAGGCGTATAAACTAACAAGTTTGTCTGTAAATCCTGTTCACGCTCAGCAAATGCCATAAGTTTATATTTCTACTTCAGATGTACAATTGTTTGTTTTGAAATGACTAACTTGGGAGTTGGTTCCTCAAATTACACACGGTACATACTGTTTGTGTAGTACACAACACTTGTACAAATGCCAAGTTGGAATGACCATACGGACAATCTCTCATGCAAATATTTGTTAAACATTGGTATGGCAAAATAAATTAATAAAGATTGTGTAAGTAAGACTAATTGCGGTGACACCATGTGAAATTCTCAATTGAGCAGTAATTAGTTCTGAAAAGAACTGGAGGTACAACTCGACGTTTCGACATTTCGATCAGTATGCTCTGATTGTCCTGAGGACGATCAGAGCATACTGATTGAAACGTCGAGTTGTACCTCCAGTTCTTTTAACTGGAGGTACAACTCGACGTTTCGATCAGTATGCTCTGATCGTCCTGAGGACGATCAGAGCATACTGATTGAAACGTCGAGTTGTACCTCCAGTTCTTTTCAGAACTAATTACTACTCAATAGAGAATTTCACATGGTGTCACCGCAATTAGTCTTACTTATCCTCCTCACCATGCAAAGCTACAAGTTTTAAAGATTGTGTAACTGCAGGAACAGGAAGAAGAAAAAAACAAAAAACAGTCTCCTCCTACAATAAGTACCTAGCATCCCTTACATGTATGCCAAATGCTTAAGAAGAGATTTTGTAATTGTGACTGGCTCTGGCAAAACCCTGAACTTGGACCCAATTTTCAAAGGTGACCTCCCAAATTTATCATGAAAATTAACCAAGTTCCCAACAACGTCTCAGGATTTTTCTTTTCCCATCAAAATCTAGAGAAAATGCTCTATACGGCGACATGAAAACTGGTCCCTGGGGTCAGTTTTTGACCTTTTCATTGCTGTTACGCATTATGGTAAATGCCGAGAAGTTTTGGGTGTTGCCAGAGCGGGTCACAATTTGCCTGATAACACAATGACCTGATGTGAAGCTGATGTGAGGTACTGTACCAAACATCCTGAACACTTACATGTATTTTGTACTGAAGTGTTCTCATTTCAGAGACAACATAACAAGTGTGCACATTCCCCCCCCCCCCCCTAAATTTGCCAGCTGGCAATTGTTTGCTCTCAGTGTTTTCTGTGAAAAAAAAATTGTGGATGTTTTTTTCACATTTTGCTCCTGATAGTGGATCAGGATCGTGTGATATTGCGCAGTGCAAAAACAAACAGAAACTTCTTGGGATCAAATCCATGTTCTAGCTCAGCCACTAGATAACGCCTGTTGCATACGGCTGTGTACCAGACGACAGCTGAACTGTGCCAGAATCCATCCGCTTAATTTGTTTTGACAAAATGTTTTGGATATCATTTGATAGCAATGATAATTTATTTTGGCCTTCAAATAAATTGTTTCAAAACGTTTTTAAGATTATTCATGATGATTTAATGAATTCTGTAATGATTTTTTTCTTGTTATTTTTGTTTGTGCCATCTTGGATCTGTAGCATGTATCCACTGTGCAAGCAGGATCAGCAAATACAGTATCCGGATCAGTCAACTGTCTAAACCGTGCAGACTGTCTGGTGATCGAGATCTGGATATGTGCAAAACAAACAGCCTTAGTCTCCACAGTGGGCTGAAACTTCCACTCATTGGTTGTTTAACCCAAACTGTCTAGGCCCATTTGCTTGAACACATTAACCAAATTTGCTTACACATAACCATGACATGTATGCACACATGTGTTTCTAACCTGTGATACATGTACATGGCCAGGGACCCTCCCTGCATGCATGGAGCAATAAACAGTGTCCACTGACCCAAGCACTGCCCTTTCAATCACTACAACAAACATGGATGTGCATGTACCATGGAAAGGCAAGTATGCCTAATAACCGCAATCCTCCAAAATCCTTCACTTTAGCAAAGAGCATGTAGCATGTAACCTCAATTCTTCTAAATCCTTCACTTTGGCAAAGAGGATTTTGGAGGATTTGGGAAGGTTCGGGTTAATGCATCTTCACACAATGGAAATAACCATACTCAAAGAAGCATTTTTTGTCAACATGACTTACATGTAATTACACTTACCCTTTAAGTTAGCATACAGGCAGTCTCTCATGCAAATATTGATATTAATAATACAGTGTACATATATTATATATGTGCATTATGATCTGAACTGCATACATGTACAGCAGCAACTAAATTGATTTTTGCCAGTCACTAGACCTTTATTACAGTGCCGTTTTTGTTTTTCTTCCATGCAAACCAATGTGACCAAACCAAGGCTGGAAGGAAAAATAGTCTGGTCTCTTTCATGTACATGTACATGCACATACTGCACTATAATCGTATTTGCGCATACATATGTACTTTTTTTTAGGTATCCACCGAAAACGGACAACCTTAGTTTGGTAATCCAATCTAATTGAGTTTTTTTTTCTTCTTCTACCTACTTACAGAGTGAAGTTATTGATTTGCAGCCAGTGTGAAGTCATGTGTGGACAGTCTGTGTCTTGGTATACATGTGTATGCTTCGGCTCTAAAAAAAACCTTGTACATCACAAGATGATATGAATATTGACAACCGGCTTATAGCGTTTGTGGAAGTACGTGTGTCTGCAGATCTGTCCCGTAACACGGAACTGTTCTCATGAATAATTAAAAATCTGACTACACCAGTGCCCTGCACTCACTCGAGTACCTAACAGGACATCTGCTGACAAGTAACTACGGTGTTTTTTTTGGTCTGGTGCGACTTCTTCGACACGCAGATTGAGGTGACATTATTGAATTGATCTCGGCATTGGACACATGAATTGATACCACATCATCAGCAGCTCTTCGACTGGGTGGACGGATTTCAGACGGTGGTAGCCATTTACTTTGCGTCATCGGTTAAAAGACTTCAAAGGAGCTTGCTTTGGTGGGAAGCGAGACGTCACCATGGCGTCGGAGAGTTTGCCATCGGTGATGTTGATCACTGCAAATGTGGGCTCAATATTTGAAGATGTAAGTTTGCCTGCACTGTTGTTAGTAAATACAATTTAAAGTGTATAATCCATATGAGACGCATTGGACAAATTAAAGATGCATTGCTTGTGTGTTTTTTTTTACGACATCACTTGCCATTTTTCTTTTTTGGTTTCTTACCTGGAATGTGTTATTTCCTGCCTAAAAAAGGAAAGTAAAGTATTGAAAATTACATGTTTCACAAAATGTTCTTCAATAGCCTTTGACAAATACAGTGTATCATGCTTTTGAAATATTTTGTGAAATATTTTGTGAAATATTTTGTGAAATATTTCATTTTAAACTATTTGTTTTCCATTCTTCAAGGAAAGCAGCAATTGAGTAAATGATGACAAATGCTTCTAAAATGATACATTTCTCAAAATAATGTTAAAAAGCATGATTTATATGTCCCGAAATGAATTGATTTTGGATTCCGTCATAAATTTATTTGGGCAAATAATTAAGTACTGTAAAACGGAGCTTTCCAACACCTATTTTGTGAAAAATCTCACGACAAAGTTTGGTTTTCCATTCTAAAAGGATATATTTTAATAAATGCTCTGATCTGAAAAAAAAAGTTGCTACATCGCTTCTTTTCATCTCAGAGTTTTAATAGGACACTTGTGAGAGCAGAGGAGGCAATTGTGTTTGATGATTTAAGCTGATGCGTGCTGGGGCTCTTTTCTTCCCAGCAAGCTTAAAAATTATTTAGGAAAGATTTTAAAGTGGCCTGATGACAATAATGAAAATACTTTCAAATCATCTTGAGCTTCATGTTGTGATGGAATTGGCGCTTCATGAATGTAATAATTCACTTTTATTATAAAAGGGGACTATATTTATATAAAATATGGGGCAATGATTTACATGTAATTGTGGAGATAAAATTTACCTTTTTATAATATTTCCATATTTTGCAAAAGAGAAATTTCAATTCAAATCAATGTCAAATTTTTCATAAAGTTTAAAAAAAAACTTTATAAAAAAAAACAAGTTTTTATAAATTTCTTTTCAAAATTTTTAATTTCATTTTCAGCCCGAGAATATGCTACAAGGATGGCTGAAGAAGTTCGTTGAGGTAAGTTTCTGAGATGAAAACATATTTGTTGTTGTCCTTTTGCAAATGAAATAGTTGTTTTTGTTTTTAACATATTACGTAAATTTTGTAAACGTGTCTTTTTGACAGTAGGCCTTCAGGGTATTCATTGTTTGTCAGTGAATGAGACATCCAGTTGAAATACATAAGATAATTGAAGATGCATTTCTTTTATGAAGCTTTATTTTTTCATCCTTATTTTTCTTTCAGATCAGATCAGTTTATTTTTTTAAACATATTACATAAATTTTGTAAGTTAACATGTTAATTTTGACTAGGATAGTAGGCCTACATTGTTTGACATTGTTTGACATTGTTTGACAGTGGAGAAATCCATTTTTTTATTTTTATGAATCCTTCTTTGTCCATTCGTATTTTTCTTTCAGATCAGTTCATTGCACTCTTTTCCTTGTAGAGAGAAATAAATTACTTACAAATTAATCAGTTATTTCACAAAATATGGATGCAAAGTAAAGATTTACATTGTGAATAAATGAATTTGTGACGCAGCGTGATAAATTCATTGCTGGCCAAAAATAGCAGCTTTAGACCATGTACATAGAACAGTGCTTTGGTTAATTATTTGGTGAAATATCCCATTTGAATGAGATCTCTTCGACAAGGGAAATAGAAGTGTACCAATTTAAAACAAAATTGCCATTGTAATAGGTTTACAAACACATTCGTGTACGTATGTGAACATGTACATGTTCACTGTTTTTGTAGCTGTTTTTATTGTTAGTTTTTATGTATTATTTTTTTCTAAATCATTAAATTATGAAAAATTCATGTATGTACGTACATGTATAATGTAAAACAAATTTATTTAGGAACTTTTGGTGAAACATGAGGGACAGATTGAAATTTCTTTTGGGGGGAGGGGAATGCCTTTCATCAATATCCACTCATGCGAAAAACCGCAGTTATACATAAAGTCATGGGTGAACAAACTTCACAAGGTCCTCAGAGCTTTTATAGTGAACAAAATACTCAGAAAAAAGGCATGCAGTAAATTGAATTTTTTTTCGGCCAGTTTACACAAGGTCTGTGCAATTTTCAATTGGATAAAAAAAAAATAACAGTAATAATTCAAAAAACATTTAAGCAAACATTTATTTTCTTGTTGACATATTCACCTCAAAGATAAGACATAGAATTGGTAATTCCAAAATAACCAAATGGTCAAATCTGAAATTACTTGCTGAACTGCTTACTTGATTATGTACACTGAATACATCATTTTGTCCGAGGTGCTTTCACTTGGAAGAAATGTGCACGTACATGTATGTAAATCCCAGTTTGAATGAGGAGCTACCATTTTTAAGAAAATTGAAAGTTTAAGCCAATAAAAACCACATGAGAATGAGTTCTGAATGCATTTTCATTGTTTTCTCATTAATAAAGACATCATACTGTAAAAGGCTGTTTGACATATGACAGAAAACACGGTAAAGGGGGCCAGTAACGTTAGCATTTTCCCGACGGCCATATATTTGTTGCAAATAACTACAAACACCAATCAAGTGTTTCAACATGTCAGTGGACATGCAGGTTAATACTCAAGATAATTGAAAAAATTTCTGAAATTCTTGTAAATAATTTTAAGGACAACACTTTCAAATTTCCGTCAAGTGGACGGAAAAACTTACCAAAAAAATAACTTATAAAACGTTTTCATAGGTTAATTTTGCATGCGAAAATTATTAAATTTGTGTCAACCACGTCTTAAACATATATTTTGCAAGGTTTCAGATACATTTTTGTTGAAAAATACTTTTAAGTTTTCTTTCTGGACGTCCTTAAAAAGTCACTACTAACATGACCACGATCCATCTCGGACGCCTCATAACGATGGCAATAAATCAGGAACACTTCTATAATTATTTTATAAAAGTTTTATTGAATTGTTGTTGTTGTTGTATTGTAATGTGCATCGTGTTTGCAAAATAAAATGAGAATCCAAGCTTGTGGATTTCTGGTAGCAGAAAAAACAACTTTCGCTCTGCGATCGTGACTTCCGTCAAACTTTCACCGTCACGATACCAGTTTTAAATCACGGGATATCAACCATTGGTTACGAGACTTCGATATCTGGCGATCTCATTCAATTATGGCGATAGACAATAAGTAGATCCGTTTTAGTGAGAAGATCAAGGTATGTACACATTTTACAGAAACGAGGAATTAAGTAGTTCCGTCAACACCGTTGGGAGTTGTACATATAACGATAGCACAAAGTGGGTAAACGTGTGGGTAAACGTTTGGGTAATAAATACCAGTAAATTTTGCTTAGATCACGCTTAACGTTATTGTGGTGATACTGGAAGCTATCTAGCGATGATCGATCACGTTTTGGGGCGCTCACAAAATACACGCGCTGTTGGAGTAGACATTTTGCGTTGCCAAGGAGAAAATATGATATCGTTACATTAATTTTGACAGAAAGAATGCTATGGTTACAAATATTGGACAATGGTGCTGCTAACGTGATATTTGTTTGGACGGAGAGGGTGCTAACGTGACTGTTCTTTGGACAGAAATCATGTTATCGTTACACTTTATTGGACACCAAAATGCAATCGTGACGTAATTTGGACATATACGGTGCTATGGTGACAAATATTGGACAGCGATGCTGCTAACGTGATATTTATTTGGATGTCAAGGATGCTAACGTGACTGTTTTCGGAACAAAAATCATGTTATCGTTACACTTTATTGGACACCAAAATGCAATCGTGACGTAATTTGGACATATACGGTGCTATGGTGACAAATATTGGACAGCGATGCCGCTAACGTGATATTTATTTGGATGTCGGGGAGGGGGAGGGGGAGGGGGAGGGGGTAAGTTAATGTAAGTTAATGCTTTTTCAGCAGTACAAAATTACAATAAAGATTAATGTGTTCCCCCTTAAATTTAAGCTTGCCCCCCCCCTCCTCTCCCCCCCCCACCCCCCAGGTCTGGTGCCGCCGCTGGCAGTTAACCGAAATCATGTTATCGTTACACTTTATTTCAATCGTTTTCACCATAATCTTAGCAACTTCTCTGGGGAATACAAATCAGACGGAAGACTTAATTATTCAACAATGGGGCTGCCAATAATTCTGACCAGGAATATTCAGAAGGCAAAAATGTAATTATGCTGTTGCCAGGACAGTACTGTTGCACAGAAACATCAATAATTCATCCAATAATATACATCGGGCTACATCACTTTATGAGAAAATGTCCAATCAATTATTACATGTAGATGGGTGAGTATCTCCAAATATGATTGGTTGTTCAATAAATCATAGTCTTCATGTACGCCCACTTTTTCCAGGTCTCCAAATTTTCCCCCAGTTTTCAGTTCCAGGTGCGGTGCCGACATTTCCAGAAATCAGAGGATCCAGATCTTTGGAACACTGCCAAGAAGAGTTGTTAACTCTTCTGAAACTAATCGACTGTTTGCTGCACTACATGTACACATTTACTAGATAGAAAGAGATTTAAAGCGCATACGATCATTTCGGCATGTAGCATGCGCTATATAAGCTAATAAAATATTATTAAATTATTAAGAGAGGCCCGGGCTATGGGCCACTCCGAAAAATAATACTTGTACATACAAATAAAAAATATATACATACCCTCACTTTTAGTGGCAGTACATTTTCAAGCAGAAGCAGTCAGACCAATAACATTAACAAATTAAAAGGAATGATTTTGGAGCATTTTACGCTCAGACATATAAAGCTGCTAAAATAAAAATAAAAATCGTCCAAGGAGGCACTGGGATTTACCGATGGTGGAACAAGAACGGTACTGCATTGGTAAAACAAAATTGACCTATCAGATTTTAAGGTTTGATTGGCTCGCAGAAAGGCGGGTTGTGGAATTATGTAATAATAATACTCCCTATCTTACCCCGGCCCATATGCGTATTTAGTGTTTAAAATTGCGTGCAGTTTTAAAAACAAAACAAATAAAATCCCAGTTTTTATATTTTCCTTACATACCCTACCATTTTAATCTTACGAGTTGCTGTTTGACTGAAACACTGGTTTCCCGTTCATACATGACTTTGTTTACTGTGTTTTTGGACGCCAACGAAACAATCATAAACGTACATTATCTATGTAGTGTAAATATTACCTGCATGGCGAATCCTCTGCATCATCAGTGTAATTGCTGATCCATTAACAGTCTGTCATTTATTTAATACCTTCATTCACAGCATGTGCTGAAATTTTAATAGTTTAACCAACATTATGTTTCAATTCAGTAAAATAAATAATGTAATTATTTTAAAATTGATATTAAAAATGCCTTCAATATGCCTCGAGAATACATTAATTCCAAGGATAATGATTAACAGCTCCGTTGCAGCGGCGTAGCCAGGACTTTTTCAGTGGGGGACGGGGGTATATGGTTTTTCCCTTTTCTTTTTCTTTTCTGTTTTTGGGGCACTATGAGGATTTTTCGTTGGGGGGAACCTGGGGGGAACCTGGGGGGAACCTGGGGGGAACCTGGGGGGCACGCTCCCCGGCACGCTCCCCGTGGCTACGCCGCTGCTCCGTTGATGTTAACTTATGCCGAGCTCATAAGCCATCATTAGCATTCGTGCTGAGAGCCGCCAGACTTGTTGATGAAAATATTGTGATACACTGAAGATATCTGTGGACAGAACTTGTGTTTAAGAAGAAAACAGTTCTGTAACTGACATACTTTAGCATCAGAAACAGCGGCGTAGCCATGGGGGGCCTGGGGGGGGGACGTGTACCCCCACACAAATTTTCAGTGCCCCCCCCCAGGTGCCCCCCCCCAGGTGCCCCCCCCCCCACGAAAAATCCTCATAGTGCCCCCAAAAAACAAAAGAAAAAGAAAAGGGAAAAAACCCATACCTCCTGGGTCCCCCACTGAAAAGCAATTCCCCTGTGCCCTCCCCTCCCCCCTACTGAAAAAGTCCTGGCTACGCCGCTGATCAGAAATGTAAGTAGCGTCTGCGAACTTAAGCAATAGCGGGTTCATGACCTAGGAACAAACTGCAGACCCAATGTGAAAAAATAATATAGAACACGGGCACGAAACACGGGCACGAAACACGGGCAAGCGACTGCTAAGCCCATAAAAACTTGTTTCGTGTGCGCTCAGTCAGTACTGAATCCGTCCCTAAAATATTTATTTTAGATCTATTTAAACCAAACCTCTGGTAGCAACATTCTTTTGGAAAAAAAATGCTCTATTTTTAGCGCATCCTCAAAACTGACACAAAGGATTTCAGTCGCGGCGTTTTGTCAGTCTCCTGAACTAGAGCCCCATGGAGCCACAATTGGACCACAAGGGACTATGAAATAAATGTCATTGTGGCATTTTGTCAGTCGGTATAGCACAGCCGCTGAGCATGGTTGGCTTATTAGCATAACAAAGGGCTTCTCAATTTAGCTGTACATTGAATCTTTGTGCTGCAAAGGTTCGCTGGGGCAAAGAGGAGCTGGCTATCGGCTCTTCGCGGGAGCGCCGCGGCCCGACTTTGCGCGCCGATTTTTTTAATTTTTGGTGGTTTGCTACTTCTAATGTACTACTTCTAATGTAAGGATTTGCAAACAGCAGCAGCTACATGAACAAGACCATGCAAACTCTGAAACAAACAAGAGATACATAATTATTTTTACACATACATAGTTAATTATATAATTAATTACAATAATTATATACACATACATAGTAGTTAATTTTCATTCCATTGGTACAAGAAAAATCACACATTATCATTATTTGTCCAAAACACTGTCACGTTAGCAGTACTTATTTTAAGAATATCAATTAAACAACACATAAGCTATTTTTGTTACTATATTTAGATGTATTAATCAACATCAGAAATGACTTATGTGAGACCCTAGGTTCCAGATATGTTATGATGGGGATAAATGGCAAGTTGTTACAAGACTCTAATGTGATGAATGCTAACGTGACAAAACACTCTATATTGTCCTTGACATGTCACGTTAGCAGTACTGTTTTTGGTGTGTCTTAAAGATTTAGTTGACAAGTAACATAAAGTTATTACATGGTAAAAACTTAATAGTTACTATTAGTTTGTTTATCATCTTTATAGTTGAGAAAACTTATTTTTTAATTTTTTTTTAACTTTATCAGTTTCATGTGCATTGCAATGCATTTATCAAAAATCAAAGTGCTGTAAAAAGATAAAAACATTAAAAGTTATCTTTTTTCCACTTATGATCAATGGTAAATATGTATTTCATCAAGTACCACTCGCCCAAAAAGTTATAGGAACGATTTTAAATTTTGGACCCTGTGGTAGGTTACTGGCCCCCTTTACTGTGTTTTCTGTCATATCTTGATTCAAAGAGAGTAGCATTCATGTAGAAACAATATTGTCACGATCAGAGCAGACTTTCGACAGGTTGTCCTAGTTTTAGATGAACTCAGTGACTGAAAGTAATACCTACATGTTGTACGTGTACACGTACGTGTAGATAACAGGGCGCAATAAAATTCCATGTCCTGTCAAAAGTCTGCCCTGGTCGTGACGATATTGTTCCTTTATAACCCTAACTCCCTAGGCATTGTACTAAAACAATAAAAATCCTTCAAAATCCTACAACTGGCTTTGTTGTCTAGGGAGTTAGGGTTAAAGAAAGTATAGTTAAATGCATCCATTCAGCTTATTTATTGCATCCATTCAGTTTATTAAATATTTTTGTTTTAAGAAAGTTTGTTTTAAGAAAAAATACTGAAAATGCATTCAGACTGTTCGTATTCACACCAAAGTGGAATTTCAGCCAAAACAAACACGTCTCCAGTTTCTGGTCATCAGTCGGCTTCAAAAGCGGTGTGGTGATGCACTTTTTTTTGGAGGGGGGGGGGTAATCTTTTTTTTTTCCTTTTTTTTTTTGCCAACAGGGCAATACATGATACATGTGTACATACGCGGGGACCATAATTTCCCATATATACAAAGTATGGTGGCTAAGAGAGTCCTCACAAATCGGGCAAACGTACCCCAATGTGAAAAAAGTCGTTTGAAACACAGCACGGCAGAAATCCAATCGATCCAGCAATTTTGGCTGCAATTGGACATCGTTTCATAGCAACAACAAAAAACCAGAAAATTAAAAATGCTGACATGCGGGTCTGAGATGACGCGCACGGAGATCAGAAACTGCAGACTTTTTTGTTTTTGGCCTTACATGTATTTTTCTAATTTGATTAAAACGATAGCTCCTGACTCCCAAGACAGTAACATTATTAGGTCCCATGTTTTAAACCATTCGTCAACTCAACACTAACTACATGTACGGTAGATTTTATGTAAAATTTCATGATTTTTTTTGTTTTTCGAGATTACCTACATGTAGTGGCTTCACTCAAGGCATATTGTACATTATCTGTGAGATGGCACCAGCAGTGCAGTAACTGCCCTGGCAAATTGCTCTTTACAAAAGATATTACTGTAAGCTGACATCTTGTACACTAAGGGCCACTGACCACATGTGGGTCATAAATAATTTCCTTCTCCAGACTGACATCCCCTAGACCCATTTAATTATCACTTAGACTTCCCCTAAATTATAATCTAAACACAATGCCCCCACTTAATTATCACTTAGACCTCCCCTAAATTATAGTATAAACAAAATACCTCCACAGTTGTAATTGACCAGATCCCATTATTAATATACATGTTGTTAGATTAGAAAAAGGGGAGTTCGTCTCTTGCTCTCTCTTGTCTGACAACTCACCCCTCTCTCTTATATGTGTTCATCATCATCTTTTAATCAACGGCCAGCTCCAGTAACCCATCCAAATCGAGTGTTACATTACCATACATGTAAGTGTAGCTGATGATACCCAGCCACAGGAATGGACTGCATTAAATTAATGTGCATCATTGTAGTGTCATATTGCAACTGCGGCAATGGTGTTCCTGTTGAGTTCTTCACTGTTATGTTTCTGGTTTTTTTTTTATAATGACATGGATGTCCAGCTTGGCCCAGGAAATGCTTGTAGCAATACTGGTAAATAAGCTCTTCAAAAGTAGTTTCACCTCGTTGTTATGAGCCAAGTGATGCATGTCTGGCCCCTGCAGGGTGGGTTGTAAGGCTGTGCGTTTTCGGTTATTTTGGGAACCGGATACCCGAAATTTGAAATCTTCGGATACCCGGGTACCCGTAAACAATTTTGTAAAAACACATTTATAAATACTGTATGAAATTGTATAAAATAACCAATATGAACACAAGTTTCTCTTGTTTTATTAGTGTCATAATAAATGTCGACCTACTGTAATAATTTACAGTCTCTCTATACATGTAATTATTAAAAACGACTCGAGTAGCAATCCCCATTTCCCCACACACATTTTGTTTATAAAAATCTGGGACTTCCATTTGTGTGGCTTAAATGTTCAGTAGGAATTTTTTAAGAAGAGATTTACGGGTAATTGGAACAGAAATATAGAACTGGGTAATAACAGTTTCGATCGGGTACCCGGATACCTGGCACAGCCTTAGTGGGTTTTTAATAGACATCATCACATCATGATGCAACGAGTGGGGGGAAATTTGTGTTCAAGGAGCGATGGGAGTGATCTTGTAATTGGGTCTCTGATGATTTTAATTGAATGGTTTGAATGAGTGGTAATTTTCCTCGGATATTCACTGCAGCGACCTGTAACTTTCCATGTGTATTGGGGGGTGGGGGGTGGTTGGATCCTCCATGGTTGGTGGTTGGGAGTGGCCCCAAGGCATGTGTGGTTTATATTTGAAGCAATTTGGGTGACCAGTGTTCTTTTGCGGCAAAATTTGTCAGTACAAAAGCAAAGGTCAATAATGACTTAAAGTGCCATGACAATAGACCTTTATCACTGGGTAGCCATCTTGTTTTTCATCCATACAAATCCATGTGACCAAAGCGAGGCTGGGAGGGATAAGTAGTCTGGCCCCTTTTATTTAATAAGAATCAGCACTATAATCGTACTTGCGTATACAGGGTATCAGACAAAGATGGCCGCAGTGTGATGAAGGTCCATGGCGCATGATTTGTCTGAAATTAATTTTGAACAAATCCATTTGAAGCAAATTAGACTAATTGTGATCATTGCAAAAAATGACGTGCATTTTCCTTGTGGAGTATTCCCGCTTAAAGCATTTATTGGGCTAATTTATGCTAATTTATGCCAATTATGCCAATTGACATTTATGAGCATTTAGAGGTTGATTCCATGTTCGCTGCTAGCAAAAGGGCGGGTTCAAATCCCACCCTGAGGCACTTACATAGTGTACATGTAAGTGTGTATTTTTCATTTGTAGACCAGCACTGAGTATTGCTGAGCTACCTGTACATGTATAGAGAGAAGGGGGGGGGGGGGAATCTCAAATTTAAACTATTTCAGTGAAATTAATTACTCATAATGCTTATGGAATGCCATTGACGAAGACATAAAAAGTCAACCGTCAGTGAACCGTTTTAAAGCCTCCTTCAAAAGAGTCATTATGTCCCAGTATGTAACATAGCTTTCTTTCCATTTGCTGCTTTGCGAGGTACATCATCATTTGTCCCTCTCCAAAAATATTATTTTCATCTCATTACAGTTAATTAAGCGTTTTTGTTGTTATTGTAAAATATTTTGCTCATAATTTGTACGTCCTCTGTTTGTCCGTTTGTCTTGTCTTTGTCTGTCCATAGGCTGATTTTCTACAAGCCTTGGCTTCTCAAATCGGCCTCCATACTGTTTTCTATTCTTTGATTGTTTAAGCAGACTACTCTGTTTATTATATCACTTTCTTTGTGACAGTATGGAAATAAATGTAAACTGAAACTGAATGTTTTTGAAATTCTGTATATTTGTAACTTCAGGCAGAATAATTTCTCAGAATGGTTGATACTTGTACCAAAATAACATCAAACTTGTAATCTTTTAGATAATTCATACCATGTATTTGGAGTCGGTTTGCTACATGTATATCTTGGATTCCATGTAATTATTCCTTGTAAGAACAACATTAATAAGTCTCCAGCATGCAAAGGCACAAATTTAATCGGATTAAAAACACTTTTCATGCCATATTTGGGCAGAAATTCAATATAAAAAAACCTTGAAAGGGATGCACATCACTTTGAGTTGAGCCAGAATGCAAGGTTTTCTCACTTCATCGTGAAAGTCTGCACAGCATGAAAATGTGAACAATATTTTTCTCTACACTGTACAGTAAAAATCAAAAATTCCAAATCCATTTTTGACAAAAACACTGTACATGCAGATACATCTGTACAACTTGTACACATGCAGAAATTCAACTTTGGAACGTTAGAGGAAATTGTGCCAGAATTCTATTTTTTAATTTTTTAAATGGAGATTGAGTGCCTATTAGGAACAGAGCTACATGTAATACACAGGCCAGGAGTTTAATCACAGTTGAAGTGCATTTGTAGCAGAGAGGAAATGCTGAGTGGGTCACCAAACATTGCGTAATATCCTTTCCTTCCTCAGCGTTACTGTATTACTTATTGCACTCGCCCCATTAACGACAAATGCTTTTAGTTTGCTGAAGAATTTCATTTCATTTCATTTCAATTTTTGTTTTAATTTATTTGTTTTGGGAGGAGGGGGAATTATGAGTTTGGTATGTTTTGAATGTAAACAAATCCTTATTCACAAATTTAATAGTATGTAGGTACATGGAACATGTACATTAACCCTAACCCTCCCAAATCCTCCAAAATCCTCTTTGCTAAAGTGAAGGATTTTGAAGGGTTGAGGTTACATGCTACATGCTCTTTGCTAAAGTGAAGGATTTTGAAGGGTTGAGGTTACATGCTACATGTACATGCTCTTTGCTAAAGTGAAGGATTTGGGAGGATTGAGGTTATTAGGCATACTTGCCTTTCCATGGTACATGTACATCCATGTTTGTTGTAGTGATTGCAAGGTCAGTGCTTGGGTCAGTGGACACTGTTTATTGCTCCATGCATGCAGGGAGGGTCCCTGGCCATGTACATGTATCGCAGATTAGAAACACATGTGTGTATACATGTCATGTGCTTGCTTTACAACTGAAGGATTTTGGAGTATTCAGGTTATATGTAAGCAAATGGGCCTGGGGAGTTAGGGTTAACTACATACATGTATGTGTACATTCAAATAATTGGAATGATATTATGGTACACTGTAGTAGTTTTGTAAAACTAATTTAATTACAACGTTTTTCTGCTCTGGAAATTTTATACACACTTGGGTCATGTTTTTGGTACTGTCTGAATGTTTGGTTAAAGTGGTTGTTCTTTATTTGAAGAAAAAGAAATAGTAATTGTGAATTAAAATTAAACTGTACAATATGTTTATTTGTACATGTACTTGTGTATATATCCATCCAGTCATTGGTACTTATGTTGTTGAATGTAGGGCTGTGCCTTATTTCGGGAACCATTTACCCGAAATTGGAAATCTTTGGATACCTGGGTATCACACATAACCTGAATGTATAAAGTTAACAATATGAACACAAGTTTCAAACCAAAGCCGGCCAGTACGTGAAAGGCTGTCGGCAAATGTCACTTCTAAAGCCTTCATCCTAGTTTTCTTCATTTTGTTAGCAAAAGAATCAGAGACATCCATTTGTGTGGCTTAAAATGTTCAGTCGGAATTTTCAAAAGTCATTTACGGGTAATTGGAACCAAGTAATGGAACTGGGTCATGACATTTTCGGTCGGGTATACAGGTACCCGGATACCCGGATACCCGGCACAGCCTTAGTTGAATGCTATATGAAGAAATTCTGAATACAAATAGTGACATTTTATATTGTAATGTCAAATGAACATTATCTGAGGCAATATATACATAACAGCAAAAGAAACGTCACCCCCTAAATTTTGATAAGTCTGAGAACATGTTTAGCAATATGTGTCCTCGGACGTCATGCATGACGAATTTTGAGGTCAACCAAATTTGCCACATTGTGTTCGTGTTACACTCCATACTCATATAATATTCTTCATTAAACAAATTATATTAATTATAAAATGAAAATAATAAATATTTTTAGGGGTGGCGTTTCTTTTGCTGTTATGTACAATAAATTACTATTGTTATATATGATATCTAGTATAGTGTACATTTTTAAATAGAATGTGAATTAAAACAAAATGCACACAGTACATGTATAATTTTTTTTTATATTAGGCTCGGCATTTTCTGTTTAATTTGCAAACGGTGTACACATTTTGACAGACTGTACATGTGTAAACGATGGGTGATATATGTATATTTTCTAAAAATAAATTTGGGGCAGTATACATGTACATGTACATTAAATTATTTTTATTGTTATTACACGATGTGTATGTATGCAATAACGATGTAAATGTACACATGTACACTATCGTACATGTACATGAACACGCAATTTGAATTTCACAAAAAGGAAATATGGATTTTTAATATGTGCATTCACATATTTTGTTTGTGGTGTGTGTTACATACAAGTTCTGTGAGCGCTGGTGTACAGTGCATGCCAAAAGAAGAGGCCTCCTTGCATATATTTTAAGTAAGTAAATTACCGTCAAATACGCGAAGTCTTCCGCAGAATCCGGAAGAGTTGGCAGCTCTGTATGTGGTACCTCAAGCACAAACAGCGATATTTTTCAATCCTCAGAACAAAAGCATTTTTTTTTTTTTTAAATAAGAAAAATTTAAAAAAATTGCACAATTTATACATAATTTTACACACCCGAATTCATTTATTTTCTGAAAAGTACATACATGCATTTAAAGAAAGTATAGAATTGGTAATTTAAACAAATTGTAGGTTGTGAAACTTGCTACTTGTAAAGCTGATGACAGCATCAATCTCACCTAGAAATAATGTTGACTGAGGTGCCTTTCCCTCTAGCCTTAACCTTCCCAAATCCTCCAAAATCCTCCAAAATCCTCTTTGCTAAAGTGAAGGATTTTGAAGGGTTGAGGTTACATGCTACATGCTTTTTGCTAAAGTGAAGGATTTTGGAGGATTGAGGTTATTGGGCATACATGTACTTGCCTTTCCATGGTCCATGTACATCCGTGTTTGTTGGTTGTAGTGATTGAAAGGGCAGTGCTTGGGTCAGTGGACACTGTTTATTGCTCCATGCATGCAGGGAGGGTCCCTGGCCATGTACATGTATCACAGGTTAGAAACACATGTGTGCATACATGTCATGTGCTTGCTTTACTACTGAAGGATTTTGGAGGATTCAGATTATGTGTAAGCAAATGGGCCTAGGGAGTTAGGGCTAGCCAAAAAACCGAAATAATTTTCAGTTTGAATTGAGGAAAGGTTAAGCACTCTATTAAAATTCCGTATTAGAATGAATATATTCAGAAGTCTATTACTTACATGAAGTATGCTAGCCTGCTGTAATCCATGCCACGGCATTGTACTGCCACGGCATCTGTATAAGCTTAGTTACGGGTTTTGCTCCCCTTGCCCGGCCTGCCGTGGGGGCATTATGGGATAGGCATTGCCATGCGAAGCTAGTTCCTAGAGAACTAGAATGCAATCTTAACCAGTTAGCGTTGGGAATAAAAAAGTTTTTCTGGGCCCCTGTGCGGGTTTCTTTTTCCCACACAAACACGTTTTTGTTTGCGTGAATTTTTTTTGGTTACGTCAATTAAACTAAGACGGGACACCCACATTTAGCTTATTAGCATATAAATTGGCGAGTTTCCCTTGGGAATTATAGCCAGGAGGGCGTCTTTTGTGTTGCGTCTTTAGAAGTCCACCGAGCCCTCTAAAGAATTCTTCATCGTATTTACACGTCATCCGAGCGTGGAGGAAGGATTCCTTCCTCCATGATCCGAGTGGTACCGAGTAACAATGGGACAATGGTGCACGGAAATTGGTCTATAGAAATCCTGATTTGCCAGAGGTCTGCCAGGTAATTGGTCTATAGAAATCTTAGTATACCATAGCTTTACAGATTTCAATGGAGACAAAGATAAAGGTGTGGAACAGGTTTACGAGTCCCCCCCCCAACCACCCATGTCAAGAAATAGCTCTGCGCTATTTTTCGTTTTGTTTATACTGGAACTAAGGATTTCTTACTCATAAAAAGATAATAAAATGTACAAACAAATGTTCAAAGAAAGAGAATTACTTGTGGTTTATTACATGATAAAAAACTAATACAAGATACTTTATTTGAACAATTTACTTGCAAGTAATTCAACTTTATGGACTTGTTACTGGAAATAATGTACTTGTTTATACTGGAACTAAGGATTTCTTGCTCATAACATGAAAATAAAATGTACAAATAAATTTTCAATGAAAAGTTATTACAAGAGTCTTTCATTACATCAAATCATGGCATTGCAACAATTTACTTCCAAGTACTTCACCTTGAAGTACTTATTATTGGAAATATCAATGATGAAAATACAGTGTAAAGTTTACATCTTATTTTCATTTTATGACAACAAATACTTTCGGTCAAATATAAACAAAAAGAACAGTAACTGTTTTTGTGCATTTTCGCACGGTAGGAGGACTTGGGTTGTCGCTCTCACTTGAATCAGAACTTGCAGATAAATCAGAGTCCGAAGATTGCTCTTCGGACCCACTTGAAATAACGTCAATTGGTCTACTTACAGACGCCATGATTTGATGTAATGAAAGTCCAAAACACAGGTTGCAAGCCCCCTTTATACCTTTACCAGTACATGCTGTTGCTTTGATGGAAATTTCCACCACGACTAGAAAACAAAACAATCCCAAGAGTTACTGAAAAGAAAAAACTCCCCGCTATTGTGCCGAACAATTGCTGCGCAATAACACGTCAACCGAAGCATGAGCACTGCCAAAATGGCGTGGTTTTACGTCACCCGAAAGGACAATGGAAGCTTCCACAGCGTGTGGCCACGTCTTCCGAGCATGTCACTTTACGCGCGTGTCTCGTTGTCACGTCAACCGAGCATGCATACAAATATTCCGGAGTTTCCTTTGGCGTGTTTAGACGCTCTCCGATCCACGGTGCAAAAAAAAATTGCGTGTATACACGGCCTCCGACGCGAACTGGTTAAACTAGACGCAGACGAACCATCTACGGGGAGAACAATGGGCACATTTGATAAACGCTAAAGTGCGCGCACGAGATACAGTTCTGTCACACACCGGTAAATCTCCCAGACTGCACTGCTTCTTTTTGAGACCTTGCGCGTCAGTTTGTGGAACAAAACGTCACAAATGGGCCAAACCCATTGTTCTCGACAATGACTTTAAAACCTCATATCTCCAACATTGTTCGCATATCATCATTTCATATCAGAAATATTAGCCGAATAAGGAAATACTTGAATAAAAGTGCTGCTGAACAAATTATACATGCATTTGTCACATCACGGCTCGATAACGGGAATGCTCTCCTCTACAGTCTCCGGCAGAATCAAATATCTCGTCTTTAGCACATACAAAACACAGCAGCTCGTATTGTGACTTTGTCCAGAAAGTCATGCCATATCACGCCAATCTTGAAAGAACTGCACTGGCTTCCTGTTTCACAGAGAATTGTTTTTAAACTTATGCTAATTGTTCACAAATCTTTTAATAACATTGCTCCAATTTATATTTCTGAACTGCTTAAAGTCTACACTCCATTACGCAATTTGCGCTCCAGCAACATGTCACTCCTAAAGGAACCAACTTCAAAACGGAACTGGGGTGATACAGTGTAGGTCGTTTTCTGTCGCGGCTCCGAGACTCTGGAATCATCTTCCAACTAAACTCAAATCTTGTCATAGTATAACTAGATTTAAGTCGATGCTTAAAACTCATCTTATGTCACAATTCTTCAAAGATGATGTATATTTGTAATTGCATTGTAGGTGCATGTATCTCAGTACATAATTTTTCCCTATGCTATCATTGTACAGGGTGTCCCCATAAAAAGTATACCGAGATAAAAATTACTGTAATGGCAAAACTACTTTATATATGGGAAAGAGAAATATATCTCTAGAAAGGGCAGAATGTCCTCTTTGCAATGGTATACAGCTTGTGATGTTATTGACACAGATGAGTGAACAAATTAGACAGATGTTAAGGGTACTGAAAGCAGGACTGTGACAAGTTTGCATATTTGAATAACAAAGGTCCAAAAAACATTTTAAAAAACCTGCACATTAAACTTTTGAGGTAAGTAGCGAAAACAAAGCAGATTACATTGTTTTAGGTACATTCCTTGTTTTCAAGAATGTGTTGAAAAAGCAAAGGCATTTGGTATTCTGCACACTTGCATGGTTGAGCTATGTTATTCAAATATGCAAACTTGTCACAGTCCTGCTTTCAGTACCCTTAACATCTGTCTAGTTTGTTCACTCATCTGTGTCAATAACATCACAAGCTGTATACCATTGCAAAGAGGACATTCTGCCCTTTCTAGAGATATATTTCTCTTTCCCATATATAAAGTAGTTTTGCCATTACAGTAATTTTTATCTCGGTATACTTTTTATGGGGACACCCTGTATATTGTTTGTATTCATGTTTTTTCTTTGTTTCCGCGCCTTGAGCACCCAGCAGGGTGGATATGTGCGCGATATAAATCTTTATTATTATTATTATTATACTATGCCGTGGACTAGGTTAGTACACAAGTGGCACACTTCATGTAGGTAACAGACTTCTGATAAATTATAAAACAAAATATTCTGCCAAATATTGCTTGTGAAAATTGTGAAATGAAAAAAAAGTAATTATCATAAATGTTCAGATGTATACAGTAATATAAGAAGGAAGCAAGAGAAGTTATTGTGTGAAGTACGTTTCCAATCTAGTGTTCATAGTAATTCAATTCCCTCACACATCCCTGCCCGATTGTCTGTCCTCATGAATCTAAATGGATTTGCAGATGTATTTCAGTCAGTCCCAGTGACAGTTACAGATCCATATGTACAGAAATACAACTGTCATTGTACATGTTATTCCAAAGTCCACACAAGGGAAATAATATAAAAAAAAGCCTTAAGGGAAATAATATGAAAAAAAGCCTTAACGGAAACGGGTAACAAAAAATAGACAATTTAAAAAAACATAGTACATGTAAGTAGGCAGATACATGTATGCTGTGTCACAAATTTACAATTCCTTGGATTATACACAACACTGATTCATTGTATGAAACTTGACAAAGATCTGTGTAATGTCAGGGGACGATACAGCTGCTTAAATGGACAGTATCATCACAATCAACAGGGCATGGAATTGGAGTGCTAGTTTAAGACTCAGAGACTGAAAATAATACCCCACATGATAAGGTCGTATTACCATTGCTGACTGCATAAATGAGCCAGTAATTTTCAGTCACATGTGTTCATCTTAAACTAGGACACCGATTCCATGCCCTGTTGAAAGTCTGCTCTGATCGTGACAGTATTGTTCCTTTGCAGATGTAACACCCTTGTTTCTTGCTATTTTAATGGCAATCGGAGTCGGACCGTTTCAAATTTCTCAACATAATCGTGCAAAGGAGCATGGTTTTACAGTAAAAATGTACTGAAATGAATTTACAGTGGTTAGGTCCTGTCATAAATTGACTTTTTTTTTAACTGTTAAACCAAGCTTCTGACAACTATTTTGTGAAATATCTCATTTCAAAGTAGGTAAAACTTGTAGCTTTGCATGGTGAAGAAGATAAGTAAGACTAATTGCGGTGACACAATGTGAATTTCTCTATTGAGTAGTAATTAGTTCTGAAAAGAGCTGGTGGTTACAACACGACGTTTCGATCAGTATGCTCTGATCATCCTCAGGAGAATGCCGGACTCTGGGAAATGCTGCTGCTTAAGTAGGCTGCTGGAGGATCACTGGATCCTTCCCCCTGTGCTTGTTAACAACTGATTCAGTTCAGTGAGCACACACTCCTCTCCCCCACCCCCTAGGATCCCAGTCCCAACAGTTCCCGCCTGCGCGCTTCAACGCACGAATCCTTCAGCATCCAGTGATTCTCCAGCAGCCTACTTAAGCAGCAGCATTTCCCAGAGTCCGGCATTCTCCTGAGGACGATCAGAGCATACTGATCGAAATGTCAAGTTTTCAGAACTAATTACTACTCAATAGAGAATTTCACATGGTGTCACCGCAATTAGTTTTAAGCCGTGTTCGCACTGGACTTTTTTTTGGGAAGGTTTTACCGAGACGATGGTAAAATGAAAAATGGTCAAATGTGACCTCTGTCCGCACTTGGACTTTCGACATGGCAAAATTTTACCGAGACCGTGGTAGAAGTAACCGAGCTGTCAGTATAATGACTCATGAGGGCGCTTTGCGTGACCTTTCTACGTTGACCCTACGTTGACGTATAGCCGACACATCCATTGTCGTGCTTTCTTTCATCGTAAGACACGACGTTGACATCCTTCATTATCATCTGGAAATGATGCACTGGTAGCACCAATCAAACTTCCGACTATATCAATGATAATATCTGCCATGATTGCGACCAAAAGAGGAACAACAACAACGCACAGAAAACTTGCTACACACGCACATGCATTAAATGCGCCCGGTCCGCCCGCCCCCACCGTGCGGTGAAACAATGCAAAGCGCATGCGTGGTGTCCCTGTGTAGCATGACCTTGCGCTCGGGCCGGATGTACGCTTTCGTGAGCCGCTTTTACCGACTCGCACTGTCCACACTGGACTTATCGTCTCGGGAAAAGTTACCTGGTCAGTTTTCCTGGGCAGCAGTTGGCCAGTAGAAGTAACCGCTGGACTCAGGAAAAGTAACTGAGAGGAAAATGTCCCAGGCTGTCCGCACTGGACTTAAAATGGGAAAAGTACCCATCGTCTGGGTAAGTTTTACCAAAAAAAGTCCAGTGCGAACACGGCTTTATTCATTTCAAAGTATTTATTTTCCTTTTCGAAAGGAATTTAATCAATGTCAATTGCCAGTAAAACACTGATAATACATAGATCTTTAAAATCACCAAGACAACAAGAAGGATGAAGGGAAAGGGTATCATTTAAGTACATTTTTATGAGCCAAGAAATCACATTTTATGGATTTTGACAGTAGTATATTAATGTTATTTTGAAAGAAAAAAAAAACCAACAAAAATGTGGGAACGTATGCATGAAGTACAACAGTACATGTACGTGTACATACATTGTATGTGCTACAATTTTATGACATGAAGTCATTATAATTGCAGATGAATTCACAATGTCATTTCCTGCTGTTGACTGCAAGTGTGTCCTCGTAAACATCTGTAAGAATGCAAATTACAATGTACAGACATATAATGAAAAAAAAAAAGCTCTCCGGATTGGCAAGTTGATGGATGTAAAGTGAATTATCCTTGAAGCAAAAACAGAGGGATAAAGCAAGAGATTGGAGACACGGATTAATTGTAATGTTGAGTAGGCTGGTTGCTTTCAAGATGGAGATGATTAGTCTTACTTACAGAGATAAGCTGGTCTGATGTATAGCCATTCATCAAGTATGCCATTGGCACAGGACAGCCAGGCACACAACAACATGTTCTGCTGGAAAGCTAATGTTAAAGGGAACATTTCAGGGAAGCTACATGTACATGTGTAATAGCATTGGTAATAGGCCTGTGCCGGGTACCCGGGTTCGCGACCGTTGAGTTCAATACCAGTTCCTTTTTACTGGTTCAGGGACATGAAACCCACTTTTTAAAATCTGATGTAACATAACATTTCAGAAACATAACATAACATTTCATTTCATTTCAGAAACTGTATGATGTAACATTTCAGAAACTGTATGCCAGATTTTGACACTTACCGATCTTCCATGTTTGTAATAAGGTTTCAGGTACATGTACAGATGTACTTTGGTTTTTTTTTAATATAAAAATCATTACAATAATAAATTATCCAAATTTGGATTTTTTGTGTGTTATTTATTGTTTTTTATCAGCGTAATGTTAATGAACAAATGGAAATGAAAGTCATTGTCTTGTGTTTGCATTAGGTTTATGTATCGCGTGAGGAATTATCAAACATGGCGGCACGTGGTGGAAAATCGTTTTGTCCCCTTTTTTCGGACCATTACAGCGGCCGGGTAACCGGTTCCAAAATTACCCGTGGATGCGCAGAACTAATTGGTAATGTTGGCAAAACTGCTTACTGCGAGTATGTTTATTCTCTTCGAATCATGAATTAGCAATTATTCATGAATTAGCAATTTCACGACCTTGACTTTAACATTGGTACTGGGTCAAAGCCAAAGTATCATTTGTGCGACAGGACGGAAGTTCCTGAAGTCATCCCAATGCAATTCATCACAGGCTTGCAAGTTAATGTGACCCATAAACATCAGCAAGCATAAATAAAAACAATATCTGCCTTCAGCTTGCTGTCAAAGTGAAATAATTGTGCTGGTGTGACCTAATGAAATTATACAAAGCAATAAAAGCATGGAGTCTAAGATTTTGATTTTTTTTCCCCAAAAATTAAAGATGTATTGCCTGTGTTTTTCATTGTTTTATCAGCAATTTCCAAAAATGACAGTTTTTCATCGGAATATTGATCGTATCCTTTTAATAAGGAAAACAACTACTTTGTAGAGAAATATTTCAAGAAATATTTGTTTGAAGCCCTGTCTAACCGTTCTCAAGTTCCCAATTTAATTAATGAAGGGATTAATTGAATTTATTAAACTTTTATTAAAATGTTTGGTGCATCGTTAACGAGAAAATAGTGAAAATGATTGTTCTATATTCATTCCAAAATGTCTTCGGATGACAGAAATTATTTCACTAATTTTATCAAAATAATAGCACCAGAAACAAATATTTCAAGGGCTGTTTGTTTTACAATCATCAGTTTTACGCTACCAAATACATTTTATATGCTGAAACTGTGATCATTTTACCATTTACAAGATTGTAAAATAGCGGCTTTAAGCAGGCAGAATTCCAATCGATGTTTGTCTATAGATTTGTTGAGACCTGCATACGCATGTAGGTACTCATTCAATTCAATTCAATTATCTGTTACAGAAAGTAAAAAATAAAGTAGCCTTGCTACTGTGCGTGTACAGCATACAGAATGTACATATTAATTTGATTTACATGTACCTGGTGTTCCAGACTACAATAACAACTTTTGACCTTGTAGTTTTTTTCAGTGTACATAGATATATTTGTATCTCACATTATAGGAAAAGACACAAGATTGATAATCTTTTCGAACCAGCTGTTATGCTTACTTTCTGTGAATCCAGATGTATGTGTATATATGTATGTAGGCCCTACACATACACATAACAACCGATCAGTGAATGCATTGTATGTTGGCTTATTACGTACTGTACGTTGTGTTGTTTACAATTAACTAATGAAAATGTATGCATATTTTGTGTAATTCTAACGTGGAATTAATAAATGGGGTTCTCTTTCAATAAACTAATTGGCAGTAATTAGAATTCAGTGTTTATACACGTTATATGTACGTACATGTACACATGGCATTTCTGTCTTCAATGGCAGAAATCTCTGTTGGAAATTATTCCATTATTTTGTACTAAAACGACAGCACCTGAGAGAGAAACATTTCAAGGGATGTTTGATACCATCATATACCTGTACACCAAGAGTGATATGTAGTACACCGTCCACAGTATTGGCAGTTTGGAAATTAAATATTTAGCTTTTGTATTCAGCCTTTTCATTTCAACATTTTACACTTTTCTTTTGTTTCTTGTAGTACGCTTTTAATGGACTTTCATTTTATGTAGGTGTGTTTTTATAGTCGTTAATTATTTATTGGCTAATTGCTTTATTAGACCACCATCTTTTTGTTTATTTGTGTGGGTGTAAAAGATTTTAAACATTGTTACAGTAATTAATCCAATCTTGGTTTTTTTTTCCTTTAGTAGTTGCCGGTAAAATGATTCTATTCTAAGTAAGTTTTATGTAAAACTGATCATTTATGTTTTAACAATCCTACTATAGCTGAACTTTAGTGGCAAGTAGCTATAGAGGTCAAAATCAGTCAACTGTCTGTTTGGACTGTTGACCCATATGTGCGCACAAGGGGCATTTTTGACTGGTTTTTTACTGTCATTTTGACCACCCTCAACAATACAAGACGATCGATGCTTTTACCAGTCAAAAACGGTCAACTCATTTTGACCTGTACATGTACTTACTACACGTAAGGTTTGACAGTGTTTGACTTTTTAAGTGCACTAGATATACCTTGGCAAGTATATCAACATTTTGACTGATTTTGACCCTTACAGTCATAGGAGGGTTTTACAGAACACCAATACAGTGTATAGTATTGCTGTAATATTGGAATAGGACAACAAACTGTATTATACATTCATAAATGCCCAAGACAGTTTAGACAATCTGATTGGACAAAACGTAATCACATGGGGGTGTATTAAAAACCCTCCTATTCTTAAAACCATTCGTTTTTCATAGTGTTTTGAGGGATCAAACCACATGTATACAAGGGTTAAATTAACGGATGGTATAGACTGGCTTATCAAAATCAGAACAGCGCGCATGTATCAGCTCTTCGCCAGCTGTTTTGTGCGACGGCCACGACGCGGATTTCAACCAATCAGAGTGATGAAGATTGGCATCACGCGCCTGACTCGTGTACTTTGGAAGTGTCTCCAAACGTGAATTTACCCATTTCTATTTGGCTTTAATATTCAACAAAAATTAAATTTATTTTTTTTACATTTTGAAAACGAAATTGATACGGGCATTTATGACTGGGAATAACACTTGGTCTTTACCGCAGGGCGATAAGGACTGAGCCGAAGTCCCGTGACCACGCCCAAAACCGGTCGTTAACCTGCGGTAAAGACCAACCGTCAAACTGTTATTCCTTTAGTATCAGACTACTTGTAATGTATTTTTAATTCCGTCTTGTGAAACCTTAATTTCTGTTTGTGACGCATGCATGTGCAGAAGCAATTTTTGAATTTGCAAATCTCCCCAGTGCACAAACCTCACCTTATCAAATTATGAATTGAAGAACAAACTCTATGATACCAGACTTCTCTAGACCCTATTTCACCTCATGAAAACTCCCAAACTTCTGAGTTGTTTGCGGCAAGACAGTCAGTTTTTTTCCTGGTTTACCCAGATCATCGCTCACACAAAGCCACTATCTTCTGGATCTTTTCTTTGCGTGCCCCTAGGCAAACCGCTCGAGAGATCTGTCAGTGGATGACGGTGGAAATGATGTTTTTTTAAGATGACAATCTGATGATGGTACCACGAGGTCTGGTTGCTAAGGAATCAACGCACGCACAAGAGTAACCACTGTTATTTTGTACAATCACATGCAAATGCTTTCAAGTTGTCTTGGTTGTCAGATTATCTTGGTTGTCAGATTGCATTGGACACATTTTGGCCCGCCATGTATGGATATTTTTAGGTGTTCATGCGACAGCGTGAACACCTCTTGACCTCTAGACTTCTCTAGACCCTATTTCGCCTCATGAAAACTCCCAAACTTCTGAGTTGTTTGCAGCAAGACAGTCAGTTTTTTTCCTGGTTTACCCAGATCATCGCTCAGACAAAGCCACTATCTTCTGGATCTTTTCTTTGCGTGCCCCTAGGCAAACCGCTCGAGAGATCTCTCAGTGGATGACGGTGGAAATGAAGTTTTTTTTTTAAGATGACAATCTGATGATGGTACCACGAGGTCTGGTTGCTAAGGAATCAACGCACGCACAAGAGTAACCACTGTTATTTTGTACAATCACATGCAAATGCTTTCAAGTTGTTTTGGTTGTCAGATTATCTTGGTTGTCAGATTATCTTGGTTATCAGATTGCATTGGACACATTTTGGCCCGCCATGTATGGATTTTTTTTTAGGTGTTCGTGCGACAGCGCGAACACCTCTTGTTATTGTTCATTTTTTCTTCTTCTTCTTCTTCTTTTTCTTCTTCTTCTTCTTCCTCTTTCCTCTTCTTCCTCTTCCTCCTCCTCCTCCTCCTCCTCCTCCTCCTCCTCCTCCTCCTCCTCCTCCTCCTCCTCCTCCTCCTCCTCCTCCTCCTCCTCCTCCTCCTCCTCCTCCTCCTCCTCCTCCTCCTCCTCTTCCTCCTCTTCCTCCTCCTCCTCCTCCTCCTCCTCCTCCTCCTCCTCCTCCTCCTCCTCCTCGCAAAACTTATCGAACAAAAATAAGCATAGTTGCCAAGTTCACAGATCCTTTAAACTTGACACATACTTAGACCATAACATGTACATGTAGTTGAAGTGAAAACAAATTCTGAAGCACTTTTATAGGGTCTGCAGCCAACATTATATGATATTTGGGCATGCCTTCCGTGGACGAAATTACTATTGACATGTGAACATTTCAAAAATGTGACTGATGACGTCATCACCTGTCACAGCACCCTCTGGTGGCGGGTTTAGAAGAAACAAAATTTCTATCTCAAAAACAATAGGAAATTTGAATATGACTTCTTTGAATAAAATGATTAGTGACATCTTTTCTTTTACAAAAATATGTTTGGTGACGTCATCAAAGTTCAGAGCGCCCCGTAGTGGCATTTTTAAAAAGGGATTATTTTCCAATCTCAGATATTGAACCAAATCAGGTACTTACGTTATTTTTTATGATCATGAGGAAGTTTTATTGTGTCATATAATTTATGACCTTCAAATCACCTGATCTGACCAGGAAGTTCAAACAGGAAGTTCAAACAGGAAGTTCAAACTCAACACATTCTAACGCAAAATTGATAGGTCTTTTGAATATGAAATTGATATTGTTATAATAAAAGGTGATGCACCTTTGCAAAGTATGATTGACATCATCGATGATAATTTGATTGAACCGGAAGTTGACACGAACACCGTGTGTTTGTTCTAACAAACACTTGAGCTCTAGTTTTTTTTTTTCAATTAGTATTACAGCTTTTCTAGGAATTTGTAATCAGCACCAAGATAATTATTATAATGTCTTCTTACAAAAGCAGTGTGTCATTTCTGTTGCAGATACACAGCACATATCTAGTACATCATCATTCTTATGAAAATGTATGTTCAATTTATGTTTTTTTAATTTTTTTAATTTTTTTTCTTTTTTAATTTAATTTTTTTTTAATTTAAAAAAAAAAGTTTTGTAGGTGTGTTGTAATGGTCCGGTTCCCAGGTACCCGTAAATAAAAACAGAATTTTTTCATTGCATGATGCAGTGCTTGATAATTCCTCGCCATGTATACTGAACAGCAAAAGAAACGTCGTGATTTTAAATCGTTGACATAACTCAACCACAAGAGTTTTACATGTATCGTTTTCGGGAAATATGCAGTCTAACATCATTCTGAATCACGACTGTGCCTGAAAATCCTACAGGCAGATGGAATGCGACTTGAATGGTTTTCAAAGCATCCGGTATGTAAACGGCCATGGTGGGTGGGTGCAAACACTTCCCGACACAATCGAAGTGCCTGTGCATCTCGTGGTAGCTATGGGTATAAAAGGCATCCTGAATTGATGGACTGCCAGTTGTTCTTTGGAAGCAACAGGCTTGCCACGATTAACCGCAAACCAACGTGAACAAGCCATTGGACGTCTGCACGCTGGCCAAAGTGCTCAGGTCATTGCTAATGACTTTAACTGCAATGTCCGAACTATCGAACGTCTGAGGCAGCGATACAACACCACCAACAGTACCAATGACCGTCCTCGCAGTGGTCGGCCCAGGGTTACAACGCCTCGACAGGATCGGTATATCCTGCGCCAAGATCTCCAGGACCGATTCACCAGGGCCACGGAAACAGCTCGTCAGACCATTGGGACCCACCAGCGACCCATTAGTGACGACACGGTCCGACGCCGTTTGGCCGCCAACAACATGTCTTGTCGTCGTCCGGCTAGGGGTCCGATTCTGACAGATCGTCACCGACGGAAACGTCTGCAATGGGCCATGCAGCGTCAACATTGGCGTCACCGGCAATGGAGAACCATCCTCTTCTCCGACGAAAGCTGTTACTGCATTTCCTCGGCAGATGGCAGAACTAGGGTCTGGCGAAGGAAGGGTGAACGTTACGCAGATGCGTGTGTGATGGAAAGAGACCCGTGGGGCGGACCAAGCATCATGGTTTGGGGAGGTATTGGCCTTCACAAGAAAGTTGGACCTGTGGTATTTCAGAACATCGGTCCAGGTAGAGGTCATGGGATCACGGCTGTCCGGTACATTGATCAAGTTGTGAGACCTCACGTTGTGCTGTATTTCGCACGCCACCAGAATCATGTCTTCCAGCATGACAACGCCCGTCCCCACACTGCAAGAGCAACCAGGGACTTTCTCCAGCAGTTCAACATCAGAACCATGCCTTGGCCTGCCCTCAGTCCGGATTTGACCCCATAGAATACTTGTGGGACGAGATCCAAAGACGACTTAATGAAGTGCGCCCAAGGCCGACAACTGTAGCTGAACTGAGTGCAGCTTTCCTGAGGATATGGGCCCAGATCCCAATGGCCTTTATCAACCGCCTTGTTCACTCCATGTACAGGAGATGTGTATCTGTGGTCATCTCTCATGGTGGCCACACAAGTTATTGATATGCACACACTCGAACGTGACCATCACGTGATCAGCCCCAAAGGCAAACATGCGCAAAAATATTCACCGGACTGTGTCGATGATGACAGAAAGGAAAATGACTTACTCAGATATCCCCAGTCATATTTGTGTACGTTACAAAATATACCTGTTGATATCTTGTATTCATACGACGTTTCTTTTGCTGTTCAGTATATGTAAACTTGTACATGTAGGTTTAACACAGCACAATACAGTAACATTGATTTCCATTAGTTCATTACCATTACATTTCTAAAATAATAATAAAAATAACACAAAAAAATATCCCTCCCCCCCCCAAATTTTTAATTGATTATTTATTGGTATGAATTTTAGTACCTGAAACCTTGTTATAAACATGGAAGATCAGTAAGTGTTCATCAAAGAATGGCATTCGGTTTCTGAAATGTTACATCAGATATTTAAAAAAAAACTGGGGTTTCAGCTATGGTTTCAGGTACCCGAACTGGGTAATGAACACAACCATCGGGTACCTGCTAACCTGGGTACCTAATATATATCGATTCATCAAGTACGGACTGCATCTACAGCCGGACAATTCCATGGTTACTCACGTTACATTTTTGAGGTATTGGGCCCATTCTTAATGCAATAATTTCCTTATTAAATATATTCCACTGACCATTTCTTTTCACAGTAGTTGCATTATACCCAGACCTTACCCAGCAGACCTTAATTACAGAAAATTGTTACATGTACGCTACATGTACGTATATAAGAGAAAAAAATGCTGATTACTCATGTTACATTTGTCAGACATAAATAAAAGATTGCGTTTTCTCTTCTATAGCATACATATTAACAAATTTCTTAAATTATTATTTTGTGCCGAGTAAGGTGTGGGTATAATGCAACTACGGTGAAAAAAAAACTGAAGAGTGAAATATATATTATGGCATGAAGAGTTGGCCCAAAACCTCGCAAATGTAACGTGAGTAACCATGGAATTGCCTGTCTACATTTACCCTGTGTAGAGCCACAATACATGCAGCTTTCCCTTCTCTCCAAAGAGGAAACATTGAGTGAAGGAAAGGTTGCCAATAGCACTATTCTCGGCAGCAAACGGACATAAAGCCATCTTAATCCAGTAAGACGTTTTGTCTGGTGGGAGGCCTGCCTTGTCTCCAGGCGGGATGCGTATCAACGACGGACTCTATAGCATTGTATATTAACACAAGATATTGCTTGTCACATTAACCAGAATGCTATGCAGGGGAAAAATTCACTGCCTAATTCCCCTTGTAAAAAAAAATATATAAAAAAATAAAAAAAATAAAAATAATAATAATAATAATAATAATAATAATAATAATAATAATAATAATAATAATAATAATAATAATAATAATAATAATAATAATAATAATAATAATAATAATAATAATAATAATAATAATAATAATAATAATAATAATAATAATAATAATAATAATAATAATAATAATAATAATAATAATAATAATAATAATAATAATAATAATAATAATAATAATAATAATAATAATAATAATAATAATAATAATAATAATAATAATAATAATAATAATAATAATAATAATAATAATAATAATAATAATAATAATAATAATAATAATAATAATAATAATAATAATAATAATAATAATAATAATAATAATAATAATAATAATAATAATAATAATAATAATAATAATAATAATAATAATAATAATAATAATAATAATAATAATAATAATAATAATAAAGTACTCGGGAAAAGTTGTTGAAGGTTGCGCAGAAATACATGAAGGCAGACGAATTAGGTCCAAAGGAGTATAAGAATCAAAGAAGAGAAGAAAGAACACGAGATTGGCAGGAAAAACCACTTCACGGCCGATTCCTGAGATGTACAGAAGAAGTAGCAAGACTTGGGAATGGTTGAGGAGAGGAGAACTAAAGAAAGAAACTGAGGGTCTGATTACTGCAGCGCAAGACCAGTCTCTGCCGACGAATGTGATGAAGGCAAGGATCGAGAAGTCAGATGTCTCTTCAATGTGCAATGCGGCGGAGGAGACTGTATTTCACATTGTCAGCGAATGCAGAGTGCATGCTCAGACAGAGTACAAAGGCAGACACGACAAGTTGGCCAAGGTGATCCATTGGGATCTGTGTAAGAAGTACGGTGTCAAGGTGCAATCGAAGTGGTACGACCATGTGCCGGAAAAGGTTGAAGAAACGGATCATGTCAAGATTCTCTGGGACTTCAACCATCCAGACAGATCATGTTATAGAACATAGACGGCCGGATGTTGTTGTCTTGGATAAGCATGCAAAGATGTGTCATCTTATTGATATAGCTGTGCCGGGTGATAGTAGAGTAGCTTCGAAGGAGAAGGTACAGAAATATCAGGATTTAGCGAGAGAACTTCGCAAGCTGTGGCAAGTCAAGGTGAAGGTTATTCCTGTGGTAGTGGGAGCACTGGGTACAATCCCGAAGGCGTTGGAGAAACATCTCAAGGAGATAAGAACATCTGTTAGAGTAGAATTACTACAGAAGGCGGCGCTCTTAGGGACAGCAAGGATTCTGCGAAAGACACTCAAGATCTAAGGCTACGGGACGTAGCTTGACTCGAGGTGTAACCGGCAGAAAGGAAAACAAGATCTTTCTTTTCATGCTGTGCTAACTGATGATGACGACGACGACGACGACGACGATGACCTAAAGTTAATCTTTCTGTTGTATTTGTATGCTCATTATCAGCAATATTTCCACAAGGGAATGGGTGATTGTAGTTGCAGGTCTCTTTATACATGTATATACACATGTACATTCAAGTACATACTCTATGTGCGTACGTGTAGTTGTATTTTATATTGACCGGAGCTGAATGACAAAAATATTTTAACCCAATTTAATATTTCTTTTGTAATGTATGGTCGTGGGTGTACAGGTACATATATTTCTCATTGCAATCCTAGTACCTACTGTACTCTATGTACACATTGTATGTATATTGACTGGAGCCAAATGAAACAAAATTTGCAACCATAATTAATCTTTCTATTCTATGGTTGGTTGTATGCTAGTACTTTTTGTGCATAGGTATCTTTTATATTGACTAGAACCAAATTACAATCTCTTATGACGGCACTGCCATGGCAACAGTACTTGGACAAAAAAAAATGCCAGTGATTAATACATTAACATTTATTTTAGGAATGTACACATGTAGAGAGATCATACTGTATTTTCAACAACGTTACTGTACGTACATTAACCATGTACATGTATAGCTGTCGTTACTGTACGTACATTAACCATGTATAAGCATACATACTGAAGACTGAGAACTCACTGTGTAATATCGGTGAACAATGTTGCTTGTATATTTTGTTTGTATCACAAATTTCACAATTTGTTAATCAAAATTCAAGATTTGCTATTCAAATTACAAGATTTTCTATTCAAAATTCAAGATTTGTTGTTCAAATTAAAAGATTTGCCAATCAAATTACAAGATTTGCCAATCAATTTACAAGATTTGCCAATCAATTTACAAGATTTGCCAATCAAATTACAAGATTTGCCAATCAAATTACAAGATTTGCCAATCAAATTACAAGATTTGCCAATCAAATTACAAGATTTGCCAATCAAAATTTCACATGTACATGTAGTATTGCATGTAATGCATACAAACAGTCATCTCTGCCTAAAAACTTTACTATTCAAATTTGTTTCCGAACAAAATCGTTCCCTGGTTACTTATCAACAAATCTGTGAAATATATTCCACACAAGTAAAATATTAATTTTCATTGCTCTAACTGACCCTGTCAACATGGTTTTGAAAACTAGTTTTCCCTTATATTTTCAGTAAGAGCAATGTACAGGTACAGTGGACATGTACTGTACATGGAATGTACAGTGTATAATTATGTACATTACAAATGTGCATTCCATGTTAATTTTTACCATGGATCTTTTCATTTTATACTGAACATTGATCTTTTTCTACATGTAGCAGAATGGGAATTAAGGAAGTATGTACATGTATATTTTCTTTTCAAATGAGTCATTTCACAAAATCCATTATGGGAATGTCCCATTCACCAAAATAGCCAGAATCTCACCTTTTTTTCATGTTTACCAAGTCACATCTCTTATCTACATGTATAACAAGCTATCCAGTCATGTAAACACAGGAAGTTGGATATGATTATGTGGAATAAAATATGTAGGGTTGATTATGCGGTTTGTGGGAATGATGTGAGCACTTTTGGGCATTCTCTTTGTAGAAACATTTATAGGGAGTTTGGGACGTGACTCTTGAGCACGCAAAAATAAAAGTAGGAGGAGTCGGGTTTGAAAAGATGAAGTCCTGTAACTTCAAAGGTAACGGTTTATCATTGCTGGGCCTTGTTGATGGACATTGTGAAGAATTGCATGGAGACGTCTGAACAGAAATGTCATGGTAAATTCACAAACTTGTTGGTGACATGGTGTTTAACCCTCCTACTACACGGGTCAAAATGTTGATATACTTGCCAAGGTACATTGTATATCTAGTGCACTTAAAAGTCAAACACTGTCAAACATTACATGTATAGTAAGTACATTTACAGGTCAAAATGAGTCGACCGTTTTTGACTGGTAAAAGCATTGTCTAGTATTGTTCAGGGTGGTCAAAATGACAGTAAAAACCAGTCCAAAATGACCCAGTGTGCACATTTCGGTCAGTAGTCAAAACGGGCAGTTTTAGACTGGTTTTGACCTCGATAGCAACTTCCCACTGAAGTGCAGCGACAGTAGGAGAGTTAAAAGTAGTCTCCCCTCCTCTGAATTGAAGGACCTCCTTTGAGTTATTATTCAAAATTGTTATCACTGACAGGTGGGGAAATTGTTCACGCGTACACTGCCCTCAATATTTCTCACCCTTACCCCCACCCCTCCCCTCGTTGAGTGTTTGACTGAGGTGTTCAACTTTTGGTAAGTGGGAAATTGTAAGCCCACTTTCATTTAGTTTGTGTATGCTTTGCATCCCACTCCATATAATTGCCTTTTAATGATTGTATGTTTTTTTCCCCGGAAAATTAGACTGAAATGTTTGTTTGTCCCCCCCCCCCTGGGGGGGGGGAAATTATTTTACACCAGCGTGAAGTTTGGTCTTCCATTTCAGGCATACAGTGTATATAGGCCTTGCGTTTATTGGTCTCGTTTTTGTTGTTGAACATGTAGAATCCATCCTTAACTTGTTCTATAAGTGAATAACTCAACAAGAATCTGACACATTTCAAAGGAAATAAGGTACAGCATTGCATTGGTAATGTTAGCGAAATTATTTCAAAAGTTGAAGCTTATTATTTTAGTCATTAATGTGAAAATGGTATAGTATGTTATCATTGAGTTCTTTCGGGTACACCATGTACATGTAATAATCTCTTCTTGAAAGAAGTCATGGCTTTGAGAAGAGCCGGTTGGTTTGTTCTCAACATTTTGACTCGTCTGCTCTAGCTGTCATCAGGTGAAAATAGTAATTCAGGGATGAGACGGCCAAACACGATCTTCGTATTCATGGAACGTGGAATTATTATATAGATTGTTATCACTATTCTGAAATAAATTATTGGGAATGATATTCATATTTGACTGTCCCTATTCTTAAAAATAAAAGCATTCCCTATTTATAAAATAAATTAGACTAAATTAGTCTGCTCTGATTGTGATGATACTGTCCCTTTAATTGCTACAGATTAATTCTGCTTTCCCTCAATGCTGCACCGGTGCACGTCGCGTACTGCTTGCATCCCGATTCCCTGAACATAACTGAATAATCTCTTTGATTTAATAACAGAATGAGTCTTTCATAGAAATGGTGGTGGTATTAGATTTCATAAGTGGCTTTAATCCGCTCATGTAGAATCCTGTGACAGTATGTTTTCTTTTGCTTGCCAATCCTGCGATGTCTTTCTCCTCTTCATAAAGGACAAATTAATAGGTTTTAAAAAAAAAATTGTTTAGCTCAGAGACAGATTGGCTGCTTCGTGCCGTCCTCACAGATTTATTGATTTTCTGGAGGTGGTTTTCATATGTCATTTCCTCATAACAAGTCTGTCATGGATAATTGAATGCCTTGCTTATTTGAAACATATTAAAAAGACATTAAGACCAGATATTTTCTTGGCTGTTTATATTGAAGAACTTTATAATTTAATACTGGGCTGTGTTTTTTTGGTTTGTTTGTTTGTTTTTCTTTTGCACAGACAAAATTAACTGAAGGTTTCACAGGTTGTTTGTTTAATGTACTATAGTATATCTTGATTTGAAGCGTATGCATACTTGTAAAAAAGCAGTTTTGCCAACTTTACTCATGTCGTACATGTACCTTCCCTTTAAATTTTCCCCCTATTAACGTACTGTATTTTAGTTTTAAAGTGAACACACGTTTGCCCCTTTTGATTCTATTTCACAGACAGTACAGAGTTTAAAACCTCAACTCATAGCACTACATATGCAAGAAGTCGGCGGCAAGGACTATGAGCTGTGTATGGGGAACGTCAATATTTTTATACAGTGAGTATCCGTTTTTAACATTAAACCCCCTAGGTATTCTGGCTAGGAACTTCCCTGAATCCTCCAAAATCCAGCGGTGCACTTTTGTATAAACACGCCCTTATCTTCAAAATGCACCATGCATTTCCGTTGATCTTTCATATTCAGCACTTATGGCCTGTACTTCTTGCTAGGTAGTAATTTTGTCCCATTTGAAGAGGTGAAAGTACCAGTTTCCAACAGTGCTGAATTTTCCCCAAAAAAGTGCCTCTTGGAGGATTTTGTAGGATTTGGGGGTAGCTATAGGGTTAAAGGTAGAGAGGAAGACAGAGGAGTATAGTATTGGCCAGAGGGGTGTCTGGGTGTCTTTTGGACACCCTGTTGCAATTTTGGACACCCTATTTCATCTATCATTTACATGTAAAAGTATTGTAAGTGAACAATTTGGACACCCTGTTTTGAAATTTCCAGCAAATTTGGACACTCTATTTCTAAATCCTGGCTAATCACCCTGCAGAGGAGGGGAGGAGAGGAGGAGAAGAGGGGAGGGGAGGAGAGGGAGGGGAGGGGAAGGGAGGAAGGGAGGAGAGGAAGGGAGGCCGTTTCAGGGGGGGACACACTTGGGTGACAATGACACCTTTTGTCAAAGTGTTTACTCGGCTGTGTGCAAACCGCTTGTCTCCCCATGCACTCTAGCTGGTAACACATTTGACCCAGGAGATCCAGCTAGTATTAACTGGTGTCCCGATTTAAATCTGGACCACTCACGAATGTGACCCCTGAACTCGGCATGTGAGTGTTGATTCCAGAAAGGGGAATTCCCAGACAAAACATTGCATGGTTTGTTATGCATTTATATGTATAAAAGGTCACATTTTTATGGTTAGTTCAGATTTAATGTGACACTGGCCTTGAGGCCAAAGAAAAAGTCTCAGGTCTCTAGTCATAGGTTGGCTTCAAAATCGGTGCGATAACATGTTTTTTTTGTGAAATACGTGATACATGTACATGTGGTTATTGGAACCAGACCAAATTTTCCATACACAAAGTATGTTGACTAAAAGAGGCCTTGCAAATCAGGCAAATGTTAATACCCCTATGTGAAAAAGTCGTTTAAAACACAGTGCGGCAAAATTCCAATCGATCTAGCAATTGGTCATGGTTTCATAGCAAAAAAGAAAAAAAGAAAAAGAAAACTAAAAATGCAGACCCGTGCGTCTCAGGCGACCCGTGCATCTCAGGCGACCCGTGCGTCTCAGGCGACCCGTGCGTCTCAGGCGATCCGTGCGTCTCAGGCGACCCGTGCATCTCAGGCGACCCGTGCGTCTCAGGCGACCCGTGCGTCTCAGGTGATCCGTGCGTCTCAGGCGATCCGTGCGTCTCAGGCGATCCGTGCGTCTCAGGCGATCCGTGCGTCTCAGGCGATCCGTGCGTCTCAGGCGATCCGTCTCAGGCGACCCGTGCGTCTCAGGCGACCCGTGCGTCTCAGGCGACCCGTGCGTCTCAGGCGATCCGTGCGTCTCAGGCGACCCGTGCGTCTCAGGCGACCCGTGCGTCTCAGGCGATCCGTGCGTCTCAGGCGATCCGTGCGTCTCAGGCGATCCGTGCGTCTCAGGCGACCCGTGCGTCTCAGGCGACCCGTGCGTCTCAGGCGATCCGTGCGTCTCAGGCGACCCGTGCGTCTCAGGCGACCCGTGTGTCTAAGGCGACCCGTGTGTCTCATGCGACCCGTGTGTCTCAGGCGACCCGTGTGTCTCATGCAACCCGTGTGTCTCAGGCGATCCGTGTGTCTCAGGCGATCCGTGTGTCTCAGGCGATCCGTGCGTCTCAGGCGATCCGTGCGTCTCATGCGACCCGTGCGTCTCAGGCGACCCGTGCGTCTCAGGCGATCCGTGTGTCTCATGCGACCCGTGCAGAGACCAGAAACCAGAGACTTTCTGTACTGGCTGGCTTTAGTGATCTGCATGACCGAATGTTTAAGCCAGGTTTGCGCCTTTTTATTAAGACAAGAATGATCGCTTAATATGCCAACCGTGATTTTTCAAAGAGAAGCTGTTCTTGCATGAAATGAACTTCAGCAGAGTGGCTTCATGTGTAGTCTACCTGTACTCTTCACAGTTTTTCTTCACAGTTTTCTTCAGGCGTATGGGCGTACAGTGAACATGTATACGTTTTGTCAAGAATTCTTGGTTTCATTAACAGAAAGATTATAATTATAGTCATAGTGAACTACAGTGTGCAAATGCACATGTACATATGTACACGTATGTATATTGTATATTGTATGTATGTTCTCACACATACATGTACAGTAATATGTTAAAGGCATGATATTTTATGTGTACTTATGTACATTATGAGTGCAGTGTACTAACCGTTTCTTTTTTCTTTTTTTAACCGTTTCTTTCGTGGAGTGCCATGGTCGAGCGGTTTAGTGCATCGGATTTGTGTTCTGATGGCTGAGTCGTCAGAATGTGGGTTCGAATCCCAACTGCGACCATGGTGCTTGTGTCCTTGAGCAAGACACTTTACCATAAATGCTTCTCTCCACCCAGGAGTAAATGGGTACCTGTGAGGGCAGAGTTGGTTGTTGTGTTTGATTAGCCCATATGCGCCGAAATGGCAGCAATTGAGCTATATACTCCCCAGGGAGCTGAGATGGTTTCTGGAATGATTTATGCACCTGATGAGCAGGGGTAATAATGTACAGCGCTTTGATACCTTGTTTAAAAGCGCTTTAATCCTCCTATGGTTTGACCTTTCAAAACCTTTCAAAATCTGCTTACGGGCCAAAATGGCTATCAATTATTATGAACCCTTTAAAACCCTCCAGAATTTGTTGCTACTGAACAACCACACCTTTCAATACCCTTTGAAAGGTATTGAAACATTTCAACACCAGTTTGTTCAGAGAGTTGTTACACCTTTCGAAACCTTTCATATGTCCCTTTTGTCAGACAGTTTTCTCACCTTTCAAAACCCTTCAGTACAGCAAACTTGAAAGGTTTTGAAAGGTCTGACAATTCTATGGCAACTGCACTGTACATAGGAGGGTTAAAATGCCCGACATTATTTTTTTTAAAACAGGATGTTTAAATGTTTACTTAGTAATACCTTTTGAATGTGTTGCACAAATAAAGCAGGGTGCCTATTTACTTAAAGGGACACTATTGTCACGGTCACAGCAGACCTTCAACAGGGCATGGAATCGGTTTAAGATGAACATAGTGACTGAAAATTACTGGCTCATTTATATGCAGCACCAATGGTAATATGACTTTATCACGTGGGTTATTATTTTCAGTCTGTGAGTTAATCTAAACATAACACTATGATTCCATTGCCCTGTTGATTGTGGCGATATAACACTATGATTCCATTGCCCTGTTGATTGTGGCGATATTGTCCATTTAAAAAGGCATCTTATAAGACAACCCATATATCGCTTGTTAACACTTTATGTGAGTGGCAATATAATGCCAAAGATGCATTTTTGTTTTTAGATCCTCAGTTTATTTGAGACTATAATATCACCTTGGCTAGTCCACACAACCAAGCAATCAATACAAAAACGATCGATACATTTGTGTGTTGCACTTGGCATGTAGACTATGTAATACAGATACGCCACTGTCTAAGTCATCCACATGGTTGCAGATATCAATGTGGAGGTTTTTCTTTTTTGCCGCCGGAGTGGTTATTTAATAAGGCACTTGCACCTGCCGTGGTTGGTCTACGACTGGTTCCGATTCCTGCGGTTTCTGCTAGGACAATGGCTAGAGATGGAAGCAGGATACCAGTCTGTTTCCTTTTCATTGTGAAGAGTGCATTCTCCTTGTAAAGTAAAAGTAAAGTCTGTCCCGAGCCATATTGGCTCATCAGGCCGGTGTTTATCTCCGGTTTCGTTGGCATGTATACTCCTGGGTGAAGAGAAGCAATTACGGTAAAGTGCCTTGCTCAAGGACACAAGCACCACGGTCGCGGTGAGGACTCGAACCCACACCCTGGCGACCCAGCCACCAAAACCCAAGCCCAACGCGCTAGACTGCTCGGCTATGGCACCCCTATGGCTCAGGAATAAGCAAATGGGTGGGGGTGGGAGGGGGAACATTGAAAAATATTGGGGGGCACTGCCTTAAAATGTGGGCACACAAAAAAGTATGGTATATTAACACGCATAGAGAAAACGGGGGCGTCCCCCCCCCCCCCCCCCCCCGGGGGCCGCCATTGAGTCAAACCTGCATAAAGAGGCCACCCAAGGGACCAATGACAAGTGGCCACAATGAACAGGTTGGCTCAATGGGCAGGTGTTTCCGTGTACAATGTTTATTGTGCAGCAGATTGTGTTGGGACCATCAAAGGCTGGCAACATTGATAAAAGGGTGGCCTCTTTCTTTAACCCTCCTACTACTACAAGTGTCAAAATCAATCCAAATGTTGATATACTTGCCAAGGTATATCTAGTGCACTTAAACGTCAAACACTGTCAAACCTTATGTGTAGTAAGTACATTTACAGGTCAAAATGAGTCAACCGTTTTTGACTGGTAAAAGCATTGTCTGGTATTGTTCAGGGTGGTTAAAAATGACAGTAAAAACCAGTCAAAAATGCCCCCTGTGTGCACATTTCGGTCAACAGTCGAAACAGGCAGTTGACTGATTTTGACTTCGATAGCAACTTCCCACTGAAGTGCAGCTATAGTAGGAGGGTATCAGCTTTGTATCTCAAAATAAAGGTTAAATATGGTAGTTTATTGGCAGAAACCACTGGGTAAGGAGTAAGGGGCTTCGGGGAACATGTTTATAAGACCCCTCCCCCATGGGGGTGCATGGGGTTCAAACATTTGCAAGTTGTTCAAAATGTTTCCTAAATCGTTGAAACTTTTCCAAAGTTTCTAAAACAATTAAAACAAAATTCCCAAACATTTCAAATGAAACTTCCCCAACATTAATAAGTTTATTTATATTTAATCCAATGGACATCTTCAATCACTCCCCCCCCCCCCCACACCTTTGACAACAAATATATGCCACTGGGTAGTTTAAAACCAGCTATGACAAATGTTATTTTTCGGCTCGCATACAGCATGAATTGTGCGTTGAAAATGTGATTGGCCAATAACATTGGCTTGTGTGCCAGTCCAGATTACCTCCATCTTCAGAGTGACACAGTTACGCTGTTTGCCAGCAGGATGGAGCAAAGAGGCCATTTGTCAATGCTTAACAAAAGAACTTACACTTAACAATACAACCAATCTGTCAATGTCAACATTATGAAAAACACAAATACAGTGTACAAAAGCCAGGATTTGGAAATGGTGCATGCAAACATGTTTTCTCTGAAAACCCATGTTGTCGACATATTTCAAATGCCTTTGTGGATCAAGTAATATGATTTGAAACCAACCAGTGAACATTTCAGCTTGATTCCTGAAATAAATTCAGGCCTGTGATGATTTCTCCGGATTTTTCCTGACTTAACCCTCCTATGGTTTGACGTTTCAAAACCTTTCAAAATCTGCTTACGGGCCAAAATGGCTATCAATTATTATGAATCCTTTAAAACCCTCCAGAATTTGTTGCTACTGAACAACCACACCTTTCAATACCCTTTGAAAGGTATTGAAACATTTCAACACCAGTTTGTTCAGAGAGTTGTTACACCTTTCGAAATCTTTCATAGGTCCCTTTTGTCAGACAGTTTTCTCACCTTTCAAAACCCTTCAGTACAGCAAACTTGAAAGGTTTTGAAAGGTCTGACAATTCTATGGCAACTGCACTGTATATAGGAGGGTTAAGGAATTTTTTTTTTTACAAATCTCCCTTTGCCTCAAAATCTTGAAAGAAGAAAAGTAGCCAAGGAAAGAAATAAGTAGCCTGTATTGTGTCCAGGAGGTTCAGGGGTGGCTTTGTCCTCTAGACCAAAGGGAGACCCAGCCCCGCTACCCATTTTTCAGGTTTTTTGACTTTTGTCAAATCATACCGCTGTAAATTGCTGATGTTCATTTACAATTCTGACACTGGATTTTTCCGAATTTTTCCTGACTTCAGGATTTTTTTTACAAATCTCCCTTTGCCTCAAAATCTTCTTGAAAGAAGAAAAGTAGCCAAGGAAAGAAATAAGTAGCCTGTATTGTGTCCAGGAGGTTCAGGGTGCTTTGTCCTGTAGAGACCAAAGGGAGACCCAGGCTCGCTACCCATTTTTCAGGTTTTTGACTTTTGTTAATTCACAGCCCTGTAAATTGCTGAGGTTCATATACAATTCTGACACTGGATTTCTCCGAATTTTTCCTGACTTTTTTTTTTACAAATCTGACACTCGTCAGGGTAGAATTGTTTGTGGAAGTTTGATCGTTTGTTGTCTGAATTGTAAGTTCAATTAAAAAAAACTCATCAAACTTCAAAATGTCAATACATGAAGATGTACTGTAGCTTTAGGGAATGTTATTTATTTCCATTTTATTTGAGTTTTTTTTACTTTATCTGTCTGGTAATGAAACCAAGGGTTCCTTAAAAGTGCCCGTGGCACTGTAGCTTATAAACCTGAAGAAACTTGTGAAGATATATCGAAGATGATGAAGTAATCTTCCTATTTAGTTAAGGAAGGACAACCCCGGACAAATATGCCAAGGAAAGTGTCAGCTCTGGGTCGAACCTGGGTCCACAAAGGTGGTAGGCGAGGAAAGTACATACATGTGCAAAAGGGATCAGGTTGGCATAGTGATATGTACAAGGAGAATGCATGTGGTAATTCCCAATAGTCTTAAACATAAAAATTTTACTGACAAATGTGATGTGTTCTACTGAAAACAGACACATTTGGGCAAGAAATCAAAATTGAGTTTGGTTATTGACAATGAAAGTAGAGATCTTCAGCTTTATAATGTTAGCTTTATTATTTTAATTGGACATGTAAAAGCGGAACTACGTACGTAATTTTTTAGATTGTCTTTATGAAAACTAAGTAATTAACTTCTTACAAAGGTGCTCCATTTTCCCTAGCAATGGGCATTGCAGAAGAATAATATTGCCTTATATTGCTTTATTAACCCTAACTCCCTAGACAACAAAGGCAGTTGGAGGATTTTGAAGGATTTTTATTGTTCAGTAACAATGCTTAGGGAGTTAGGGTTAACTCTAACCTTCCCATATCCTCCAAAATCCTCTTTACCAAAGTGAAGAATTTTGAAGGATTTTGAAGGGTTGAGGTTACATGCTACATGCTCTTTGCTAAAGTGAAGGATTTTGGAGGATTGAGGTTATTAGGCATACTTGCCTTTCCATGGTACATGTACATCCATGTTTGTTGTAGTGATTGCAAGGTCAGTGCTTGGGCCAGTGGACACTGTTTATTGCTCCATGCATGCAGGGAGGGTCCCTGGCCATGTATATATATCACAGATTAGAAACACGTGTGCATACATGTCACGTGCTTGCTTTACTACTGAAGGATTTTGGAGGATTCAGGTTATGTTTTAAAAGCAAATGGGCCTAGGGAGTTTGGGTTAAGGGTTTTATATACATTCGTATTTTGGCTATTTCTGAGTTCCGAGCTCTGCCCAATTCTGTCTGATTTCGGTAGAACACATCACAGGGGTGGGGGATTTTCTCTACATTATACTGTACATGTATTCTACATCAATGGGGAATTAGCATCTGTCCTTTGCCTTTATTATCAAGCAAGTTTTCTGTAATAATTTGAATCAACAGGGCATAGAAACGGAGTGGTAGTTTTAGAATAACTCAGTGACTGACAATAATACCCCACATGATATGGTCATATTACCGTTGCTGCTGCATAAATGAGCCAGTATTTTTTCAGTCACTGTGTTTTTAAAGTAGGACACCGATTCCATGCCCTGTTGAAAGTCTGCTGTGTTCATGATGTTAGTGACCTTGAATTTATAATTCTAAATGCTGTGACTCTTGTTTTCTTTCTTTCAGGAAATTAATAGAAAGCGATACACTGAAGTCTTTTGACAGAGTGTGTGTGTTACTGGACAAAGATTTCAGTAAAGTGGACCAATTCACAGTGAGTATATAAAAATGTGTTTCAGTGCAATATCCCTTCAATTTAGTTTTTGTTCTGTGTTTATTTAAGGTTGTTCGCAAGTGGCAGTACAGTACGCAAACATGACTGGCTCCAATAAAGCAAGTTTCTGTTAGTTGGATCATCACATTTTGAATTTTTACATTATTGGAATAGAATATGCTGAAGCTTGAATGTAGGAAGAAAACAAGAAAATTCAAACAAAGAAATATTTCACATTTCTTTTAAGTGACAGCACCTCGGACAAAATTATTTCTGAGGAATAATTGATACCATCGTCAGCTTAAAGGGACAGTATCGTCACGATCAACGCAGACTTTTGACAGGGCATGGAAGCGGTATCCTAGTTTTAGATGAACTCAAGAGACTGAATATAATACCCGGGGCATGATAAGGTCATGTTACTGTGATTGCATCAGAAATAATGCGCCAGTGGTTGCATAATGATGTTATTATATATGTCACGGTATTATGATGTTAGCCGTGCCCTGTTATCTAGGCCAGCATGCACTCATGGGGTATTGCATCTAAAAACTACATGTTGAACTGATTTCCATGCCATGTCAAAAATCTACAGTGATTGTGTCCCCTTAACAGTACATGTAAAATTTTCACATTAAAATGGCACCATTTTGTAATTTTAATTACTACTAATTCAATACCTTACCTGTAAACCTCCCAGGAAATTACTGATAACCCATACAGTTACACTCTAAGAAATGAACTGTGGTGAACGAAAAGGTCAAGTTGGATTTTACTTTTAAAAAGAATTGAATTAACATTTATTAAATATAGAATTACATGTACATCTAGCTATTGCAAACTGCTTACCAGCCTAAAGGACCTGTAGTATTAATGCAAATAGTAATTACTGGCCTTACGTTTCCAACCTAGCGCGTTCTTTTTTATTAAGTTAGATATAATTTGACTCACCACGTTCTTTGAGTTGAATTTAACTTTAATAAGCATTGTCAATCACCAAACTCTAATAAGGTTGATTCACCACTTTAGGTTTTTAGAGTGTACATGTACATGTACTGGAGTATATTAAACCTTACTCATGACATATATTAGTAATTTCTGAGCTTAAAAAACCTTCAAGGGTGATTATGTCCAAATAAAGAGATCCTGTGAATAGCCTAAAATTTCATTAAAACCGGACCAAGCTGACAGCTCTGATACATGTTTTAGACAGGCCCTGCATGTTGACCTTATTGAAAGGAACTATGGCAACAGCAAAAATCCAAACCAGATTGAGAAGGGAAGATTGGCAGGCTTTACAATTGGCCTTCATAAGAGGGGGGGATTTAGACCTTTCTCCCAGTCTGGGTGGATTTGTTGCCTTCCTTTTTTTAGATTTTATTTTGTAATTTTTTTTTAAATTTCTTTTTAAATTTTTTTTTTTTTTTTTGAGGAAGAACTTCCTAGCACACCAAAGGGCATCAGGGCGGGGTCTGTTATCCGTGAGGGTGAGTCGCCCGATGCGGCCCTCGGAGAAAGGTCAGCCTAATTACGGCTGGCTTGAATAATTGTTTAGATGCAAATGTCTCTAATCTTGACTCGGCATGCAGGATTTTCTTAGCGTACGGACCTACTTGTCTAGGGTCTGTGCTTAGCGTTATGGTCAGGTGTTGTAAATAGCTACTGGGCATGTTTCTTTGTATCATTGTCATACATGTAGTGACTGTTTGGAAAATGCATGAAAAAACAGTTTCTACATTAACCCTAACCCCCTACATGTAGGTATTCTGGCTAGGAACCTTCCTGAATCCTCCAAAATCCATCGGTGCACTTTTGGAAACATGCCCTTATCTTCAAAATGCACCATGCATTTTCGTTGATCTTTCGTACTTATGGCCTGTATTTCTTGCCAGGTAGTAATTTTGCCCCATTTGAAGAGGTGAAAGTACTAGTTTCCAACAGTGTTGATTTTTTTCCCAAAAAGTGCCCCTTGGAGGATTTTGCAGGATTTTGGGTGTTAGGGTTTTAATACTTGGCTCAGCCTAAAAAAAACCTCAGATTAAGATAATGAATTTATGTACATGTATTCTGATGTTTTAAATATAAATTTATAGATGTACATATGTAGCATATTATTATTATAAATAAACAAAAATTCTGGGGGGGGGGGGGAGTTTTTAGTCCCTCTTTCCCCTTCTCCCCCTCCCCCTCCCCCCGCCCACCGTCAGTCCGTGATATTAGCTGTAAGTTGAAAGGTCATAAGTTATTCACTGCTGACCTACCATACATAATACATACGTAGAACATGTACCATACCTGCTGCCCAGTTACGATTATATAGCCAGTTTGGTCCCTTCAAAAAAAAAAAAAAAAAAAACACAAATTGTTTTTTTTTTACAAGACAATATAATCCTAATTTTATGATCATTTTCATGAAGAAAAAAATTCTTACAAATCCTTGTAATTGATGGAACTACGTTTTAAGGAAATGATTAATCTAATCAATTAAGAGTTCTGTACATTTTTTTTCAATTTGGCTTGTTGAGAGCTTAATCACATAGATCTGGCAATTTATTGAGCTACATGTACCTTGACATATGGAGAAAGACCTCAACTATACTTCACTGGTTAATTAATTAGTAGCTGTCCTACGTACTCTCTGGCAAACCATAAACCCTTGATGTGCGTGTACATAGCTGTTCCCTATATTTTGGTGGGGTAATCTACTGGTGATCAGTTAACTCTAATGGGATGGACAGTGGATGCAGAATTACCAGACAGTAAATAACAGTCATAGGATTGTACTCAGCCTACCAAACGCTGCCTGGATTTCCTAGGGTGTTCTTGACGTATGTGTTGCCATAGTGATGACCACAGGGCATACTGGTTGAGTGGGTTTTTTAACCTTCAATGAGCGGCTGCTCTTCATCTGTCCATTAAGTCCTGATCCAGTGTCTCCTCACCCCCCCCCCCCCCACCACCTTATTGAATAATAGAGCACAGAGGAGTTTTGTTCTTCATGAGATTTCCCAACATTCAACCAACCTTCTTCATTGTTGACACTTTTCTGACTGAGATCCAAAAAGAATGCCCTCGGGGTCTGGATATATCTGCAGAATCCTTTGTTTGGCTTTTATTGGAAATTAAACAATGGGGTCGCTGTTTGACCTTGTTCATTGCTGTTTCCAATCACTCACAGTCACATATATTGAATGTACACAAAAGCATTAATACAAGAAGTACACGTTTTTTGAAAAAAAAATTAATTTTTTTTTTTTTTGCAATGAAACAATATCCAATTGCAGCCAAAATTTCTGGATCGATTAGAATTCTGTCGTGCTGTGTTTTAAAATGACTTTTTCACACACACGTAGGGATATTGGCCAATTTGTGAGACACCTCTCTTAGCCACCATACTTTCTGTATGGGAAATTTTGTCTGGTTCCATTACCCGTGTATACATGTACATGTACATGTACATGTATCATGTATCAGATACTAATAATTCACTAGTTGGCAAAAAGAAAGATTACCACCAAAAAAAAGCGCGTCACTGCACCGGTTTTGAAGCCGACCTATGACCAGAAACTGGAGACTTTTGTTGTTTGTCCTTAACAATGTTAAACCTGTACACGTACCTTCCTTTTAGTTGATTGATTAATCAACAAGACATACATGTGCATGTATATACATGTAGATACAAACAAGACATACATGTGCACGTGTACAGATACAAACAAGACATACATGTGCATGTATACAGATACAAGCAGGACATCAAAAAACATAGCCTGTGATTTCTCCAGATTTTTTTACAAATCTGCCTTTGCCTCAAATTCTTTCTTTTTTCTTCTTTTTACCTTTTTTTTTTTTTTTTTACAAGCCCTCTGGGCTACATGTCAAGGTTTTTTTTAAAACAAGCCCACAGCAAATTTTATTAGCCATTTCACCACAGGGTTAGTTCCCAAATCAGTTAGATTGCTGATATTTATTCATAGAACAAATTTCAGTGAAGGTTTTGTTTCAAAGGCATGGTTCGGTAACAACATCACAAACACTGTACGTGCGTCTGGGCACAGCTACATGTAGCTGCTGTCATTACAACGACGTGCACAATATTTGGTCTTTTAAGTTTGGATAAATAAATAAATATATGTACAAAGCAAATGCTTAATAACTAAGCGATCAATAGCCTGCAAAGCTACAAGTTTTACCTAGCCTACACGATTCTGAGAAATAAAAAAGTTGTTTTAAATCTTCCCCCAGGAATTTTAGGATCATCCCCCAGAAATTTTCATGCGGTTTAAAAAAATAATATTAATAAGCGAATAATTCATGCAAAAAGGGGAGAAAAATTGGTCTGTTTAAATATTGAAATATTTATTGTCTGTTTCTTCATCCGAATGCAAACAAATTTCAATATCATCCCCCCCCCCCCCCACTTTTCGACATGGATTTAAGCCACTGTACATACTGTACATGTAACATAATTCTTTAAAGTGAGACACTTTATTAAGTGGCCAAATGAATTAATGACTGGACGTACCCCCAAATAAATTAATTTTGGAAAATATTAACTGTAAAACCTAGACTGGTCTCCTGTCTTTATCCTCTCAATGATAGAGACAGGCTCCTGGCATACCATTCATGGGGTTTCATTGGATACATTGTACCAAATATCTACCGTCATACCTTTTGAGGCTCACGTGCGAATGAATGCTGCACTAAGCGTACACGTACTTCTGCCATCCAAATATCGCTGGAGTTAATCACAGGCAAGGTCAGAGTTGAATCTCGGGGAAAATAAAATGGCGGCCGCAGCCGAAATTCAGATCTTCAGATGTCAGATCTTCATGTAAAACCATGCTTATCATTATTATATTGAGAATGTGTAATTTAGTTCACATTTCGTTTCCTTTCCTGAAGTAAAATAAGAGGTGTTTCAAAAAAAAAAAAAAAAATGGAAATAATGGAAATAATAAAAATGTATTTTGCTTTTCATTTTTAATAAAAGAAATCTCCAGAAGTCAAAAATTCATTTGAGAAATAGTTTTACTAAAATAATAGCATCTGGGATAGTATGATTTCACGGGATGTTTTGTATACATAATCATGTACCAAGCATCAGTTTTATACCAGGTTAAGATTCATGTCAGACTATAATCATTTGTTTATTGAGATTACCAAATTGTGCACATCTATAGGGGGGCTTTAAATGAGTGCGCTTCGGGCAGTAACCCATACGGGTAATATTCTGAAAATCAAAACGTATGATTCATAATCCGGCAAATTGATTTTATAATTATAATATGGCCTGGAAAGGTTCATGAAGAATATTTCTGCCCAAATTCTCTGCCATGGAATGTTGTTTATGCATTCCAATATTTCCTGAACTATTTTGGTCATATGGGACAGATATAAATTGCCTCTAACATTTTCAGGCACCGGAATGGAATTCTTAAATTATCATGATAGAACTGGCATGCTGGTGCCTCGCTACTAATGAGGATTTCTTATTTCTTGAGATTACCATGAAGTGTGACAGATGTCTGACTATAGTGTTTTTATTGTCAAGGTTTTAGGACAAACAAAAAAGTATCCAGTTTCTGGTCATAGGTCGGCTTCAAAATCGGTGATTTGTTGTTGTTGTTGTTGTTGTTGTTGTTGTTGTTGTTGTTGGGGGGTTGGGGGGGTTGTTGTTGTTGTTGGGGGGGGTTGTTGTTGTTGTTGTTGGGGTTGTTGTTGTTGTTGTTGGGGGGGGGGGGTTGTTGTTGTATGCATTATACACATAAATATTTCTGCCAAAATTTGTTTAAATGAAATTTTTTATCTGACATGTACATTAAGGCTATGCGTTTTTGGTTATTTCGGGAACCGGATGTCCGAAATTGAAAATCTTTGGGTACCCGTGAACAGCACATACATATAAATACTCCCAAATGTAGGCTATAAAATAACCAATATGAACACGGTTGAATTTGACACGATAGGGGCTTAAACAATGAGCTCCAGAGACCCTTAATAAAATATTTTTAAATTTATCTTTCGTTTGACATTTGACACTTGACACATCCTTGTGAAGTAAAACTTAATGATACTTTATCCCCATAGTGATACCTAGTGTACTACAATAGCTAAAAATAAGAAATAATTGTATCCATTAATTCATGTGTGCATAATATGCATCCAAGTACAGTGCCCGCTAAAGGTAGTTTCCATGACAACCAATGATATCATCTTGACGACATGTGAATGAACATTTATTGTGCCAAGTTTGATCAATGTCGGTCAAAGCATGTTTGAAAAATAAAGGATTATTCAATATGAAGTGATATGGACGTCCAACTAAGCTTAATACCATGGGGGGCTAAAAAAGTGCCCCCAGAGATAGAAAATCCAAAATAATTCTAAGTTAACACATTTTTGTGGTTACATTAGCCATAGACAAACCCATTTAAGGCATAAATTAATTAATTTTTTGTTCTTGGTGGCAACAATAAAAACTAAATGATTTATAATGAGATATTTTCTGAAAATCCCAATAATTAAAATATGCATAAAATACGTACAATTATAGCGCCCTCTACCGGTCATTTTCACGAGAACCGATGACGTCATCATGACGACATATGACTGAACATTAATTGTACCAAGTTACATGATAATAGGTGAAGGCATGATGGAGTAATGGCGAGATGTTTGATCTTCTTCCACCCGTAGTGCTAAGAATTATCAGCATAAGCTCATTGTACGGGTAAACAATAGTGGGCTAGAACAGATAGTGCAACCCAAAATTTTCAATGTTAACATCTTTTTTCGTGTTTAGGACATCCAAAGGAACAAAAAAATATCGGTGGTGGTGGGTTATGGGGGGGGGGGGTGCACGGTAGACCCCTCCAGCCCACAGACTACTTTCCTCACACAAAATCGGGAGACTTCCATCGCGTAGCTGAAACGTTCAGTCAAAATTTTCAAAAGTCGTTTACGGGGTACGTGGAACTGAAAAATGGAACCGGGTAATGACAGTTTCGGTTCGGGTATCCGGGTACCCGGCACAGCCTTACATGTACATGTACATACAGTACAATTGTTCACTACATGTACATTGTTAGTACATGTTGAAATGATGAGAGAGGCAAGTACAAATGTATTTTATAAGATCCTCATGAAAATGTGATCAAGATATACAGTACATGGACTGTACACTCAACACGTACACACGTTGTTCAGATGGAATAATCACATATTCACTGATATGTGTGCGTATCAGTGCCTCACCGAGAGAAAGCCGCCCCCCCTTCCCCCCCCCCCAATTTGTCTTTATTACACTAAACCCAGACTGCCTATTAGGTTAATATTAAGCGCAGCCATGTCCTATGTTAAGTGTCAGCCGGGGCGTCTTATCATGAAAGAAGCAATACATGAAGAAAACAAACAGCTTGTTTATAGCCTCCCCCCCCCCCCCCCATGTTCAGCAGTGTTTATCAGTAATCAACTCTGAAGGAGACATAATAATGATGGAGAACCCCATTATTGATTAAGAGTGGACCAGTTTCCGGGTTAAAAGCAAGAGCTCAAACAGATGGACGTATTTTAATATTTAGCCTGAATTATTATTACTGTGCATGTGGTGTGTACTTGAGGGACAGCTGCTTTTTGCTCCGCAAATTAATTTTTTTGATTAAAAAAAACAAAAAAAAACGTGTTGTTTTTCTTCGAGTGTTGAAGGAACGTTTTGCCACAGTGGTAGAATGGGCTGTTTATTTTTACACGTCCAATGTATGTTGGGTTAACCTGCACAGTGTATTGAGGTTTTCAGTCAAGTTGACTCAGTGTGATGAAGATCAATATCCAGGTTGAGAAAACTCAATTTTGGAGAATTCTTGATTGTATTTGGAGTGGCCATTGGCCTTGTGTGAAGCGACTTGCATAACAAAAAAAAATTTAATTAAAAAAAAGAAAAAAAGAAGAAATTTACCCGGAATGCACTAGTCTGCCTGACTGAGAGGCAATGTCTTGGTAAGATGTCTCTGTTACTGCATCCATACTTTAGAATCAAGCGATACAGAAACTGATTTGTTTTGTTGTGTTGTTAAGGAGAATATACATTGTACTGAAGATATTCAGATTATCTGTAGCCGGGTTATAATTTAGAAATGAATCACCATTTAAGATTTGAATTTGTAAACATGTTTTCTCAGACGGAATAACATGAAGGAATGTGCCATTACAGTCTCGTAACCAAGTAAGCTTTTTGATAATATTTGATATATTTTTTTTTCATGTAAATACCCATAGGGAATGTTCAGATGGAGTTAAGATATCTCCACCCTTGTGACAACTCGACCCTTGTGACAACTCGCCCCTTCTGACAACTCGCCCCTTGTGACAACTCGCCCCTTATGACAACTCGACTTAAAAAAACTTGACCTATAAGACAGTCAAGTTGTCACAAGGGTCGAGTTGTCACAAGGGTCGAGTTGTCACAAGGGTCGAGATGTGTTATGATCGTTCAGACAGTGTACTAAAGTCGGTTCAACTGCCGTTTGAACCTCCTGGGTTGATCTCAAGTTGGACTGAATCTGGTTGAACCGCCAAAACATAGACCTTCAAGCTGGAGCGAAAACATAGACGTTCAAGCTGGAGCCAAAACATAGACCTTCAAGCTGGAGCCAAAACATAGACCTTCAAGCTGGAGCCAAAACATAGACCTTCAAGCTGGAGGGTTTATCTCTAAACTGCTTCTGGTTTATCTGTTAACTCGGTGTATGGACAGAATAAAGTTAAAACCACATCCAATTTAACTGTGGTTAACCTTCTTTGATATGTGCTATGTGCTATGGAGTGCCATGGTCGAGCGGTTTAGTGCATCGGATTTGTGTTCTGATGGCTGAGTCATCAGAATGTGGGTTTGAATCCCAACCGCGACCATGGTGCTTGTGTCCTTGAGCAAGACACTTTACCATAATTGCTTCTCTCCACCCAGGGGTAAATGGGTACCTGTGAGGGCAGAGTTGGCTGTTGTGTTTGATTAGCCCTATATGCGCTGTAATGGCAGCAATTGAGCTGTATACTCCCCAGGGAGCTGAGATGGTTTCAGGAATGATTTATGAGCCTGATGAGCAGGGGTAATAATATAATGCGCCTTGAGCACCAGTTTGGTGGATACGTGCGCTATATAAGTCTACATTATTATTATTATTATTATTATAATAGCCATGGCATGCATGTAAGAAGCGACACCATGGCATTTCAACTGCTAAGTCTCACCTGTTAAGCTTTTTCTGTTAAGCTGTATGGGACCCCCCGGCTCGTAAAAGTTGAACTGTTTCAGGTTTAACTAAACACGCTGTCTGAACACAGCCGTATAGTGTACACCCCCTTTAAAAGTGCACAAAGTCCCAAATTGATGATTGCCTAGAGACGATCTTTAAAGATCATTGAGCTGTTTGAATAAAATATCACGGTAGTAAAATGAAGCTGTAATATCTGCAGGTATTGTCTAAGCACGTAACATTCAGGATCTTACCACTGGGATTATACATGGGCAAAAAAATAAATGCAAATGCAATGTACATGTACATGTACGATGCATGTTGGATGATGTAGCATGACCTGCGCTTATCGCCTAAAGTCAATCCCGATGTCTCACAGAATCAGAATGGGCCGAGAAACACTATCCCTCCCAAAATACGTGTTTTTGCTGAAATCGGACACTCCCGAGAAAGAGCCGAGAATGAAACAGAAGAGTTTGCGCCTGTCGATCTGACTGACACCGAGTTGTGTGTGCATATTTACCAAGCTTGGTCCGGACTACGTAATGAAGATGGTCAAGCCTTTGCCGTCGGTCGTGGCTTGTTCTAGCAAATAGCGGTTTGGGTTCTGGGGAATTGACAAGAGCCCTTCTGTCAAGTCGAGTCAATATTTTTTCTAGTTTATTTGTAATTCCTCTGAATACTGTTGGAATAGAGATATATATGTTAAAGTTGGTGGTATTTTTTTGTTTTTTTTTGTTTTGTTTTGTTTTGTGGGTTTTTATTGATTAGCTTTTTGATGATCTATCATAAATTATTAAAAAGAGGATAACTACTCGACAAATAACTTAATTTAGGCTTTAAGAAAGTAAAACAGAATGGTAACAAAAAAAAATAAAATAAAAAAAATACCCACATGAATATTGACTCAAGTTGGGGTTCTGGGGTGCAGACAATATGATATATTAAGATAAGGACATCCAGTGATCTTTGATTTCTGTTTTACCAAGTCCGTAAGACAGCTAGTGATCCATGTGTCTGACGAACCAATCAAACAGCCCCCGGTAATCTCCATAAGCCTAATTTGCATATGGATCACGTAGCCCACATCTCAAATGCTTGCACAAATCGGTAGGCGAAATGGTGGCACAGTGTTCAGCTTCGCCACCGGTTTTTTAACACAGTACATGTACATTGTGAATGCCAGATTTTGAGCTTGTTTGATTGAATCCAGCCTGTATGGAGACTCTGTAGCCACAAAGTGGAATATTAGTGTAGTAATTGGCAATCTCTGGTTATTTGATATGCTAGTTTTGCTGGCTTTAGCAGACAAGAATGTTCCAATCATTTTTTTGTATTTCTGTGGGTTTGGCATCTAATTTATGATGTATTTGGCTTGGAATGTTTCCATGGTTGCTCCATGAAAATAAGCATATGAAATGGTTTTTGGGTTTGAAACCTTGTTAAATTTTTTTTTCAATTTATTCTGACATTACAAACATTCTTAATTCTTATGTTCCAATCATTTTTTTGTATTTCTGTGGGTTTGGCATCTAATTTATGATGTATTTGGCTTGGAATGTTTCCATGGTTACTCCATGAAAATAAGCATATGAAATGGTTTTTGGGTTTGAAACCTTGTTAAATTTTTTTTTCAATTTATTCTGACATTACAAACATTCTTAATTCTTATTGTGCACATGGCATTTCTTGTTTGTGCATGTATATAAAATTATGTTTAAAAAATATATATATTTTTGGGGTTATGAAGATATTTATACAAATTATGTGCTGTGTTTTTCTAACTTGACAACATCTGGAGGCAGGCAATGTTTTGCTTTCATTGATGATGGCTAGTTCTAAAAAAGAAATACTTCAGCTGTCTTTAAAGCATTAGATTGAATGAATATCATGTGACCTGTGTGGAATTATTTTAGGTTGTGGCATTTTTTTTTTAAATATCTGTTCTAGGTAGTCAGATTTGCAATCTCCCATGTTTTAGGCTATTGAAACGGCAATTTCCACATATTGTCAACGGAACATGGCTGTTTTACATGAAGAAGGGAAAAACAAATGCTTTGGAAGGATAAATTTTTCAAAATAATTGTGAGAAGCATGGTTTTACTGAAAATAAGTATCAAAATTAAGCATGAAGCTTAGGACGGTATACTGCCGATAACGGTATACAAAGGCGGTTAATTCTATCGGAGTAGTGAATAACGGCGACTAACCTTCAAATATTCTCCAACTGAAAATATATAGGGGAGAAACAAAACTCATAGAAGGTTATTTCAACACCCAATAGAATATTTCTATATCAGTGAACCGGTAAGGGAAAATAAACACATTGGTAACATTCCATTCGGCTGTGTCTCAGTCATATGAAGAAAGATATTAGGCCTGTGATTTTTTCCTGATTTCTTGATTTTTTACAAATCTTCCTTTTTGCCTAACAATGTTCTTGAAAGAAGTGAAGTAGAAGTAGCCACCAAGGAAAGAAAGAAGTAGCCTGTATTGTGTCCAAACTCTACAGTATGTCCCCAAAAAAGTGTCACTCTATTTCTGAAAATATACCAAAACCACGAAATAAATTTTGGAACTTTTTCAATTGCACAGATACTCCTAATCCTTGGCCTAAACACATGTGATTACATAAAACTCACAGGTGTTTAGGCCAAGGATTAGGAGTATCTGTGCAATTGAAAAAGTTCCAAAATGTATTTTGGGGTTTTGGTATATTTTCAGAAATAGTTAGAGTGACACTTTTTTGGGGACATACTGTAGTTTTTTGTTTGTGGGGATATGGAAAGTCTGTAAATCCTCCATAATTAAACATCCAGGATGTTCAGGTGGCTTTGTCCTCTAGACCAATGGGAGACCCAAATGGCACAATGTGTATACACTTTCAATCAAAAAGCATAAATAAACTTCCCACAATGATTGTTGAATAACCGATTCAGCAAAAAATTAAAATCTAGAATGGGCGGCAAATTTTTCCAAAAATTGTTTGTCATATTTTTTAAATATGGGTTTCGGTTAGCCAGTAAGCAAATATCTAAACATTTAGTGCAGTTTCAGTTGGTTAACAGTCCCATGACTAATTTTTATACCATCATCAACTTTATACCAAGTAAGTTTTACATGAAACTGTGAACATTTATGCTTTGTGAGAATGCCAAAGGGACGAATGCCTTAAATGGCAAAGTTCATTTCTGATGGCAACCTTCCAAAATATTTCCCTGTTTTGCAGCTGCGAAAATAGAAAACTAGGTCTTTGAATAATCAGCTTGGCACAGTGGTGAATGGGGTTGCTTAGTAACATTAACAATATACAATGTGTTGCTTGATTTTTTTTCTCCCTTGCAACTGCTGTGCAGCCATTATTAGGTTTCTTTCAAAACGCGTTCCTTTAAAATAGTCGTCGCCATGACAATACAATGTCGCACATTTATTTCCATGTTGGCAACAACTTAATCCAGATTGAGTACAATAGTGCATCACAGATTATTAATATTAAGTGTAAATTTTCATGACATTTTTTTCTATTGATGAATGGGGGCCCAGACGAAAACAAATCTGCAGTGAATTAAAGACTCAACAGCACAATTTGCCAATTACGCCGCAAACGCTGCTTTCAGCATATTCAGGGGTCTGATTTGTCCGGAATTTTTTCTGGATTTTCGGATTTTTACAAATCACAATGTTGTGATCCTGTGGATTTTAAAGATTTAAGCAATAAAGGAAAGCAAAGCAAATACTCAGAACTATAGATTTCACCCAAGCGCTGTTCACAACAGCGGCCCCAATACCCTTAAACTGCCCAGTCACACCCCTGCATATATTACAGTGCACACAAAATTAGTTGGACTGAGTTTAATCTTTTTTTTTTTTTTTTTTTAGAAATAAACAACCAACAACCTTTCATGAATAAACAGATACAGTTTGCGATAGACGCTATATTTACAGGAAACTTGGAATAGGTTTAAAGCCGCTTTTGGTATTTAGATTTTTTTTCTGTCAGTGAAGTGCTTCAGCGACCAAATTATGTATAATGAGACACAATAGAAACTTACCACTTGTTTTGGAATAGCATAAAATTGAAATGGTTCAAAATAAGACAACACAACAATTTGGATTAGAAATGTTGACATTTTATTGAGGAAATGTCCACGTTTTGTCCACTGTACTCGATCCCATCTGTATCCACTTGTCAGAGGGTCACGTTGACAAAATAACTGTACATACATGTATTACATTTGTGCATTGTGATTACTAATAATTTAAGGTCGAAAAAGTGGTAATTTTCTATTGCGTTTCAGTATACATTATATTTGACAAAAATGCCCATTTGCTGTGCCGCTTGCCGTACCTGGTACAGGGCATAATGCGCAGTTGTGCATTCAAATACGCGTCGTCATTGCCAGTCAATATATGGCTGATTAGGCACTGTGCGAAGTCAGTATGCTAACCTATAAAGTGAATGGTGAATTCAGCCTCTATAATTGTGATGATAAACAATCCATCATTGTGGCATGTTCATTATAAACTGGAAAAAAAAAAAAAAACACCCCTCAATTGATGGATGGTCTACAGGAGAATTCCACTGTTGCTTATCTACACAATGTAGGGCATTTTCTTTGAGTGATGATCTCTCAGTAGTTTAAGGTCCCCACAAATTCAGGACTCTCTGATGCCAGAGATATATGTTCTAAACAAAAATACACTGTTCGTAAGTGAGCATATCCCATACCAGCATTAAGCTGGGTTATGTTAAATATGAGACATGCTTCCATAAAACCAGGACAAAGTGGTATTTGAGTGTTTTTGGAGTCCCATTCCCCAGTGTGTGATATCCAACTGTGAGAACAGGTCTCATATGTTTATGCATGTATAATAACCAGACTTCCATTCAATTATCAGTATAATACATGTAGGTCTGTTCAGCATGTTAATCAAATGTCATAGGTTGAAGAGACAATATCGTCACGATCAACAGGGCATGGAATTGGAGTGCTAGTTTTACATTAACTCAGTGACTGAAAATAATACCCCACATGATAAGGTCATATTACCGTTGCTGCTGCATAAATGAGCCAGTAATTTTCAGTCACTGTGTTCATCTTAAACTAGGACACTGATTCCATGCCCTGTTGAAAGTCTGATCTGATTGTGATGATACTGTCCCTTTAAAAATGTATCGCCCGGAAATGTCTGTTTTCATTGGAACATTGATATTTACCTTACAGAAAGGGAACAAAATATGTTGAAATGAGATATTTCACAAAACAATTTAGGGAACACCGGATTTTCAACATCAAATAGGTTTGAAATGTTCCATGAACCGGGATTTTCATTTGCAACCCCCCATCTCTCTTTCAGTAGTCATGTCATGAAATGTGTAATCACTACATGCATCCTTTATCATCTGTTTCATTGTGCAGTTGTTTCTCATCAATTCTGTGAAACATTGTGTTTATCTGAAATAAATGATCTTGCTTTGACTGAGATTATTCCGGTGTTCTCTAAATTGTTTTGAGTAGTATACATGTAAGTGCAAAAAGAAAATAATTTTGGTACACATTCACTGTAAAACCATGCTTCTCAAGATAATTTTGAGAAATGCCTCATTTTAAAGCATTTGTTTTCCCTTCCTCAATTAAAATAGCTCTGATGAAAAAGAAATTTAGCAAAATATTAGTTATTGGCCTTATGTTTTGAAACTAGCAGGTCTTCTTTTTCAAAGGCAAAATGGACGATATACATACAAGGGTGAGAGTGAGAAAAAGAAATTTACCAGAAATTGCTGTAAAAATTGCAAAAAACAAGCATTACACATTTAAAGGGACACTATCGTCGTCACGATCAGAGCAGACTTTCAGCGGGGCATTGAATTGGTGTCCTAGTTTAAGACACCAGTGACTGAAAATTACTGGCTCATTTATGCAGCAGCAACGGTAGTATGACCTCATCATGCGGGGTATTATTTTCAGTCACTGACTTAATCTAAATCTAGCACGCTGATTCCATGCCCTGTTGATCGTGATGATATTGTCCCTTTAACCTGATGGACATGTACATGTACTGGAGATACCAATCTGATACATGTAGGTGGGTGAGAGTATGGAATGGGTGAGAGACTAAGGATATTTTGTGCAGTAATAGGAGTGCTTTCGTGCCTCAATTGTGTGCAATCATCATGATCAGTTGTGAGTGGTTGATTCAAAACAATCGGAATACATGTCTATCTCTTGTCTTATCCTTGGATAAGCAATTGTGGTTTGCATATTCATATTTCTTGTATTCATTTTGATTAAGTTGTTCAGGAAGTCAACAAATTTTGACAATAAATTATTTCATTGATTTTATTAAAAATTCACATGTGTATTTCTGGCTTTAAGCCATTATTACGGGGAAAAATAAATATAATTTTCTTGCCTTTTTGCCCCTCCCCCCCAAAAAATAAATTAAAAATTTCAAATCAAATTAAAAGTTAGATCCCTGTGTTTCATCAAAAATGCATTCATGTTTGAAATGGTTTACAAATGTTACTTTATCAAACGGTGCTTTTACACAGCGTAGGTAAAATCCCTTCTGTTAGGTTGTGTTGAACCAACCAACTGTTGCAGGCAGTCACGTCGTGTCCCTCTGTCTATGTCCTGTCTACACTTGTTGGTGGTGGTGGAAAACCCAGATGGATTCTTCCCTTGGCATTGTCTGTGATTCCCTGTGCCATTTCCCCATCCAGAAATTAAAAAAATATGTATATACGTACTGAAGTGAGAGTTCGCATTTAGGGGTCCCTGGGAGATGGCAGTGAGGGAGTTGTAGGTATATCTGTTGGAATGAACGTAATTGCCAGTGTGACAGAGAACGTCTCTCAATCATGTTATTCACGAATGTGCCTGAATTGAGTTTACCAAAGCCTGAAGGTTTTTATATACAATGTATATAATATGAGATTATTTATTGCGCTTTGCGTGTTATGGTGTGACATTTACATGGGATGTTCTGCGACTGAATGCTTTTATTTTTAATTAAAGATGTATCACTCGTGTTTTACCCGCATTTTCCGGAAATGTTTGTTTTCAATGGAACACTGATAATTTCCTTTTAGAAATGAAAACAAAGACTTTGAAATGTGTAATTTCACAAAATAGTTGTCAGAAGCTTGGTTTTATAAAGAAACTGTGCCAAAATGAATTTATGATGGGACCCACCAACAATTAATTTCACTGCATATTTATTCTAAAACGACGCTGATCACGTTTATTTTGAGAAATATGTTTAAAATAGTTGTTTTTCTTTCTTCCAAGGATTGATAGTGATGCTCCAATGAAAAGTGCAGGGAATTGGTGTTAAAATAGCCAAAAACATGAATGATACATCTTAAAAGAATTGTTCTGTAATCTGCCCAAGCTATTGAAAGTGTTGGTGAACAAGGAGTAAAATGCAATATTTCATTTTTGTTTATAAGTATGTTGATGTTTTGTTCATGTTTTTTTTTATTTCTTAAATTTGTTAAAGATGTATCGCCATGTTTTTGGCTATTTTAAAGGTAATTTCCAAAAACTTTTTTTTTTTTCATCAAAAAATTGCTATTTTACTTGAAAAGTGAAAACAAATTTATTTAAAGTTACACTTTTCTCAAAATGGTTCTACAGTAAATATGAACCAAAATGATTTTTTTTTTTTAATTGTTAAACCAAGTTTCTGAAACTATTTGGGAAACATATTTCAAAATATTTGTTTTCCTGTTTTAAAGGGAAAAAAAGAAAATTATCAATATTTGAATGAAAATAAAAAATCTGGAAATTGTCATTAAAGCACATCTTTAACCCTAAACTCCCTAGGCCCATTTGCTTACTCATAACCTGAATCCTTCCTAACTCCCTAGGCCCATTTGCTTACACATAACCTGAATCCTCCCTAACTCCCTAGGCCCATTTGCTTACACATAACCTGAATCCTTCCTAACTCCCTAGGCCCATTTGCTTACACATAACCTGAATCCTCCCTAACTCCCTAGGCCCATTTGCTTACACATAACCTGAATCCTCCAAAATCCTTCAGTAGTAAAGCAAGCACATGTGTTTCTAATCTGTGATACATGTACATGGCCAGGGACCCTCCCTGCATGCATGGAGCAATAAACAGTGTCCACTGACCCAAGCACTGACCTTGCAATCACTACAACAAACATGGATGTACATGTACCATTGAAAGGCAAGTATGCCTAATAACTTCAATCCTCCAGAATCCTTCACTTTAGCAAAGAGCATGTAGCATGTAACCTCAATCCTTCAAAATCCTTCACTTTAGCAAAGAGGAGTTTGGAGGATTTGGGAGGATTAGGGTTGTTAATGACATAAAACACAATAAAGGGGGCCACTTTGCATCCGTCACGTTAGCAGTTTTTCCAATGTTTGTTATTTATTTTTAAGTACCTGAAACCAACCAAAAAGTGTTTCAACATGTGAATGGACATGCAGGCTTATACTAGAACTAATTTGAGTTGATTTATTTATTTATTTATTTTTTTAATTTTTTTTTTTACCCTCAAATTTCCATAAAAATTGGACGGAAAAAGTTACCTCACTTTTCCATCCATTTGTTGATGGAAATTTTAGGGTAATTAAAAAAATAATAGTAATAATCAACTCAAATTATCTTTAGGATAAGCATGCATGTCTATTTAAATGTTGAAATTCTTTTTGGGTGGTTTCAGATATTAAAACAAAAATTACAACCATTATAAAAACTGCCAACGTGACGGTAGGAAAGTGGCCCCCTTTATTGTGTTTTATGTCTAATACATTCACAAAAACTGTTTCACCTCTAGTACCCATATTTGTTGTTTACATTGTAGGTATGTGTGGATGTTTTTTAATAAAATGTTTACACATAGGAAATCCATTTTGAATCATTTGAATTTACATGAAATGTGCTTTCAGAGCTGATAACAAAGATAATGATAACAAGAACTACATCGTGAAATTAACTTCATTTTAAACCTGTTTTTCAACTGTGGGTTACTTACAAATTAATGGTGAAACTGGGTTTTTTTAATGATAGAGGGCAGTATTACCCATTACTGGTAAAGTCAATGTGCTTCTTTCACCTGAGAGTACTTATTACTACACACACATATAGCCTGTGCACAAACACACACGATTGTAAAATTTATATAATCAAATGACAACATTCATGTACATTTAAATCATTTACTGTGAACATCTTTAAACACAGTTTTGTAAGTCTACAAAAGTATTAATTGAAATAAAGTCACTTTTCCAAACCTGGTAAATGTAAAAAAGAAATAAAGAAAAAAAATAGTACTTGTATGTATTTTTCCTGTTTGATTTTTATGTCACATTATTTTAAAGTTCATTATATGTGACATTCCACAATAGCAAACCCAATTTAAATCCTCACAATACCTGTATTTTTTTTCAAGATAAATCAATATAAACACTACTTGCCTCTATAATAATCATGTTTTGTTGTAAAACATTAATACCACCATTCTTCCTGACTTAAATAAAAACTCCCACAAGGACAACTTGTGTTGATATATCTGTTTATCATAATATTAATTGTATATTTAAAGGGAAGGTACATAATGGATATCTGGTAATGTACGTTCATTTCAACCCTCTAGTTTTTAAGAAATAACTTTTAAAACTAACCTGTGAAAATTCCATTACAACATTTTTTGAGAAAAAAAAAGAAAAAAAATTCTTTTAATTGTTTACAAAACGTTGCCGTCCACAGGCTCACATTTAAGGTTCACTTTTGCTTTTTTCCCTGGACCCAGGTGTTTTTTGTTTTTTTTTAAATTAAATTTTTAATTTTTTTTATTTTTATTGGTATTCAAAGACAAAATGACCAACAGCTGTAGCTGAAAGGGTCACTTTACAATGATAAAAATATTATTACATATAAAAATACAATCGCCCAAACATTAAGGGACCAAAGAGTTAAAAGTTAAATAGTAAAAAATTTAAAAGGCTTGGATAATAACTAATGAGCAAAACATGCTGGATTAAAAAAAAATAATTGAGACAATTACATTACCATTAAAACAAAATTATTACAGGATTTTGACGAGTTGTGGAATGGTTGATTTCCTGTATCTCTCTGTGTTGCATTTAATTAAGTTTAAACCAGACATGTTACGTATTAAGACCCTAGAATTAGTTTCAGATTTAGAAGATGGAAACAACTGTCTGTGACGGTTTGATTTCAAAAGTTTAGTTCCAAAAGTAAATGATTTCTTCGTTCAGCCAAAGATAGTAGTTTGATCAAATCAAGAGCTTCATTGTAATTGTATTTCTTTTTTGGACAAATTCTATTTTCTTCGACTGGGTTTGAGTAATGGCTGTATGCCAAACTGGAGAGGCATATTCTAATATGGGCCTTATGTAGGATTTGTAAACAGTAATCATTCATATCTTGGATGGGAACACCTGATTTTCTCAAAATGCATAGAGTATACAAACGACGAGAAGCTTTGGAAACAACTTCAGAGATATGCAAATTCCATTTAAGATCACTTTGAATAATAATGCCTAGAAGTCTAAAATTGGAAACTACATTTAATTGAACACCATTGAGAATAAAATCGCTTTTGTGTGTTATCCGTCTCAAAAAGGAAATAATCATTACATTGCACTTGACAGGTTTCGGAAGAACATCATTTAGTCTACACCAATCTGAAATATTGTTAAGGTAATTTTGAAGAAAAGGTTGATGATTTTGATTTTTGCTCACGATTTCACCCAGAGTTAAACATTTTTGATGTCATTCTTTCTTGTATTGTGTTTGTCCTGTTGGGCACTCGGAATAATACAGCACAAATGAAAATAGGGCTTGCCATGTACACTACATGTAGTTACAGATCTGTGGCTCAGACCAGACAAATGCTATAGCGCCACCAAGTGATGAGGACATGTCCAAACATGAGTACTCCTTTTATAATGTTTAGACAACCATGATGATGACAGGGGACTTGACACTATCGGCGTAATAACACACAGTTGTTTCAAGATAACCGGAGTTTATTCATTTATGTACAGCCTCTCAACTTGCGATTGTCCTGGGCGATTGTTCACAGTTGTTGTCAAAGAACAAAGTTTACGCCCTGATAAGTTGCCACAATTCCGTGTGCTTAATCATTCCTCGTATGACATTTTCAATGACTTAATCTGTTTCTCCAATCTTTGTATTTTCATTACTAAGTAATCATTTATGGCGGCATGTTTGGTGTATGATAACCTTTTGTTCGGGGTTTTTTGTACAATGTGAGTCACCATTTCCAAAGTATTTTTTGTTATCACACGAGGGCGCTATTAAAGAACATGTGGTGGACATTTTTCCTTTATCGTAGTTCATATCCCTGGAGCAATAGTTATGCATTTGAAGTGTGCCTAAATAAGGTTTACCCAGCAACCTTATATTCACTGCCAGGACAACTCGGTGAACCTTGTTCCTTTTGGTTTGATCGAATACAACATGTAGTTTTCAGGCCTATGCTTTCTCAGGATTTTGCCTGATTTCATGTGTTTTTTTGTTACAATCCTCCCATTGCCTAAAACTTTTCTGGAAAGAAGAGAAGTAGCCACCAAGGAAAGAAAGAAGTAGCCTGTATTGTGTTCAAACCTCCAGGTTCTTGTTTGTCGGGATGTGGAGAGTCTGTAAATCCTCCAAGATTAAACATCCAGGAGGTTCAGGGGGGCTTTGTCCTCAAGATCAAAGGGAGACCCGGGCACGCTCTCCGAAAAAAAATTAAGCGCAAACTTTGTCCCTATAAAAAATCTAAAATTAAAACAACTTTTATACGATAGACCACAGGTCTTAGTCAGATGTAGCACTTTGAGGTACTGTAGTAAGGCCGTGCAGGACATCTGGGTACCTGACTGATACTGTCATTACCCGGTTCTATTTTTCGTTTCCAATTACCCAACTTAACAATTTTGACTGAATATTGAATTTAAGCCACACAAATGGAAGTGTCCAATATTTTTGTTAACAAAATGTGTGTGGGGAATGGGGATGCTATGAGCTGTTTTTAATAGAGAGGCGGGAAATTATTACAGTAAGTCCACATTTATTATGACTAATAAAACGAGAAACTTGTGTTCATATTGGTTATTTTATACATTCGGGAGTATTTATGTGTTTTTACAAAAATTGTTTACGGGTACCCGGATATCCGAAGATTTCCAATTTCGGATATCCGGTTCCCAAAATAACTGAAAACACACCTAGGCTTATGACGTAGCATGTTTTGCAACCAAATTGACTGGGAGCAAGCCAAGATTGAGCTGGTGGTAGCCCTGGGACGTCTGTACTATTCTATGTACATATGGTTTATACCGTTCTTTATTTCATTTACTGAATTGGCAACATCCACTTTGTTTGGGAGGAGAGAAAAAGGCTTTACCTGCCCCTCTACCCTCATGAAAATAAGCGGGATTGGCACCTCCTACTCTCAGTCCATTCTGCTAGTGGGCTGACAGAACTACCAAAATGCTTTGTCTGTTTTTGAAAGGTGGAACATTATTACCATGTACACTGTACACTTTGTATAGGGTATACGTGTAGAAGCATTCCAACATGAAACCACTACACGTCACTGGCAAGTACTTCATACCTTTCAAAACTTTTCAAAGGTTTTTATTATTTATTTATTTATTTATTTCTTATTTATCCTGGGGAAACCTTTCAGTGGAACACTGTTTTTCAAAGGTGCCCAGCAATCACAAACATTTGATAGTATAAAAATAGAAATAGAAAATTGCAATAAAAACATTATTAAAAACATTATTTAAGGAAATTAATGAACAGTAAAGTGAGGCAAGGTTAATCAAAACATTACATTACATTAAACCTCATGGGCAAGTAAAAATGATAAATCTGGGCCAGCCAGAGGAGATGAATTAGAAAATATTAAAAAAAACATTAAAAAAACAGAGAATTTACACTTCATTATATAGACAAGGTCTACATGTACCATAATATATTAAAATCACAGATTAAAACTATGCAAGGTTTAATACTTACATGTATACTAACTTGAGTCCATGTTAACTAGTGTACAGGAATTAACATCCTACTGTTGCTAAAAGAGTAGGATTCCCATGGTACCGTGGAGCTTTGACAGATCCAAGGAGATCATAAGGGGATATGTGTGTGTGTTGGTATATATCCTCCCCCCCCCCCCATAGTGCATGTAAATTTGTTATATATGTCCATACGCGGTCCCACTTTTTTGTAGTAAAAGAAAATGCCCCCCTCCCCTTTTTACCATCTGCCCCCTCCCCTTTTGCTACCCAGATCTGCCCCTGACTTGGGTGATAATTTTTTTTTTTTTTTAATAGACAAATGTACTAATATTTGTGCAGTAGTTCAAGTCCAATGGGGTTGAAGCTCGTTAAAAAAAGCCTTGTTGTGCAATCAAAAAGGTGTTAATGGGTATAAAGACACCTGTGCACACATGTCGTTTACCATGTGGAGTGGCCAGCGGTTTACGCGCTGACAAAGTTCCCCCCTTTGTCCCGCCGTAATCTAATCCATCGCACTCCGTCATTTAAACAGTAATTACATGCTTGCCAGACTTTGTACACCACGACAAAACAGGGTGTTGTACAAGTCATTAATTGTTTACTTATTTATGAAACACCGCAGTTAGTTCTCCTTCTTGCAAAGCGAGTCGAGTGTTTCGGTAGTCGTTTTTCTTTTTTAGTTTTTTTTTTTTTTTTTTGGTTAAATGTTATCAGCAAATTGACAATTATTTTGATTGCACACTATCTGATCGATCATCTGGCTAGAGTTTAATGGGTCATTTCATTCTCCTTCTCTACCCTGGCTCCTTGTTGACACAGAGGTGTGAAGTGTGTCATTAATTGTTGACACAGGAGCATATTATTTTTTTTTGGTTTTTTTCCTTTAAAGATATTAATAGTTGCCGATACAGTAACAATTGATTGACCTCCCAAGTCTTTTTGATAAGGTGGTACAAACAAGTTGCTCTTGCGACCATCGATTTGTCTGCAATTTGACTTTTAATGTCATTTATTTCCCTGCGTTATGACAGGCAGCATTGTCAAATTATTGTTTTTGTAACTGTCTTTATCAGATTTAAATTTTTTGTTTGAGTGTTTTTCTCCAAATATACTTTTATTTTTTTTAAATATTAAAACGGCTTGCTTTCCCACAAAGGGAATTTGTTGTCATAGTTCTATATGCATTGTACTGTATATGACGCTTGTTTTGATTATGATAATGTTTGATTATGTTTATAGTTATTTCCTTTAGGTTTGGTTGGATAAAACTGGCTTTTATTAGCCCCTTGAGTACTCTTTTGAGAAGGTTCATAAACAATAATAATAATAATATTTAGCCCTTGAGCAGAGCTTTGTGACCCCCTTCCCTGGCTTCACTACATATAGTGTAAAGCAATGTTTTGCCAACTATTTCTTAAAGAAAACCCACAAAATTTGATTTATTGTTTTTAGGGGGTAGGGGAAGGGAAGAGAGATGTGGTGGGGGGGGGGGGGAAGGAGTACCAGGACCCTGGATCTGCTACTGATCTTATTCACAAAGTGGATAATTTCAATTTTTCAGAGGGGATGTTTTGGTAAATGTCGAAGAACCCACAATGATTAAATTGTGAATGGGTAAAATATACAAAATACAATGTTTGTTTACTGGTAAACATTTACTGTGTACATGTTAGATGACTTGAAAATAAAACAAATTAAAATGACAAATATTTGGCTCATTGTGGTATTTTTCTTTGTATTTTTTTCAGGCGCTCGGCAACGTGTATTTTGTGCATGAATCTCTACAGAATGTACAGTTGTATGATTTCAAGGGTAAGTTTGCCATTCGGTTGTGCGCAACCACAAGAGGGCGCCCTAACAATCAAGGGTTTATTTAGGAATTTTGGGAGGCTTTGGTGCAGAATGCGAAAACTATCCCATTGAGACAGCTCAAGCAAGCAAACGCCAGAAAACTCTGCGTTATTCAACATTTTGGTGATAACAAATCACTTTGAGCTAACATAAAAAAAGATTATGAATTTTTATTTTTATTTTTTTTTAATTTTAGACTTCCCTATTCTAACTTCCCTATGGATTTTCCTTTGACAATGATCTTTAGGGATATACATTGCATGACGTACATATCAAATCATTAGCTACATGTACATGTAAGACAAAAACAACATTATACATCATGGCTATGACCCATTTCAAAAGATGGAATCATTTCTCTGTAGTGCTGGGCGAGTAGTACGATTACTCGAGTACTTGTGACTAGTAATTGCTAATCGTACTTGTATTCGCGTCTTTTTACTACTCGATTAATTGTCCCACTGTGATTATCTCAAAAAGTACTGGCGAGTAGTAACACATTCAGAAGTAAGACTGATTCTTTTGACATTGTTTATTTATTAAATATATAAAATCTGAAATAATATCAGATGTTTTCAGAATTATCATAAAACATAATTACAAGTATGGTTGAAATAATATACTATTTCCGAGTGTCTGTGGAAAAAACCTCACAGGCGACTTGGGCGGGATTCGAACCCACGACCTCCTGCTTACTAGCGCAGACGTCTTAACCTCTCATCCACCGAGCTTGCCCGATGATGATTGGCTGGCTAGAATCCTACATGTATATAGCAGCGGGTGCCGCGATATTTATAGTTTGAAATTCTTGCATCGGGTAATAAACAATTGATTGAATTTTGCCCTACACCGACGTGTTACCCTACACTGACGTGTGTAGGGCAAAATTAAATCAAATGTTTATCGCCCGATGCAAGAATTTCATCAAACTATGTGAAAAATGCGGTCAATTACTCGCAATTAATCGATTATTCGTGAGTAATTGCTGTGCGATTACTCGAGTAGTGAATTTCACTAATCGCCCAGTTGCTAGATTATCAATCAGTTATTTTGTAATTGAGTTACCACCAAACAGATACACCTTCATCTGATTTATGTTCTATTTAATACACAGCTTGCAGATTTAACACGCTTCAGGGTAAACATATGGACATGATCAGTAATAAAACCATGTATGAGAAAGCAAAGTTCCCACAGAACTTCTTCCCAGGGGTAAGTCACCTGAAAGTGCTTATGCAGTCTTGTAGAGTACCTGAATCTATCCCGAGTTCTTAAGTACATTTCTATCACCCCTGGAACAGTCTCCAGGAAGCAAACCACCCCGGGACTGGTCCCCAGTCTCTTTATGCTATCAAGGATAGGGACAGGCTCCAGGCTTACCATTCAAGGGATTTCATTGGATACTTTGTAACAAAGATCTGGCGTCACGCTTTGAGGCTCGCACTAGCTACCGACCAAGGTCAAAGTTGAATTTCTCCAAAACTGAGAGGCCGTTATCTGGCGACCCTCGAAGCGTGACGTCAGATCTTTGGGCTAACCACCTCTCAGTAGCCTGTTGGGTGCCATCATTAGGTGTCCGTGTATTCTTACTGGGTAGTGGAGAAGCAATTATGGTCTTGCACAAGGATGCGAGTGCCTCTACCATCCTGACAAGGATTCGAACCCACATTCTGACGACTGAGCCACCCAGTAGATAAGTCCGGTGCACTGGATCATTCAGACATGATACTCAAATATCTAGTGGACAGCAACTCTGACTGGCACAAATATTTCGACATTTACCTCTTGATCTTTGTCGAAACTTGGACCTGCTCAGGGTTACCAGGGCAACTAAACCTAAACCCTGGTTGTTTTCTGCACTTAAAATATTCCACGTTGTATTGGGTGGAAATGCTGAAAGTATCTACATTTTAAGAATCTCAGATAGACTCCATGGAATTATGTTATAATCCATTTCTAATTAGATGTCATAAACTTAATACTTTGAGTTACGTACGTATGAGATATTTTGAAGATCATCAGTTGTTTGTTTTGATAGAGTTTGGCAATACACCGATGTGGATCCATGCGCAACCTGACAATGCAGATGTGCATTTCATTGCATTTATTATTTAGCAGATTCAAATGGCCTTCAAATGTCTGTGAGAATTTCTGTTTGTTCTGCACAGTGTGTGCGGTCACATTGTGCATGCTGAAAACAATGACAAAAACTGCATGTTAATGTCTGTATTTCGTTGGCGTGTGTTTTGTTCACAGACAGTCTGGTCGAGAAAAGGCTTCCTGAGAACGAGATGGAATGTAGAAAACAGGTAACCATGACAACAGCATAATAGACGTGTATAGGTACCAATCATCCTGGGGAAAAAAAATGTTCTGTCTTTAAGCGTTCTCATTTCAGAGAAAACACAAACGAATATGCACATTTACAACAAGTGTTTTCGGTCAAAATTGTGAATGCTTTCCCACACTTTTCTCCTGACTTTCATGTAGACTCTTGCAAAAGCAGTTTTGCCAACATTACCAATGCCTGTACCTTCCCTTTAATCACAGATATTAACGAAAAATATATCCTGGATCTGGATCTGCAAAGGCTACCATGTACAGGTGCGCATGTGTGCATGGGCTGCACTGAAACTAAAGTGAGCCCTCATGGTTAGTTTGGATCAATTGTTGTCTCGCTGCGTCTTGAATGAAAAACAAAACAAAATAAAACACTGCCCTCTGTTGACAATCAGTCTCAAAATCTTGATGACCAATTTTGCATAACAATTTTGATATGGTTTTTTTAAATTCTTGTTGCCTTTTTTTTTTTTTAAAGGGAGTGTTAACTTTTGGCAAAATGTCAGTAAATGCATCCACACTTTTAAGAATCTAGAGAAATATATAGAAACCAACATGTTAAAGTTTTGGTTCGTGTCATAGTGTCATTAACCTTAATTGCCATCGAAATCCACCACTTGGTTTTGCCTGATTTTGATGGATTCAGTACTCCACAGTATAGCCCAGTGAATAGAGCATGTAGCCATGTGTACCAAATCCATCAAACTCCACCGGCTGCTTTTGTTGGATTCAGGACTGTGTATAGCCAAGCCATGGATGCTTTGCATTTGCCACTGTACCAATTCCATCAAACTCCACCGGCTGCTTTTGTTGGATTCAGGACTGTGTATAGCCAAGCCGTGGATGCTTTGCATTTGCTACTGTACCAATTCCATCAAAGTCCAACAATTGGGGTACCTTTTCACTGCATGTTGATGGATTTTGGAGGATTTGGGATGGTTTCTAGCAAAAATGCCTCCGGGGTTAAACATGGTGAAAATACATTTATATCTTTACAGGTTTTTGTGAATGTGAAAATGGAACACAGCCATGCTTCATTTCAAATTTGTATAACATTTCACTTTTTTTTTCTTCAAAAAAGACATCATGTCAGAGGGAATAATTCCTCAGGATGTGTGGTGCCATCATCAACTTCACATCAAAGAAGTTTTTAGATTATAACTCAGTAATTTTGTAATCGGGTAATTACCAAAGGTGTACACTCCGTTTAACCAGTAATGTACTAAAATTCTCTCTCTCTCTCTCTCTCTCTCTCTCTCTAAAAAAAAAAAAAAAAAAAGTCAAAACTTAACTTATATCACATCTGTCAGAAATTGATGCATACATAGATGTTGTCATACACGTGTATATTTATTTGTATAGCAATGCCCAGTGGCCTAGACAAACAGTCCAATTTCCATCTTCGTTTCATGCAGGATATTTGATTTGGTTAATATACACCTGTTCCACGATGCCAGCAACATGGTCGCCATGGAGACGGTAAGTTGCCCACTTTTTTCCCATCAAGTGTTTGCTCTTTTTTTCTGCACACCAAAGTCCACCAAAGTTAACCCTCCGAGCCGCTGACTGATTCTTGTGTTTATAGTCACACGTGTTTGCGTAACCATTCAATGTTTACTGTTACTTACTGAAATTCCACCATCAAATGATTTCAAGCAAATGTTCGGAAAGGAAAGGACTGTGGTATTTTGAGTATCACTGGCATGAAAAACAAAGTTAATTTGATGAAATTATTGCACTAGTAATTTGCCGAACATGTTTTGACATCCAATTACTTCCGGTGCTTGCACAAGTGCTTCAGGCCAAAAATATGCATGTAACTTGGACAGGAATCTTACCCAAGACCTACTGCGTACATCTATATTTGAAAAATAGTTGTGGGTCCAATTCCTGCTTGAGTACAACATTGGTAATGTTGGCAAAACTGCTTTTATGAGTATGCTTACTCTCTTTGAATCAAGATATACATTAAAGGGAAGGTACAACATTGGTAATGTTGGCCAAACTGCTTCTATGAGTGTGCTTGCTCTCTATGAATCAAGATATACATTGAAAGGAAAGTACAACATTGGTAATGTTGGCCAAACTGCTTCTATGAGTGTGCTTACTCTCTTTGAATCAAGATATACATTGAAGGGAAGGTACAACATTGGTAATGTTGGCAAAACTGCTTCTATGAGTATGCTTACTCTCTTTGAATCAAGATTAAACAACCAATCTGTGAAAGATTATACATTGCATCAAGAAAATAGTAAAAATGCATTCTGAAAGGGCACTCTTTCCTAAATTCAAACAGGAAAGTATTTCACTTTTCTTAAAACTTACAGAACCCACATTAGACAACATTATTTACAGGTAAGTTTCACTTCAAAATGTGACCATTTGGTTATTTTCTGAATTACTAATCCTATACCTTACATTTATTCGTGCAAAGCCACTTTTATTTGGTCAAAGACTGTATATGAACCAAAACACACTAGTTCTTGGTGTTTTTTTTATCGTACTGAGATTTTATTCCACACACCTTTGGACCTGCAATGGAAAAATGATTTCTTTAAATGTAGACAATCTTCTGCATTTTGTTTTGAAAATTTCTGTACAGTTTCCCTCAGCGTACAGTAAAAACAGGAGAAGGACATTGGAATATGCTTTACAAAGGTGAGTTAAATAGTGTTCGTTTTGTTATGGTACTCTAACTTTAATGTGAATAAAGATATTTAAAACAACTGACCCGTGAAAATTTCAGATTTAATATTTCCCTGATTTTTTTAAAAAGGATTGCCCATGTTTCTGGCAATTTTTGTTTTCACTGGAACACACCGATTCTACTTGAGGAAAGAACAACAAATGATGCATTTCTAAAAACATTATTGTGAAAAGCATATTATTACAGTAAATGTGTCCCGAAATGAATATACATGTATGGTAGGTCCCATCATAAATTCATTTGGGCTCTTATGGACTTTAAAACAAGGCTTATGGCAAACATTTTGTGAAATAATTAATTTTACAAATTATTTGTTTCATTTTTCAGGGAGAAAAGTCGAATGTTCAGAAAAAAATTATAAAATTGCTGTTTGCAGGCATGCAACTTTTCAGCTGATCAGCTGATTTCCTCTTTTTTTCTCTTTTTTTCTCTTTAATAATAGTGCTATAGAAAACTGAAAAACACTGTACAAAGTTTTGTGTGCTCGGCCATTTCCTCTTTTTTTTTTGCAATTACAAAGTTGCATGTCTGTGTTTAAAAAGTGAAAAATGCAGACAATGCATCTTTATGGAGTGCCATGGCCGAGCGGTTTAGTGCATCGGATTTGTGTTCTGATGGCTGAGTCATCAGAATGTGGGTTCGAATCCCAACCACGACCATGGTGCTTGTGTCCTTGAGCAAGACACTTTACCATAAATGCTTCTCTCCACCCAGGGGTAAATGGGTACATGTGAGGGCAGAGTTGGTTGTTGTGTTTGATTAGCCCTATATGTGCTGTAATGGCAGCAAATGAGCTGTATACTCCCCAGGGAGCTGAGATGGTTTCAGGAATGATTTATGAGCCTGATGAGCAGGGGTAATAATATAATGCGCCTTGAGCACTAGTTTGGTGGATACGTGCGCTATATAAGTCCACATTATTATTATTATTATTATTATTATTGTTCGAGAAAATAGTGAAAATGCATTGATATTTGTTGATTGGCAGCCACAAACTTCTTTCTTCTGCTGACATTGAATTTTGGATCTACCCTAAGATTATTGTCAAGAATAATTGTGAAATAAATTTCTTACTTTTACAAAAATGTTTTGACCTGAATGTTATATTTGAGGGACCCTATCCAAATAAAACTTTTTGTGCTGAATAATTATGATGATTTTTTTTTTCATTTAGATTTTCCAAAGATAAGCACGATAAAGTTCCCCTGTTTCTCTTTGGAGATTTCAACTTCAGGCTGGATTCACAGGGTGTGATCCAGGTAAGTGAAGTTCTTTTGTTGTTTCTCTATAAATGTGTGAAAACATTCATTCCTATTTTTTATTTTTTTTACAAATCTTCACCAAATGTGAACTGAAATTTTGGAAAAATTTTAAATGAAATTTTTAATATTTTTAACCAAGTTTGGTAAAAGAGTGCACCGATTTCGAAGAGAATACAAAACAGGCATGGTCTAAAAACTTGGGAAGATTGATTGAATTAATGATTTTTAGAATGGCAAAAGCTAGCCAAATTATGCATAAATTGTGTATTTTTAGATATTTGTTACAGTATCTGTATATTATCTCCAACCACTTTATACATCACTTCCATTGAACACGGATCTGAACTACTTATAAAATGAAAACACCCCAAGTTGTGTACAGACAATTGTATCAGACAATTCAAATCAACTACACAATGCAATATAATGAGCTTTCTACTAAACATGTAATAATGTACACAGTATCTAGAAATAGGACAGAAACACTATTTCTCATTTACATCGGCAAAAGAAAACTATTGTACAAAAAAAAAAATACCATCAGTGATTGTAAATTACAATTGGAAGAACCATTTCTATGGCTACAATAGCTAATACAGGTTGTCCAATCAGTTGGGCTGAAAGGGACACTATCGTCACGATCAGAGCAAACTTTCAACAGGAATCGGTATTCCTAGTTTAAGATAATCACAGTGACTAAAAATTACTGGCCCATTTATGCAGCAGCGGTAATATTATGACCTTATCGTGCGGGGTATTATTTTCAGTCACTAAGTTCTAAAACTGGCACTCCGATTCCACGCCCTGTTGATCGTGACGATATTGTCCCTTAAAACTTGAGCATTTATCATGCTCGGCCATTTGGACCTTCCTTTTTGCTTTTTGCTTTTTGCTTCATGCTTCATGGAATATTTTGGTTGTTTGACAGTTTATTGTTAAACTTTAGATGTCGCTCTTTCCAAATTTTGCCCAGCAACTTCTAAAAAATTGACCTAGAATTCTTTTCAGCTGGATATAGAAGTAGTTGCTGCCAGATTTGGTTGATTGTGTCTGGGTAGACAAACCTCATGGCTTGACCTCTGACATTTCTTTTGAACTTCTATGGGTTACTAGGCAGAGGAATCGCATAACCCTTGACCTTTTTCATTTTTTGTTAGCTTCTGTTGGCAACTAGTAAGCTTAGTTGTTAACACGATAATATCGAATATTGCGATACTTATTTTTGTTTGATTACGATATCGAGAACCTTTATTTTAAAGTTATCGAGATATCGGCAAATCGCGATTTAAAAAGTGTATTGCGATTAAAAAATGATCATGATTGTAAGTGATTCAGAAATTCCATGGAAACAAAGTAAGGCCAGTCTTTTCAAGCTTTCAGAAGTGAGAAACAAAAGCGAATTACTTCAGTTGTTAGTCGACTGTCAGATCACAAAAGAGCCACCATACAGGGTCCAGACCCAGAACTCTGTCGTTTCTCTTAATCCACTGTCACTCAAAGAAATTTATTCAGATGGATTAAGGGTTGGGAATTGAATGCATACCTGTGGTTGTGGGCTCTAAAGCAATCATGCGGGAATGAAAAAAAATGTGATAATATCGAAATCACGATGTATGTTAGACAATATATTGTGGATGAAAAAAAAAAATTATATCGCCCAAGCTTAGTAAATAGGCAGGGGAGTTGTGTAATGACATCCGTTTTATGGATTCTTAAATAGATAACCTTGTTTGAAATTGTGTAGAAAAAGTCTGTGAAATGTTGATTTGAGAGTTTGAAATCATCACAATTAAGTTTATTCATGTTGTTTTAAGAAGAAATGACTGAATAAATGTTTTATTCATATTGACCCATGGTCCATTAAAACACATTCATAAATGCCCAAGACAATTAAATCAATCTTATTGGACAAAATGTGATCACCTTGGGGTGTATTAATGGATGGTAAAGACGTGGCTTATCAAAATTAGCCAATGCACGATGCAGGTTTTGAACCAGTCAGGGTGACAAAGTTTGTTTCTCGTCACACTGACTCATGTACTTTGAAAGTGTTTTGTGTGTCCCAAAAATGTGAATTTCGAAATCTACATGGGCATTTATTTTTGTTGCTGTTTGCAGGGGCAACCTCGCTTTCAAATGTCATTGAATTTTTAAGTAAATTAACTCTCCTACTCTAACTGCACTTTTGTGGGAAGTTGCTGTACAGGTCAAAATCAGTCAGCTGCCTGTTTTTGACTGTTGACCCAAATGTGCACACAGGGGCATTTTTTTGACCACCCTGAACAATGCAAGACAATGCTTTTACCAGTCAAAAATGGTCGACTCATTTTGACCTGTATATGTACTACACGTAAGGTTTGACAGTGTTTGACTTTTAAGTGATATACCTTGGCAAGTATATCAACATTTTGACTGTTTTTGACCCTTGGAATGGAAAATAGCTACATCCATTTATCTATTCCTTTATGTCAGGACTGAACTTTTCTTTGGAACTATCAGATTATTGGGCCTTCTCGCTGGTGCATGCAGCATGTAAGCTACACAGTGTGGTTGTCAGAATTACAGCCTCACTTTCGTATTTATCATGAATAAGGCGAACCTTGATTTGATCTGTCAAACCATCAGTTCTTCTTCAGAACCAACACATGATTACAACTGATTACAGATATTACATGGTGCTACTGCAAACTTCCTTGTACATGTACAAATATTCTTTATTTGCATATTCATAGGAAAAAAAAGGTCGCTGTCGTAATGGTAACCTTATTTTCATGTACGTCAGTTTTTGAGTATGAAAATGATCCATTAAAACCTTATCACTGATAAGGTATCACACAGCTTCAATCAGAATTGTGGGAATGCCGACAATAAGAGTTATTCTTATTGGAAATCAGTAATGGTATCATCAAGAAATCCTAATATTGACTCATTAGACCATTGGGGGTGACCCCCCCCCCCCAATCGGGGAAAAAAAAACTGATTATTTTTTCACAGATGGTTCATGCAATTTTCCATGATTAACTGATAGATTCTCATTGTTGTGTTTTTATTATTTTTATGTTCACTCGGGAAAATGTGCAAAATTGTTCGTAACGTTGTTGATTTGAACATTTGAACATTTATTTTGAAATTAACCCTCCTACTACTACAAGGGTCAAAATCAGTCAAAATGTTGATATATTTGCCAAGGTATATCTAGTGCACTTAAAAGTCCAACACTCAAACCTTACATGTAGTAAGTACATTCATTTACAGGTCAAAATGAGTCAACAGTTTTTGGTCAAAACCAGTCAAAAATGCTCCCGTGTGCACATTTGGGTCAACAGTCAAAACAGGCAATTGACTGATTTTGACCTCTATAGCTACTTGCCACTAAAGTGCAGCTATAGTAGGAGAGTTAATATCAACAAAGTTATTAACAATTTTGCACAAAATTAATGTTTATGTGGGTTGAGAAATATTTATCAAAACCAACCTGCAAAAGTTCTAGCTCAATGAAAATTGTATTTCTGAAGAAGAAAAAATAAATAAACAAATAAATAAAATGTATAAATAAATCTTTCACATAAAAAGGAAAAGGTACAATATTGGTTACAAAATTATTGAAATATTACCTGAAAGATAACTTGATGTAAAGTTGATAAAAGTACCAATCACCCTAACAAAATGATTCTGTCTGAAGTGCTGTCATTTCAGGGAAAACAAAAACATTTTTTTGCATGTAAACAAAACAGTTGCTGATGGCCATTTTGGGGTTCATGCGTTTTCTGATAGAATTGTGAATGCTTTTTCACAATTTGCTGATGACTTAGACTCTGCATTGAGCTGAATCTTTCATTTAAAACAGGCCTCCCAGCGAAACCTATAAAAACTTATATTTCGCTACGGCCCTGGGTACAAAGAGTTTTTGGCTGGAAGAAGAGATGATGAGATTAGCGAAAAGCAATGAGTCAGACAGGGGAGTAAAACAAAACAGACAAATAGACTAACAGGGAAAACAAATAAATGTAAAAATGTCTGTGGAGAAAGGAAAAAAAGCAGAAAAACCATAAACAGATAAATACCCTTTACTAAACGTATAAAATGGGCTTTGGAAAAAAAATATGGGAAAGAAAATCCAATAATTGTAATTATTATAGAAAAAGCAAATGGTTGTGATGGGATGCTTTGTGTTCATTCCATTAGGCTCTGGTTGCTGAGGCAACACCCGAGTACACAAAAGAAGATAAGGACGTGACCAGAATAACGTACAAGGACAGCGACGGAAGCAGCAAGGTTTGTTCACATCATCTTCAAGGTTTTTTCTTTTGTTTTTGTTTTGTTTGGTAAAGCTTAACTTCTCACAAGCATTGCTTTTATGGTAATGGTCTTCCTTCAGTTGGCATTTTATGATTTTGATATCTATTAATATTGTATTTATTTGGCCATGAAGAGAAATTAAATTATGTAAATATGTATGAATGAATAATCAATTCAGGCCTGTGATTTCTCAGGATATTTCCTGATTTCAGGATTTTTTTTACAAATCTTCCTTCGCCTCAAAATGTTCTTGAAAGAAGAGAAGTAGCCACCAAGGAAAGAAAGAAGTAGCCTGTATTGTGTCCAAACCTCTAGTTTCTTGTTTATGGGGATGTGGAGAGTCTGTAAATCCTCCAAAATTAAACATTCAGGGGGGCTTTAATTTCTAGACCAAAGGGAGATCCAGGCCTGCTACCAATTTATCAGGACTTTTTACTTTAGTCAAATCACACCCCTGTGAATTCTTATATATCATTGTGAGGTGGCTATGCACTTACAGAGGGATGATAGAAAACAACACAGTTCCATTGGAACATTTGATAATTTCCTTTTAGAAATGAAAACAAATACATGTACTATGAAATTACATGTAGATATTTCACGAAATAGTTGTCTGAAACTTGGTTTTACAGTAAAACAGTTCGGCAAATTTTTTTTATGATGGGACCCCCGCCATAAAATCATTTTGGTACATATTCACTGTAAAACCATGCTTCTCACAATTATTTTGAGAAATATTTCATATAATTAAAAGCATTTGTTTTCCCTTCAAGTAAAATAGTGATGTTCTGATGAAAATGAACATTTTTGGAAATTGCATCTCTAACATTCGATCATCAGTGGTTGAGAGGTTCGGTGGTCCTTTGAGACATCTGTTATAATAATAATAATAATGTAGACTTATATAGCGCACGTATCCACCAAACTGGTGCTCAAGGCGCATTATATTATTACCCCTGCTCATCAGGCGCATAAATCATTCCTGAAACCATCTCAGCTCCCTGGGGAGTATACAGCTCAATTGCTGCCATTTCGGCGCATATAGGGCTAATCCAACACAATAACCAACTCTGCCATCACAGGTACCCATTTACCCCTGGGTGGACAGAAGCAATTATGGTAAAGTGTCTTGCTCAAGGACACAAGCACCATGGTCACGGTTGGCATTCGAACCCACATTCTGACGACTCGGGCATCAGAACACAAATCCGATGCACTAAACCGCTCGACCATGGCACTCCACACATGCAGCAAGCAGACAGTTGTGGTTTTTAGTCCTACCAGCGGCGTTACCTGTGAATGATTTTGTGTGTGGCAGTATTAAGTAGGATGTCTGTGAAGGGATATGTCTGTGAAGCCATTTGTTTTCTTTTGGTGTGATTTTCATTCCCTTTAGGCAATACTTATCCTTGAGAAGAAGAGATTTGAAATCGACGACCCGGATAGGTTACTGCGAGATAACGCCAAGTGGGTGAGTCAACAACTGTCTGTAAATCCAGGACCTTTGGTTCTGTGTGCTGAGGGTTGGGGGGGGGGGGGGGGGGGGTAGGGGCAGGGTGAGTTGGTAGATAAGTTCGCAGTTCCAGTCATGGGGTTTTATATGACACCAAATTAATGACTTGACGACTCATAAAATATGGCACCATTTTGAACCATTTTTTATGTGTTATAATCGGTGGAACAGCATGATGTCACACTTTGGAATTCTTTGGCACTTATTCTACATGATAAGACTTCATCATGAATATTTATTAAGATGTTTTAATTTTACCCAAAAATAAATCTTTTAAAGAGTAATGCCATATAATATAAGTCTTTGGAGTTCCTGATTGTCATTTGAATGGCCTTGACTTAACTTTATCTTTCTCAATAGCTTCTTCAGTTTGATAAAGAGCTTCTGTGCTTCACGAACCAGCTCCATGAATTCGAGAAAGAATTTCCACCAAGGTTGGTAAATTTGTTACCCCATCCCCCCCCTTTTTTTTTCAAAATTTATATTTTTCAATTATTATTTTATTATCATTATTATATGTTGTTTTTTATAGTTATCCATATAGTGAGGATGTAACAGATGGTCGGAGTTATATGAAGACACGAGTCCCTGCATGGTGTGATCGTATTCTGCTCTCAATGTCTGCCAAAGCTCTGATCAAGGAGGTAAAGTTGATCTTTTATTGAGATGTGGCCGTCTCGTACACAAACAAGTGCTTGGTATCCAAATATGAGGCCGATGTCAAATATAACTAACACCGGACTTGTAATCGAGTACTTTTTCATGGGTACGAGTACGGAAAAATTTGCAAAAGTACGAGTACGAGAACACAAACTCAGACTCGCATAGGCCATTCAAAAGTGTTTAAAATCATGTCGGACGGAATTTGACAGAAAAGTGTGCTATATTTTTTTATTGAGGATTAAATGTTATAAGTTTTTGTATTCAGTGTACAGCACAGACTGTCAATAATGGCACACGACATTATTTTTTCCCTCAGTTTTATTTAATGTTGCTTTCTTGCTGAAAATGTCAGCATGTCAGACAGAATCGATAGAAATAAGTTTTTTCCAGGAATCTGAAGAAGACATTTTAATTTTTATCGGCACTTAAAGGAGTAAAAAAGTTAAAAGGTAACATATCAACAAGAGTAACAATGATTCTTCATGTTAATTTTGGGTATAAGCTTTGAATATCTAACACATCGTTATTTTTTAGGGACTTTTCATTTTTGACCCCTGGGGTGACCTTTGAATGCAGTATGTTTTAACCCTCCTGTAGGTTTAACAATCAAAGACACTCAAAATTTGTATGTCTCTCTTAACCCATTGACTTTGTGCAGTGCACTCAAATACATGCAAACACATGTGGCTGTGATAGGAGGTCAAACCCAAAGACACTCAAAATTTGTATGTAACTCCCAACCCATTGACTTTGTGCAGTGCACAAAGGTCAAACCAAAACCACTGACACAGCTCTGCTTGACTCTGGTTTGACCATGGAGGAAGAAAACAGTTCTTCCTCCATGGTTTGACCTACCAATTGGCAATGCAACCAAAAATACTCAAGTGAGTGTCTGTGGGTGCCGTGCTAACTGGGCCAAATTTCAGACACGGCATAGGAGGGTTAATCTGCACAAAAACTTCTTTTTTTTTAAAGGAAAAAAAGAGTGACTTCTCAAGATGTTCGATACCATTGCCCTTTACTTTACACCAAGTACATGTATGCTTTAGCTAGGTTAAATTCATAACTATATATGATATGTATACACAATAAGGAGTAATGTCTGTCCCAAGCCACTTCAGTTGGATTGTTGGGATGTTATTTCTCAGCTATTCCCCCGGTAACCAATGATACTGGGTTGAGAGAAGTAACGGTTCCGTATAATCTGAAGTTGTGTTTTCTTCATATGGTTTGTTTGTAGGATTTTTACCACAAAGCTATGTACGGTGTAATTGGGCAAGATGTATGTATGGGTGATCATAAGGTAAGAGATCGTATTGGAATATGTGACCCGGAATCACAAAATGGTTGAGAAAAAAAAATCACCTGGTGGAAGTCGCCCTGTACAGTCATTCTAAAGGCAACATGCTATTCAATTTCATTTCATTTGCCTGAACTTGGTCAATTGACGTCGTGCTCCCCGGAAACATTCTGACAAAGCCACGTTTGTTTTTGGTGGAAACTGAGGACCTCCCATTGTCCCCTCACTTGTTCCCTTTATTGATGGACATCAACATTTTAAAGGCATCTCCCCATTTAATAAGTAAACCTTTTTTTCAACTGAGGACATTTGCAAATAATAACCGCCAACCGAGGACCCATTGTTTCCTATTGTTATCGGTCATCAGTTTACATACACAAACCACGTGCACGTCAAGCTAGTCTGAGATTATGGCATTATTATTAAGAGCAAATCTGACACGCGGTGCGTATGCAGCCACTCCACCAATCTGATTGGGATTTGGATTGAGAGCTGTTGATTGGCCAATGGTCTCCGCGCTCACTCAAGCACCGTGTGTGTCATCAACCATAGGAAAACGCTTCTTTTTTTCCCGCCCGAGTTTTCTCAGAAATGAAAGCCTATCGGTACAGAGTAATTTGAGGATGATTAGTACCCACCCCACACCAAGTACAATATTGAGATAATCATTCAATTATATTGCTAGATATTGAGCTCCCATTGTTTCACAGAATGATACATGTACATATTTGGCTGAAAAGATATCAACAAATAGCATAAAATGATGCATATAAACACCCTGGGACTATGTTGTCCCTTTTATGTAAGGATTGTAAGAAGACTGTGACTTGACTTTTCTTATCCCGAATTTTGACTTAAGAAAAATCAGTAATGAGCAGTTATGCACATCTCGTCTTGTGAAATGGTGGGTACCCAGTAGACCTCGTACGCATTGGTGTCATCAACGTTACAGGGAAAACAATGAGAATGCACTCAAAGGTACTGCACGCATACACGCAGCTCGCATACATGAACCAATGAGTAACCTTCTTTTGCTTCTGAATGAGGGAGCCCTTCAGTTTGTTGACATATATGCGCTCGGTCTATATCAAACAAAATGAAGGGTCTGTACTGTTGAGTCAGTCCCCTTCCTTCTTATGACTTTCTCTTTCTCTATGGCCTCCCTTTCTCCTCTTTTTCCTGCAGCCAATCTTTTTAAGCTTCAGACTGTCGTCGACTCAAGGTATGCCAGTATCACATAAACATTCCCCCGCCTGTAAGTGTTGTGTGGTACTGTAGCTCCCATCCCCTGGATGTCTTCCCTCCCCCTGCTGCACTGTATTTCTGTTTGCCGTAAGTGGAATGCTTGAAGTGCACGATCGGTCGCACTTGTTTCTTTTGATCGTTTTTGTTTTTTGGGTTTTTTTTTGGTTAACTTTGTCTAACTTTGTCATTTTAGTTTATTTACATCTAGGTGATAAGTGTTGTAGATTCTATGTTGTCATGCCTGGTTCAATTCCTTTCTTTTAATACTCATTCATTTACATAGTTCAGGTCAAATGTTTTAGAGGGATTCGTTATTGAGAGGAATGTTGACTGATGCGGGATTCGAACCAGAGATCTCTTCAATTGTTTTGAGATCCCATTTGGAGCTTAAAATGGAGTTGTAATCTGCGAAGGTTTGAGGTAGCACCATGTCAGTTATCTCATGAGTTATAAATAGTAGTGGTTCTGAGAAGAACCAGCGGTTTAAAAATGTGACGTTTTGACCAGTCTGCTCTGATTATCTCTATGGGTTGAATGGCTTCTAACTAGTACCACCCCCCCCCCCCCCACAGAGCAAAGATATTGACAATTTGTGAGACTGCCAGCCGTAGGGCCTGATAACTCAGTTGGTAGAGTACCAGAATGGTCATCCAGAGGTCGCAGGTTTGAGTCTCACTTAAGTAACCTTTTTTTTTCCCACTCCAAAAAAAGTTTTATTAATATGGTTCTCAATTTGGTGTTAATTTTCCATTTTGTCTTTGCCCCAAACAACAAACCCAAACCCTGAAAACCCTTCTTTTTTCCTCTTTTTATATCTTTTGGGTCTACTAGGAGTCATTATTATTTGCTGCCCTTTTAAGACTTCTCTTAGCACTTGCCCTCAATAAGATTTTGCTGCTGCTTTTTGGGGGATAATTTTCAGAGGTTTCATGGCTTGTGTTTTGCAACTTCGTCCCTTCCAAACAAATGCTTGGCATCTTATTACAAAGTCTGGCACTCTGCATTGATTGGCAGTTTTCACTCAAAAGTAAATTTCAGTGCTCGCCCTTAAAAACAAAAACCTGCAAGCAGAATTGTGACTTCGGTGGATTTGATTTGTTTCCGTTGTCAGTATGCTGTGAAAATACCTAGCTTACATGTATATCGGAGACTATAAATCTAATGTGTTATTCACGTATTCTGTTACATCATAGTCATGTGTTCATGCCATATTTATTCATGAGTCGATCATCGTCTGTAAATAGTTCCATGGATCATTGTGGTTATCATTGAATTTCTGAATTGAGTTTTTATGTGATTTTAGACTGTTTGACTGTTTTTAATCACTTAACAATCATAATTACCATAGCAATGAATAATAATGGTTTACTCTCATTCAGAGGTTTTCTCTGAAATTTGATTTGATTAACAACAGTGCAGCCTCTGATGTACGGTACATTGTACTGACATTGTTTATCAAATTAACACTATTTAACTGTACACAATCATTCCAAATATGGGTAGATTTAAACTTGGGCGATAACACGATAATATCGAATATCGCAATACCTTGTTTTATTTTATTACGATATCGAGAACCTTTTCAAGTTATCCAGATATCGGAAAAACGCGATAAAAAAAATATGTTGTGATTAAAAAAAAAAAATTGCGATTGTGAGTCGAGTCCATGGAATGGAAACAAACTTAGGCCAGTCTTGATAACTTTTGGAAGTGAGAAACAAAAGTAAACCTCTCCAGTGGTTAGCTGACTGTTGGATCACAAAGGGAGCTGCCACACAGAGGCCTACAGAAGTACTTACACACTATGCAAACTAATTTGTCAATGTCCATGGTGCACTTGTGAACAGCGCGGTTGCATGTGGCTCGCAGCTAAGCGCTGGCGATTTATTGTGAAGCTTGTAGAGGGGTTATCAGCTCTAGCAATCATGCGTGAATGAAAAAATAATAATTGTGATACTATCGAAAATCGCGATATAATGTTTGACGATATATCGTGGATAAAAAAAATTTTGCCCAAGCCTAGGTAGATTTTAAAAATTATTAACAATTTTTAAAAGATGTGTTTCTGTTTAAAACAATTTTGATAGAATTTAGGCCTATTACATGTATGATTTGTCTTTTTGAATTTGATCTGTACATTTGTCTGTCCATTGTCAATGTTGTCTGTTTGTCTGTCCCACTGTTCGTCCATCACTGCCTGTGTGTACACCACCGTGTGTACGTCACCGTCCGTCATTGTGTCCGTCCACACCGTTGTGCACTATCAAACACCGCATTCTCTTCTCTCCAAGCACAGTGAATGAGGACACCCAACGACCTTGATTTATTGTCAGCACGTGCCGTGCAGTTCATGTAAGTTTCCACTTGTTGATTATGTGTGCCGCTTTTTCTACTCCTGTACTCACCTTTTCACTCTTCTTGTTCCGCTGCGATGTTCCACAAATTTTGATTCCCATTTTTGTATGCTTTTGATGATGCCTTTTTGTGCCTGGACTTTTTTATGTCTATATTTCTCGGTATATTATATTGATGTACATTTACTAATTACAGTGATGGTCAGTGTTGGATGTTTTGAGCGAGGTCATGGCCTTATTAAGACTAGTCTTGAGACCATATTTTTCAGGTCTCCGAGATTTTGAGGTGTCAAAATACTGAGGTCTCGATGAGTCTTGGAGTCGAGACCTTGACGAGACCTGTTGGTTTATCTAATTGGTTACTAAATACCCCCCCCCCCCGAATGTTTTAACTGATTTAATAATATAATTATGTTTCAAAGAGGTGCAAGGTTAGTTAATATGTCAATAAAAGTTTGTTTAACATGTAATTTTGATTCATCTTGCTTCACTTTTGTAGTACATGTATGTAATTTACACACAAGGTCTCGGTCTTGGTCTTGGACTGTTGGGCCTCGGACCACCAGGTCATGGTCTCGGTCTAGGTCTCGGACTAGGTCTCGGACTAGGTCTCGGACTAGGTCTTGGACTAGGTCTTGGACTGTGTCTTGGACTGTTGGTCTTGGTCTTGGACTGTTGTGTCTCGCTCTTGGTCTCGGCCGCGGACTGTTGGGTCTTGGTTTCGGTCTTGGTCTCAGACTGTTGGGTCTTGGTCTCGGTCTTGGTCTCGGTCTTGGTCTCGGTCTTGGTCTCGGCCTCGGACTTGGACTCGGACTCGGACTGCTGGGTCTCGGACTTGGTCTCGGACTGTTGGGTCTCGGTCTCAGTCCCGGACTGTTGGGTCTCGGACTGTTGGGTCTCGGTCTTGGTCTCGGTCTCGGTCTTGACTACAACACTGACCAAAGGTTTTTATAGTGTATAGGGTGGCCATTGTCCATTACTTGTATGTTGCTCTGGAAAACAGAGTTTCCACATCTCCAGCATTACATGTATTACACACTCACTGGGACCAGTAGACTTTATCGTGGCACAGCCATTGTTTTTGTTTTCTTCATTACAAATCTGTGTGACCAAACTGAGGCTTGAAGGAAAAATAGTCTGGTCCCTGGTATGCAGTGATAGTGCTTTAACTCTAACCACCCCATATCCTCCAAAATCCTCCAAGGGGCACTGTTTTGAAAAAAATTAGTACTGTTGGAAAGCGGTACTTTCACCTTTTCAAATGGGGCAAAATTACTACCTGGCAAGAAGTACAGGCCATAAGTGCTGAATATGAAAGATCAACGAAAATGCATGGTGCATTTTGAAGATAAGGGCATGTTTCCAAAAGTGCAGTGGAGAATTTTTGGAAGATTCAGGAAGGTTCCTAGCCAGAATACCTAGGGGGTTAGGGTTAATGTAAAGTCTATTCTCACGTTCTGACAAATTGAGCTCCAAATCACAAATATTTTTGCAAAAAATCTCACGCATCTCATAAATCAGACTTTGACCAAATTTACTGAATGGAAAAAGACTAACTAAAATGCAGTTTAGCTGCAGAGAAATACATGTGCAGATGCATGAAAAATTGGATTTGAATATCTGTTCTAACTTACATAGTGGAGGAGAATACTGTTCCTAACTGTAGATAATTCTTTAATCGGATGAGATCTAGTGATAAAATTTGTGATACTTACTAAAGTTCATAAGATTGCCGGCAATTTTTTTTACAAAATCATTATGCAGTGAAGATAAAGGCCTCACAATAACAGTTGGGACAGCCTCATGCTAAGCTGTAGTACACACTCCTTAAAATATTGGCCCTCCTGAACTCAGGATCCTCTACGTGATACCACAAGCATTGCTCCCTTTTTAGTTTGCACGTCTGCGTATGTAGTTTGAACTAGCAACACTCAACGAAAATGGCCAAAATAATATTACCGCCAGTTTAATTGTGGGTTAATTGACGTTAACAATATATTACCAGTGATCGTTGGGGGTGATAAGCTGAGGGCAATGAGGGCAAAGTGTGCAGGGGTAGAATGACAAAGTGTGAGCGTCAAGCAATACAGTTGGTTTTTGCACAAGCAGAACAAAGGTGAACAACAGCGCTAGTCAACACAAGAACCATAAAGCAATCGCCTTTTGTTTGTTCTTGAGGGTATAATTCCCTTCATTGCTGATTGGATCGCGGTAATAGCCAGGCTGAGGGTAGTTTGATTGTGGATTTTGATCTTTTTAATTGCCCATTGGACGAACCAAAATATTTTGATTTGAATTTATATGGAGAAGATTAGGCAGAGGGGTTGTGGCAGTGCAAAAATAAAAGTTCATGGGGGCACCAGCTTTATTTTATTTATAATACCGATTTGAAGGTTTGCTGTGTAATTAACCCTAACTACCCCAAATCCTGCAAAATCCTCCAAGAGGCACTTTTTGGAAAAAGTCAGCATTGTTGGAAACTGGTACTTTCACCATTTCAAATGGGGCAAAATTACTACCTGGCAAGAAGTACAGGCCATAAGTGCTGAATATGAAAGATCAATGAAAATGCATGGTGCATTTTGAAGATAATGGCATGTTTCCAAAAGTGCACTGATGGATTTTTGAGGATTCAGGAAGGTTCATAGCCAGAATACCTATAGGGGGTTAGGGTTTTAATGTAGGTTTTGTTAAAGATTGAATGATCTCTAAACCAATGAGGTCTTGGTCTTGTTCACAAAAGTCTCGGTCTTGGTCCGGACGGTTGGTTCTTAGTTTTGGACCTCCGTCTTGGTTTTTGGACCTACAGTTCCCGTCATGGTCTCGGACATGGTGGTCTCAACAAACAACATTGCTGTATTCTATTTGGCTTGTGCTTTTTTGATTGACCACAACAAAGATAGAAATGAATTCAAAAGTTTGTTTTCTTTTTCCCATTTTTTTCTTTCACCTCTTGTGTTGCCTTCCCTTTCTGCTTTCATCATCTCTCTCCTCTCTCTGTTTCTGCCTTACCATCTAACAGTCACACCATACTACAAGGCAGCGGGAGCATTAGTCTACTACCCACTCATCTACCGGGAGACATCGGTATAGCACAGGACTCCATACTCAGTCAGACGTCCTTCCTGCCTACCAGGCAGCCTACTGATGCAATATATATATATATATATATATATATATATATATATATATATATATATATATATATATATATATATATATATTTATATAAATATATTTATTTATTTAACAGGGCCAGGGCATTCTCATCAGGGCTCAAGAAAATCTCCCCCTCTTTAGCATGGAAATAGCATTAGTACTTAAAGAATCACTTTTGTGGTCCAAGAATAGTGTCCTGGGGGAACCATTGCCTAATCAGAAATCGGTAAAGTGTAGGGCTGCAGTCTCTGGCAAGTACTTCCTCTACATGCTAGAGAATTACTTTATAAGTATGATGTGACTAATTTTATCATGAGTTCCTTTTTGTTTAAGGAAGTGCCACAGGAACTGAAATGTGTCACTTTTGAGGTCCAAGTATGGAGCCCTTGGGTGACCACCACCCATTTAATATTGCCTATAGCACTAGTCCTCTCTTTAGGCAAACATTTTTACTGCCTCTGCAGGCCACAGATGCAATACGTACAGAGGGCCTTAGGTGATCCTCACCCAGTCGATAATGTATAAATAGAATTGTTGGTGTTTGAATTTTTATTTTGTAATTGTGATTTTAATGTGTTACGGGTTAGTAGAAGTTGTTGGACACTGGTAGTCCCCAACAGACTTAAAGAATCGCCAAGCAATTATGTTTTTAAATTTAAAAAAAAATTTAATTAAGGAATTTCTGATACAAAATTGTGCTGGTTTGGTTTCAAACTCATGTTATTTCTCCACCTATATATTATAATAGCACATGTAATAATAGTAAAATATACCATAGTAAGACAAGTACAAAGGAATAGACTATAGTTTGGCCAGTTCCTTTATAAGTTCTTTTAAATTTCATAAGAATAAATCTCAGAATGATTGAAAAAAATATTTGATGTAGGAGATAGTTATTTAAATTTTTTTATCCGTTTTCAAAATAACAATTACACCTGTACGTTGGAACTGGTGCAGTTATTTGAATACTTATTTAGCTTGGACATGGAAAAACACAACAATTGTTTGCACTTTTTGTTTGCAATTGTTTGCAAAATGTCTCTTTTAAAGCTTTTTCATTTGTTGTGATTTTGACATCAGATGGTTGTTCCCTTGGTAAAAAGAATTTTATTGTTATGCAATTCAAAGTTAAGAGGCTGCCTTTTTCAGATAATCAGGATGTGTTGAGAATTCATGCTTATGACAGACCTGAGATTTCTCAGGATATTTTTTTTTTACAAATCTCCCTTTGCCTCAGAATTTTCTTGAAAGAAGAGAAGTAGCCACCAAGGAAAGAAAGAAGTAGCCTGTATTTTGTCCAAACCTCTAGTTTCTTGTTTGTGGGGATGTGGAGAGTCTGTAAATCCTCCAAAATTAAACATCCAGGAGGTTCAGGGAGCTTTGTCCTCTAGACTAAAGGGAGACCCAGGCTGGCTACCCATTTTGGGGGATTTTTTTACTTTTGTTAAATCACACCCCTATTATGATTTAAAGCTTTTGTTCGGTTTGGTGCCATTAAAATTATTTTAAAAACAAATTGGAAAAAACCTAGATAAACTAAAATATCCTCTTGGTTTAAAAACATGACATGAATTTATTACATGATGACAATTCGGTACTTGTCATTATATTGCCATTTTATTTATAAATCATTGCAAAGGAGAGGTACAGCATTGGTAATGTTAGCAAAACTGCATCATGAGTATTCTTAATTACTTTCTTTGAATCAAGATGTACATTAATCTAACTTGAACATAAATAAGTAGATGTCATAAGTCACCTTGCTCCCCCAACAAATTTCTGTCAGGGCAGATCTTGCTCAAATGTTTGTATTCAACGTTCTAGACAAGTAGGAATCAAATGTTTGTATTCAACGTTCTAGACAAGTAGGAATCAAATGTTTGTATTCAACGTTCTAGACAAGTAGGAATCAAATGTTTGTATTCAACGTTCTAGACAAGTAGGAATCAAATTTTCAATGGTTCTTTGATCTAAATGTCCATGGGGGGGAAATTGGTCTTAGAAAAATGTTCATCTTACATGTACATTCCAAAGTAAAATAAAGACCAAAAAACAGTCTCCCCCCCCCCCCCCCAAAGAATAATAGTAATAACTGTAATTTTTAGTGGAGAGACCAGATATTGGGTGTTTGCATTGGGTCTTTAGGGAGCAGAACAGGACTTGTGACACGGCCAAATTATCATTTACTTCTAACCTAATATAGCTTTGCACCAAGAACCATGACTGACTTTCTTTGCATGTAAATTAGTTTCACTTGTATTCATTATTTATTAAAGGGACAATAACCGTCATGATCAGAGCGGACTTTCAACATGGCATGGAATCGGTGTCCTAGTTTAAGTTGCAGTAGCAACGGTAATAATGATCATATCATGTGGGGTGTTGTTTTCAATCTCTGAGTTAATGTCAATCTAGCACTCCGATTCCATTGCCTTGTGGATCGCGACAATATTGCCGTTTTAACATTTTTTTAAAGTAACCATTTTTTAAATGGCTTGTTAATAGTTAATTGTTAATAATTTGTATTTATTTTCTTTTTTAGGTATAGGCGCCTTTATTTGGGTGTCTTGATCCCTGCCTTCCCATTGTTAATTAAAAAGGCTTTTGTTTTAAAGGTAAATGTATATGATTGGTGGTTAAAAATAACCAAATAGTAGCATTGTAACGTGAAATGCAAAGCTCAATCTTCCCGAAAAAAATGACCTAAGGTGTTGTAATTATTAAGAAAAGTGAAATAATTTCCAGTTCGAATTAAGGAAAGGGTACTCTTGAAAAAATCTACAAAATCCTTTGCGCATCGATGATTTTTTAATTTGACTGCATCAATCGCGGAAAGATGCGAAACATCCAATTTTAGGATGAGATGTATATTAGTGTAGCCCTGAATGCTGAAAAATTAAATAGAATTAAGTAAATGCAGCTGCGAATGACACGAACGAAACAGTGACTGCTTGGAAATTAATTTGAACGCAGCAATATAACAAAAAAGGATATCCTAATTTGATCAGATCAGTAAAAACGCCGTGAATTTTAATGTTTAACGAAAATAAACAAATGTTGTGAAATTGGCCAGGAAAACCTACACTAGGTTAAAGGTACATCTTGCAAAAACGATTACTCGGCTTAAGTCATAACTATGAGTTATATGTCATTATTATGACTTAACATAAGTCATAATAATGCTTAGTATTTTTTTATAATGTCCCTTTAACGCTTCCGTTAGTAATGTATGTGGAGGGAGTGTAATATTTTATGTAGAATAAATGAGGATAATTTAAATAAAATGGTCATTTCTTAAGAATTGTTTAGAAAAATATCTTTGTGGAAATGGAAAACATTTGTAAGCTGTAAGATAACAATCAATGTGGGAGGAACCACCCCCAGCCACCCCAAGTTAATTTTTAGAACTGTCATTACAATTATGTTGATTGTTGAAATCTTATTCAAATGAAGAAAAAGCAATGTTATGTTCCTATAGATTTTATCATAATTGTATCATAATTTTATACCTCATTATTATATTAATAACTCAAGTAAGGTTTGCAGCTTACATAATGTATTCAGTAATTAATTATTACATTAATTATTGTATTGTAATTGTTGCAATCATGTCTTTTTAAAATTCACATCGAGTTCGAACCAAATTTTTGTAGTAATTACCCAGCTAACATGCGTACGTTGACCCAACGTTGGCCAACATAAGAATTTACGGTTGGCCTAACATTGGTAATGGCGTCGCCTTGACGTTAGTTTTTCCATCGGGCCAACTTTGGGCAAACGTTGGTCCAATGTTCCCACAACGTCGGGACATGTTGGGCCAATGTCAGCATGCCCAACGTTTTTACAACGTATTGTTCATACGTTGGGCCGACGTAACATTTTATCATTGGCCCAACGTGGGTAGTTGATATTACTTTGATGTGTGTGTTTCCATCGCATCAATGTCGCCACAACGGCATATGTTCGGGCAACCTCAGCACGTCCAACACGCGTTTATATAACATATTAATCACATGTCATTTCAGATGACAAGATGACAAAAAGATGACCACTTGTGAGCATATTTTTCTTGAGGTCAACAACAAATGTTCATTACTTCTAAAAATGCCATCATGTGATTCAGAGTCTGAACCAGACTCAGTATTCACTAAATATTCGGAAATTACAACACCTGACACGTGCACCTAAGTGTACATGTACATGTACATGCATTCGAATTAATAACGTTATGCGTATCCAAGATATTAACTTTACGTTTATCATATTCATAACATGCAAGCGACCCTACAATGCCTGTTTCGAAGGGTTCTTTCACAACATATTCTGTCTGCCATATAAACGTTGTGGCAACGTTGAAAATATACCTATTATACTGCACAACATTTTCCAACGTTAGTGCAACGTTTATAAATTTACCACGACGTTCATCCAACGTCCGTGCAACGTCAGTATTTTGGCCCAACGTATGCATGTTAGCTGGGTACGTATTGCAGAAATTAAAATTTAACGGCTCACGTTCATATAGAAAACAAGATATATATACACAGTAGTTTGAACTAACATTGTTAAAGATGGTTCCGTGTGTTCATCTGTTTCACTGACGATTATGTTTTGTTTTAATCGGAGCACATATATTTTTTAATTGTGAAAGGAATTTACGTCACATTTAAATGAGAGGTTACAACATTGCCATTGGTAATGCTGGCAAATCTGCTTCTATGAGTATAGCCTATGTGTATTTCGTTGGAAACAAGATATACCCTAGCCTATAACCATGGAGGAAGGAATTGGTCGCAAGATAAGAAATTGGCCGTTGTAACTCCTTCTGTTTCCTTCCTCCATGCTATAACCATGGAGGAAGGAAACAGATTGTTTCCTTCCTCCATGCTATAACCAACCTGTGAAAGTTGCAGCTCAATATGAAGTCATGGGTGTGTTTATTCACTCACAGTGCGAAAACAAACGCAAACTTTTTGGGATCAAATCCATGTCGTAGCTCAGCCGCTAGATAACGCTTGTTGTGTACGACTGTGTTACCAGACTACGGCTGAACTGTGCCCATGGCAGAATTCATCCGCTAAATTGATTTTTATTTTTGACAAACTGTTTTAGATTTCATTTGATAGCAATGATAATTTATTTTGGCCTTCAAATAAATTGTTTCAAAACGTTTTTAAGATTATTTAGGATGATTTAATGAATTCTGTAATGATTTTTGTCTGCGTCATCTTGGATCTAGCATGTAGGCCTATCCACTGCGCGAGCAAGATCAGCAAAATACAGTATCTGGATCAGTATACTGTCTAAACTGTACGGACTGTCTGGTGATCGAGATCCGGGTATGTGTGAAACAAACACACCATATAATGGCGTGTCCGAACAATTGACTTTGGCTACGGCTACGGCTACGGCTATGGCCGTCGGCAGCGCGTGCCAGCATTGAAGCATAGGCAGCCGTCAGTTCGGACACGACCCATGTCTTGAACAAGCATTTCTTAGTATATATTTGAGTGATTCTGCAAAATTATAAGGAATCATCGTAATCAGAAGTCTCTTTTATTGTTTTGTGAGAAGCAATTTGCTCCGTTTAGACATTTGAATGAATAATAAAAGGGAACGTACAACACTGGTATTTGGTAGTAATGCACGACTTCATTTCAATCCTCTAGTTTTCAAGAAATGTATATCTTAAAACTAACCTGTGAAAATGTCATTACAATAGTCGCTTAAGTGTTTGAGAAAACGACGAAAAACTGTCACATGTTTTCATTTTGTCGGTTTTACGTTTGACGAAAAGTTTTATAAATTTGAAGTCCTGGTTTCTATTATACGAAAGCATTTCAAACGACATCATTTCTCAAGATGATTGATACGTGTACCAGCCAACTTAACACCAAGCAGTCCTGTGATTTCCCAGGATTTTTCCTGATTTCAGGATTTTGTTTACAACATTTTCTTGAAAGAAAAGAAGTACCCCCTTGTAGCCACCAAGGAAAGAAAGAAGTAGCATGTGTTCTGTCCAAACCTCTAGTTTCGTGTTTATGTGGAAAGTCTGCAAATCCTCCAAAATTAAACACCCAGGAGGTTCAGGGGGGCTTTGTCCTCTAGACCAAAGGGAGACCTAGGCCTGCTACCAATTTTTCAGGATTTTTTGAATTTTGTCAATCACACCCCTGACCAAGTCAGTTTTTAGATAATAATTCGTTAATTTGGTAATGGTAAAAAAGGGGATCTGGTAAAAACCAAAGTTGGACCTTCCTTTTAATTCATGAACGTCTCTATGTATTGTATATAGCAGGACCTACAGAAAATTCAAGATGCACCTGTGTTATTTTTATAGTCATCAATTTAGGGACATAATTGGTCTGTATATTTTATGTTATAACTGGTGCAGATCATGAGACTCAGTGCTTTTGATTTTAACGTTGAATAATCCAAACAAATTGATTGTATATATTGCATTGTATTTGATGTGTTTATTTGATTTATAAGATGCATAGGCATACATAAAATGTTTCAGAGGACTGGGAACATCGTCAGTAATTACTCTAAATTAAAACTATTACCAAAAATAATTCCAGGCCTGTGGTTTTTCAGGATTTTTCCTGATTTCAGTAGCCACCAAGGAAAGAAAGAAGTCGTCCAAACCTCTAGTTTCTTGTTTGTGGGGATGTGGAGAGTCTGTAAATCCTCCAAAATTAAACATCCAGGAGGTTCAGGGGGCTTTCCTCCTCTCGACCAAAGGGAAACCCATGCACGCTAAAAAAAACATTTTTCATGATTTTTTTGGGTCAAATAACACCCCTGTAATACTTTGTCTGCTGATTATAACATGAAAAATCCTGAGAAGTTTCGGCTGAAAGTTCACAAATTGTGGAGAAATAATATGATGCAAAAATCATCTCAAGAATTCACGACTTTTGAAGATTACTGCCCGTTATGATAAATAATGCTGCCCTCTGGTGAAATGTGTGAGAAATTGAAAATTACCCATTTCTTTGATATTAACTGTGAACCAATTTCTCCTTAGCATTCACGCATTGATAGCTACACTGTGCTCCTAACAAATATGAATATAGTCAACTAATGAAATGTTACACTCTTAAAACTAATGTGTTGAATCAACATTATAAAGAGTTCGGTCAGTGGCAACTCTTTGTAAAGTTAGACTTAACTTGACTCCGTGTTAATTCAACACTTTCTTTGAGTTGAATTTAACTTTATAAAGTGTTGTCACTCACCAAACTCTTGTATGGTTCATTCAACACTTTAGTTTTAAGAGTGTAGAAAACTCTTTAATTGCTGATATCCGAATTTTAAAAAAATCCTCAAATTCCTCTTAAGAGCTTCCCCTTTGTTAAAACAAATCCGTTATTGAGTAACGGTTAGATAAACAAACGGTATTTTTTACCCAGTAGTTATGCGTGTATGCCAATGCATATTTCGTGATCTTCAGTTAAGTTTAAATGCACAGAATGAAAACTTTAAGTGTCAGTGCCCTTTTATCAATCTGTTTTTATTATTCATCTAATTGTTGTTGATAATTGTATTTAGTTTAACTGTTTAATTCACTGACTGTTTAACCGAAACGTCCACGGTCGGTTATTAAACCGGTTAACCGTATACCACTTCTAGGTATAGCGTTCACTCAGATTGTTTTTGGTTAACGAAGCCATTGTTTAATAGTAGAACACGGAATTGGAAAACGGTGTTTTTAAACTTTGTGTGTTACCTTTATAGATTGTGAATATTTTTAGCGATAGCTAATTGTACATATTAGTTGGAACTTAGGTGACTAGGTTATATCGTACAGTATGTTTGTATTATTTATGTAATATTGAACACAAACATTTAATTATTAACTTTATTATGTTTTAAGTGGCAGTGCACAGGTTTTAACAAATCCAGACTTGTATTTTTCCATTTTGATGCAGTTTAAGAAGTGAATATTATTATAATTGTGGCAATATATTACGAGAAGGATATACCTATAGACTATACGATTGTTGATTTGTTCTTTTCATTTCCTCGTCAGATTAATAAAATCCCAAACAAAATAAATTGAATTAAAACAAATACATTTTTAAAACAATGTTAGTAAATAAATTTAACAATGGATACCCCCCCCCCCCGCCTCAGACCCGTGCGTGGGCATTTATACTTGTGAATTTTTTTTATTTTTATTTATTTTTTTTGCTATGAAACAATGTCCAATTGCAGCCAAGATTGCTGGATCGATTGGAAGTCATACGTGTTGTGCTTTAAACGCCCTTTTCACATAGGGGTATGAACGTTTGCCCGATTTGTGAGGCCTCTCCTAGCCACCATACTTTGTATATGGGAATTTTGGTCCCCGCGTATGTCCAAAAACCAAAACAAACCAAAAACCAAAACACAAAAACCAAAACCAAAAACCAAAAACCGAAACCAACCAAAAACCAAAATCCAAAACCCCTAAAAACCAAAAAAAAAAAAACCAAAACCCAAAACCCCCAAAAATCAAAAACCAAACCCCTCAAAAAACAAACCACCAGAAACCAAAAACCAAAAACCAAAACCAACCAAAAAACAAAACCAACCAAAAACCAAAACCAAGAAATCAAAAAACCAACAACCAACAACCCAACCCCCCCCCCCAAAAAAAACCCCAAAAAACTAACAAAACCAAAACCCCCAAAAAACAAAAAAAAAAAAAAAAAAACTCCCCAAAAACCAAAACCAACCAAAAATAAATAAAACCCGTCACCGTACCGATTTTGAAGCCGGCCGATGACCAGAAACCGGAGACTTTTTTTGGCCTAAGTTTCTAAGAGACACAAAATAACTGCAATTTCTTGGGAAGCTAAAAATACTCGGTTGAGAATATATTGTTAATAAGACTTTTCAATGTTTAGGCCTCTGCCTAGATCTCTGCCAAGATAAGAAATCATTGAAAATTTGCTTCCATAATTAGGACCGGATCGTTCACTCTGTATTTACATAGAGAAAGCTTTTTGTAGATTTGACAAAAGTTTGGCAATTCCTCAGATGGAACAATAATTTCTCAGGATGATTGATACTTGTACCAACCTTTACAATAAGATAGTAATTCGCTAATTTGATGATCAAGTAATTATCAATGTTGTACCTTCCTTTTGAAGAATCTGAAATCAATTATTTAAGTTTCCTGAAACTGTGCAAGTATGAGATTGAATATCAAGCGCGCCCTCAATCTACATTGAAGGGGGACTTTATGGATGAAAAATACCTGTCTTTTATTACAAAGCGCTGGCATATTAACTACTGTGTCCGCGACATGCCTAGCCCGTCGATGTTGGATTTCTGGGGTCGTATTTTCGAATAACACGCATATCGAGAATAGAGATATTAAAGTAGTATGTCATGTCATTTTCAAAAATCAAAATCCCCTAAGGGGGAACTCGATAATATTCCAAACTTTTTGTGTAAAAAAAACACTCCCTCGTCAAAGTAATAATTACATATAAATTGGTTCGATAACGCGTGACCTATCGAGAGTCGTCTTCCCCCCCGTTATCTCTCCACTTTCATCCCCTTCAGGGGATCATCAGGAGAATGGACAGACCCTTCTGGCTGTCGTAACCCGAGCCGGTGTTTTCTCGTTTTCCATCTCGGAAGCAGTTAACGTGATAATATCCAAGAAACATGTAGAATATTGCAAAGCCAATCGGACGGGCCCTACGTATCATACAGCCAATGTTTGTCTAATGTTTCCTTTGCCGCTAGTGTAGTGTCATATTTGTGTTTTTCCCCCGTTCGTTTTTTTTTTTATATATAGGCCTATATATTTATATTTTCCCCGGCCATAAAAACTTGATAACTAATGACAGTTACGCATTGCTATTTCGTTCGTCTCGCACTGGTAGCTATTTTAAAACCACAAAAGGCCGGTGGGGTACAAGCAAAGATGTAACTTGCTGAGTAGGTGTTGAGCAAGAATACACCATTGGTAACATGTTTGTAAATGCATCTATATTTTATAATGAGAATCAAGATATACAGTGTGTGTATAATAAGAAAGAAACTTAGTGTAAAAGATTCAGCTTATTCCATTGTTATAACGAGAGAAAAGAGTGAAAATGCAATAAGATTGTTTGTCCCATGAATACATTATCAGGCAGCGGCGTAGCCAGGACTTTTTCAGTGGGGCATTGCTTTTCAGTGGGGTGGCCCAGGGGGTATGGGTTTTTTCCCTTTTCTTTTTCTTTTCTGTTTTTTGGGGCACTACGAGGATTTTTCGTGGGGAACATTTGGGGGGGGGGGGCACTGGAAATTTGTGGGGAGGGGGGCACGTGCCCCCCCCCATCCCCAGGCCCCCCGTGGCTACGCCGCTGTTATCAGGCCAGTGATTTCTCAGGATTATTTTTACAAATCTCCCTTTGCCTCAAAATTTTCTTGAAAGAAGAGAAGTAGCCACCAAGGAAAGAAAGAAGTAGCCTGTATTGTGCCCAAACCTCTAGTTTCTTGTTTGTGGGGGATGTGGAAAGTCTGTAAATCCTCCAAAAATTAAACATCCAGGACAGGAGGTTCAGGGGGCTTTGTCCTCTAGAGCAAAGAAAGACCCAGGCCCACTACCAATTTTCAGGATTTTTTACTTTTGTCAAATCACACCCTGCATTATTAAGCCTTGGTATTTTTACTACGTACCGGTATTATAGCTGACTCCATAGACGATGTAGCTTTCATTTTATTCGTTTATGTTTATTATGTAAGAGTTATGTTATTTAGCCATCATACTAACAGTTGGACGGATATTCGAAGTGGAATGCTGCGTAAGTCTATACACATAGAGTGAGTATTGTAAATAAAGTATGTAATCATTAACGTTAGAAGACTGCATCCAAATGTTGGTGAATTCCATTTTCAGTTTCAATCAGAAAGTGAAATTGGAGTAAGTTGGATGACCAGCATAAAAAGTCACCGCAGATAAGTATTTTTTATGCCAAATAATTCGAAAAGCCGGAATAATCGTGCAATTGCTTGAAGTTATATAGGTTGGTGAAATTCTTGCGTCGGGAGATAAACAATTGATTTAATTTTGCCCTACACCGACGTGTGTATAGCACTGTATACTCAGTGCTTTCCGAGTGTCTGTGAAAAAACTACACAGGCGACTCGGGTGGGATTCGAACCCACGACCTATATATATCGCGGAACCCGCTGCAATATGGGATTCTTGCCGGCCAATTGTCATCGGGCAAGCTCGGTGGTCGAGAGGTTAAGACGTCTGCACTAATAAGCAGGAGGTTGTGGGTTCGAATCCCGCTCGAGTCGCCTGTGTAGTTTTTTTCACAGACACTCGGTAAGCAACGAGTATACAGTGCTATACACATGTCGGTGTAGGGCAAAATTAAATCAATTGCGTGCAGTTTGTTTCGAATATCTTCCAACATTTTGAGTGATGCTGACCATTGACTAAACAGTGGTACCGGTTCATCTGCATGGGTGCCCCCTCTGGGCCACACCTTTCCCCTCTCGGTAAATTTCGTTCTTGTGTCGACAAGAGTATAGATTAGACTCACGAAAGCCTATACATTGACCGCCCGCACTTTTGAAGCCGAGATCCGAACACGAACCGGAGACTTATTTCGTGTGGTCTTTATAGGAAAGTGATTTGAATTTTGTTTTATCTTTTTTTTTCTTCCGGGGGCGCTATTTGGAGAAGCCATAAAATCCATTGTACGCATGCTTAAAGCCGGGTCGGATACTAGAGTAAGGTCCCCAACGCTAAACACAGGGCAGGATTAACACCTCTGAGGGCCCCTGGGCACCTGAAACTCCAAGGGCCCCCCCCCCCACGGGCACGGGTCGTTCGCGTGCGGCCGCAAAGCGGCCGTGCGCAAAATTTTGAGTTTTTTTTTTCATTTTCCTCTAAATATTCACAATTTGGTGATTGTCAATATTTAGATACCTTATTTGTCCAACTGACAAATAAGTCCTCAACTATACAGTCATTGTAGTCTGTCAGACAGACGCACAAAGGCCTACACGCTAAGCTGGCATTCATTAGAAAATGAGTTTCAATCAGTTGACTTGACTTTCATGAAATAAAGTTGATTTAATCAATAAAGGCAAAATAACAACACAAGGCTACTATTTCAAAGGATTTATTAATTTTCATTCACTATTATTCAGTGGTGGAAAGTAACTAAGTACATGTACTCAAGTACTGTACTTAAGTACAATTTTGAGGTATTTGTACTTTACTTGAGTATTTCCAATTTCCAATACTTTTACTTCTACTCCACTACATATCAGAGGCAAATATTGTACTTTTACTCCACTACAATTATTTGAAAACAATCGGCACTTTCCAGCAGCATTCTCACCAACAATAAAACACTCATTTTGACTAATTTATTTGGGGGGGGGGGTGGACGGATTCGGATTAGATAACTTTTTTTTATCTATTAGATAAATAAAATAAATTAGATAAAAACATTTTTGGGAAAAAACAATTTTGGAAAAAAAAATTTTGGAATTTTTTTTTCTTCATTTTTTTTTTCGACCACCATGGAGGGCCCCCTGATGCCCAGGGGCCCCTGGGCACGTGCCCAAAGTGCCCATATGGTAGATCCGGCCCTGGCTAAACATGTCAATGGAAAGTCAAGATTCACTCAGAGGGAAAGTGGTTGAAAGAAAATAATGATTTAATGTTTAATCTCTTTACAAACTTTACATCATAGGCTTATAAGCTTTATGTAATAATTCAGTCATCTTGGGTTCGGGAATCACCAAAACTTAATGTTTCATCAAGGCTTAATGTGCCTATATTTTCATTTTTGTTACATTAAGGTATTTCGGACTTTTTACTGACGAAAAACGTTCCACAACAAAAAATCTTCCTTTATTTAAAAAAAAATATGTTTTAATATAAAATTTGTTTTTGCGAGACAGTTTAGAAATAATCGGTGATAAAAGCTACAAATTAGACCACACGAATATGTGTTATTTTTTATTACGTCACTTATTAAATATAGTTTGAATTAAGCGCAAAACCCACTCACGATTCAAACCGAAAAATGATATTTATACAAGAATAACAGATCTCGAGTATACAGTAAGTCTCGCGCGGCCATCCATTCACCTGGGGAAAACGGCAGCGTGTAGACACGCAGTCAAGGCTCCCCCGTAGATCGTGTCAAATGACCGGCAGATGACCAGCACATCTCACGCTTGCCTCAGTGTTCGGTGAAAGCGGCATTGAACAAAATAAGAAAACCACCGGATAGTTATTAGCTACCGTTGATACCAAGTCAATGACCGCCACACTTGGCAAGGTGGGACCGTCAAATGTAGCAGCTCTATCCTTTTATCCACATTGTGTGATGGGTTTTTCTCAAAGAATCATACATTTAAATTGTTGAAGACTTCTCATTTATTACTAGGGTAGTACCTGGGGCCAAACTTATCGCTCCGCTTACTGGAAAGCCGAATGGTGGTTTGCGAAGCATAACAGAAATAAACCTGCTATAGATGTTAGCGTATTTCACAAGTTGGAGAGCAAATAATGCGCGCAGCAAGCAAGCTTTCATCGTTGCTTTGTAGGCTTTTAAACTAGTTTGGCATAAATTACTGATTTGCTTAGGCCTAGGACCTATAGCAAATAACAATCGGCGAGTAAGCATGTCCAAGTTTAACTCTTTCTTTCTCTTCGAAGGTACAACATTGGTAATTACCAGATTATCCAATTCTTATCATATACTTACTTGGTGTAATGTTGGTATAACATGACTTCTAAGTAGTACTATGAAATTGTCCCATAACCTTTGGCCCAATTTCATAGATCTTCTTGGCAGAAATTCATCTGCTAAGCAAAATACAGCTGAGAACCAGCCAGAAGCATTCTACATTATTCTGCAATTTGTCTTCATGGTATCCTATTTTTGCTAAGCGCAAATTGTCTGTGCTTAGCAAATTGGTGTGCTAAGCAGCTCTGTGGAATTGGCCCTGGCGTGTAACGACCGCGCGTGACGTTACATACCGGTACGTGACACACTCGTGACACACCCGTGACACACCCGTGACACACGCCACATATACAGTCACACATAATTGACACAAAATGTGTGAATTAACTGTGGTGGACTTTGGAAGAAGTGATCGTCATAGCAGCTAGCCACAGCATATACACTCACTGGCCAAAAGTATTGCAACATGCTCAAAATAGCACTTTACAAGTAACAGGTGAGATGATCATTTAATCCGATTTCATCGATCGTGTATTACATAATTTCCGAGCAAGAACAGTAAAAAAAAGAACATTGACTTCAAAACACAGGCACTTTCAAGAAGTCTTAAGTAGTGTAAATAAAATAAAATAAATTATTGTAACACAGTTCTCCAAACTGAACTTTGGGGATGTTGCAATACTTATGCATGTGTACAAATAATAAGCCTATGCGTTTGTATAGTGTAACAAAATGGATGACATTCTTGCATGTGTATATCATGTGGCTTATATTTAATTAACATGCGGTACATGTACATGGTGTGAATTTCACATGCGACACGTATTGGTATATGTAATTTTCTTGCTCGTTTTCCCCCCGTTAAAGGTGATGTATAATAATGTGGACTTATATAGCGCACGTATCCACCAAAGTGGTGCTCAAGGCGCATTATATTATTACCGCTGCTCATCAGGCTCATAAATCATTCCTGAAACCATCTCAGCTCCCTGGGGAGTATACAGCTCAATTGTTGCCATTACAGCGCATAAATAGGGCTAATCAAACTAAGTAGCCCTATGCTTACTTTCTTTGAATCAAGATAAACGTTCAAAATCTGACCTGTTAAATTTTCGGCTCAATGAGCCGAATGCGGAGTCTATAAGTCATGAGAAAAATTAAAACATTCACAATTTTTACAGAAACACTCATAGAGCAAATGTGAATTTTGAGGTGTTTTCTCTGAAATGAGAACATTTCAGACGGAATGATTGTTCCCCTACCAACGTCAAGTCATGTCAGCTGTTGGATAATAATTAGGTAAATCTGTATCCATCCAATGTTGTACTTTTCCTTTAAAGGTAACGAAATTACCGATTTTCTCACCCGAACGCTAACCTGACGTGAAGTTGGTAAAGGTACCAATCATCTCTCATTTCAGAGAAACACAATGTTTTTTAAAACATTTACAGCAAGTTCTTTTTACTCCAGTGATTTTACCATCAGTAAAAATTGTCAATGTTTTTTTTCACCCTTTTCTCATGACTTAGACTCCGCATTGAGCTGAAACTTTTCCAAGTTGGTTGTGTATAGCCTATCACTTGATTCAAAGACAGTACAGCATAATAATAATAAAAATAATAATGTGGACTTATATAGCGCACGTATCCACCAAACTGGTGCTCAAGGCGCATTATATTATTACCCCTGCTCATCAGGCTCATAAATCATTCCTGAAACCATCTCAGCTACCTGGGGAGTATACAGCTCAATTGCTGCCATTACAGCGCAAATGGGCTAATCAAACACAACAACCAACTCTGCCCTCACAGGTACCCATTTACCCCTGGGTGGAGAGAAGCAATTACGGTAAAGTGTCTTGCTCAAGGACACAAGCACCATGGTCGCGGTTGGGTTTCGAACCCACATTCTGACGACTCATACATCAGAACACAAATCCGATGCACTACACCGCTCGACCATGGCACTCCATATAGAATACGGTAGGTCATTCAAAATTACCAACATTTTCGAAATGTATTGGAAAAAATACTTCGTGTTAAGTTCATAACAGACATAATTTTTCACTGAAATAATTTTGACTATGATGGTGTCACTTTAAAGGGGCAGCATCGTCACGTTCAAAGCAGACTTTCAACAGGGCATGGAATCAGTGTCCTAGTTTAAGATGAACACAGTGACTGAAAATTACTGGCTCATTTATGTAGTAGCAACGGTAATATGACCTTATCATGTGGGGTGAGTCACTCAGTTAATCCAAAAAATAATAGCACTCCGATTCCATGCCCTGTTGATCGTGACGATACTGCCCCTTTAAAGAAAAGTGAAATAAATTTCAGTTTGACTGCAGGAAGGGGGTGGTCTTTCCTACATTCGGCATTAGAATGAATCTAGACGAACATTCAGAACGCATTCTCACTTTTTTCTTTCACAGGTTTAGGGCCTAGTTATTTAATGATTCAAAGAGAGTAAGCATACTCATAGAAGCAGTTTTACCAATATTACCAATGTTGTACCTTCCCTTTAATGTATATCTTGATTCAAAGAGAGTAAGCATACTCATAGAAGCAGTTTAGTCAACATTACCAATGTTGTACCTTCCCTTCAATGTATATCTTGATTCAAAGAGAGTAAGTATACTCATACTAGAAGCAGTTTTACCAATATTACCAATGTTGTACCTTCCCTTTAATGTATATCTTGATTCAAAGAGAGTAAGCATACTCATAGAAGCAGTTTTACCAACATTACCAATGTTGTACCTTCCCTTCAATGTATATCTTGATTCAAAGAGAGTAAGCATACTCATAGAAGCAGTTTTGCTAACATTACCAATGTTGTACCTTCCCTTTAATGTACATCTTGATTCAAAGAGAGTAAGTATACTCATACTCATAGAAGCAGTTTTACCAATATTACCAATGTTGTACCTTCCCTTTAATGTATATCTTGATTCAAAGAGAGTAAGCATACTCATAGAAGCAGTTTTGCTAACATTACCAATGTTGTACCTTCCCTTTAATGTATATCTTGATTCAAAGAGAGTAAGCATACTCATAGAAGCAGTTTGGTCAACATTACCAATGTTGTACCTTCCCTTTAATGTATATCTTGATTCAAAGAGAGTAAGTATACTCATAGAAGCAGTTTTACCAATATTACCAATGTTGTACCTTCCCTTTAATGTATATCTTGATTCAAAGAGAGTAAGCATACTCATAGAAGCAGTTTAGTCAACATTACCAATGTTGTACCTTCCCTTCAATGTATATCTTGATTCAAAGAGAGTAAGTATACTCATAGAAGCAGTTTTACCAATATTACCAATGTTGTACCTTCCCTTTAATGTATATCTTGATTCAAAGAGAGTAAGCATACTCATAGAAGCAGTTTGGCCAACATTACCAATGTTGTACCTTCCTTCAATGTATATCTTGATTCAAAGAGAGTAAGCATACTCATAGAAGCAGTTTTACCAATATTACCAATGTTGTACCTTCCGTTTAATGTATATCTTGATTCAAAGAGAGTAAGCATACTCATAGAAGCAGTGTTGCCAACATTACCAATGTTGTGCCTTCCCTTCAATATATATCTTAATTCATAGAGCGTAAGCATACTCATAGAAGCAGTTTTGCCAACATACCAATGTTACACCTTCTCTTCAATGTATATCTTGATTCAAAGAGAGTAAGCATACTCATAGAAGCAGTGTTGCCAACATTACCAATGTTGTGCCTTCCCTTCAATGTATATCTTGATTCGTAGAGAGTATAAGCATACTCATAGAAGCAGTTTTGCCAACATACCAATGTTACACCTTCCCTTCAATGTATATCTTGATTCAAAGAGAGTAAGCATACTCATAGAAGCAGTGTTGCCAACATTACCAATGTTACACCTTCCCTTCAATGTATATCTTGATTCAAAGAGAGTAAGCATACTCATAGAAGCAGTCTTGTCAACATTACCAATGCTGTACCTTCCCTTCAATGTATATCTTGATTCATAGAGAGTAAGCATACTCATAGAAGCAGTTTTGCTAACATTACCAATGTTACACCTTCCCTTCAATGTATATCTTGATTCAAAGAGAGTAAGCATACTCATAGAAGCAGTGTTGCCAACATTACCAATGTTGTACCTTCCTTTTAATGTATATCTTGATTCATAGAGAGTAAGCATACTCATAGAAGCAGTTTTGCCAACATTACCAATGTTGTATCTTCCCTTTAAAACCTCTTGGTACAACAGAATAATTTACTGCAGAATAATGTTCCCAGATTTACCTGGACGCATACTTGGGGTTCGTTCGAGTGGTCTGTCGATGAAACGAGTACTAGATATAATTACTCCTGGTCACAAAAACTGCGAGATAATGTCATGTTTTCACTTTTACTCTCAAGCTTTGCTCCTCATCGGGGGAGTATAATTATACTCTCGCGAGAACGTGTCGGTTCAAACATCATAATCTCGCAGTTTTCGTGACCAGGCGTATGCTTGCGTTATCGAGATTAGCCCGCTCAAAAACACTCCAAGTATAAAACGCTTTTTGATGGCACGTGCAAACATCATGATAAATAAGTTATCTATTCTTATACTATAGGTACTTTCATTATAGTTATATGACTATTAACATCGCAAGGAAACGTTGATGGACAACACTTGAATACTGTTCGATGGAATACGGTCGGCTGTGTGTGAAAGAACGCCGCCCTCTATTGACAAATTTGACAAATTCGAAATCCATTTGAAATTGAATTTTGTACAGTTTTCTAAGGCACTTGAGGAACAATTAAAATAGAACTTTTGTTTTTATCCTCTTGAAGTGAGACTTCACATACTTACTCTTTATCAAAGGTGTTTATGGGTTGTCATTGTGAGTATTTTTAGCATGGATCCATCCCATGAAAGAGGCTGAAAAACGGTTTAGTTTCACTGTAAGTTTTTACTTTTTGGGTGTTTCCATGCAGTGTGTGTGTAGACCCATTAGCTATACCGTTTTGTTAAGATTTTGAAATATTAAATCACGGTTTTTTGAATGTTGAAAATAGCTGAAGTTAACACATTCTGGTCTTAAATGGGGAGTATTCCCAACTGGTTTATGTCCGTGAGTTTGCCTACAACCCTCCAGGCCTTTTCAACCAAATAACACAGGAAATCAACTTATGATTTCTCTCTCCCTTCGCACTTTATCACAACGATAAAAAAAGGGCCCGAGTTGACATTTTAATTTCTGACTGATTAATGTTGGTGTTCCCGGAGGACCGCTTGGTGCAAAGCTATACGTGTTTATCAGGCATAAGCCCCTCGGTGCTTCGATGCTCGCGGACTAAGGCGCAATCTGTTCTTCGCCTGGGCCGTTACACGTCCGTGCTCGGCCGGCTGACATCTCCTGCTTGATTGATGATATGCTGAGCCGCCCCGGACCGCTTCCGTGGATGGGACCAGGAGCTGGGTTACTCTATGTTCGCTTTGCAGAGAACCGCGCTCGCCGGGTCCCGGGACGGTCTCGCCACTAGCACCGCTAATCATTAGAGGAGCGCTATAGTGATTCTATTAATTTCACGAATGGATAAATCTGGCCTCGCTACAGTGTCTAATACTAATATGAGGAACTTGGCCCGCGGAAATGCCTTTAGGGCAGTCACGCTGTTTAATTTGGGGCGTTGTTTTTGTAAGCACTCACAACAAGTTAGCTTGAATCCAATGTTACTGACCTCCTCCAAGAAGGTACTTCGAAAGATATATTAAGCTTTAAAGAAAAAGTGAAGAAGTCTGAAGATAGGGGGATGAGGGAATGTAAATCCGGGGTGGAAACCGAATTGTTAGGGAAATGAGGCAGAAGGAATGAAGTGCACGAGCCAATAAGTGCATGCGGAAGAGTAGAAGGGAGTAGGCAAATTAAGTATGGGAAAGTGACGGAGTGAAACATGTAAATTGAGTTACTCGAATCTTTAGGAGAGTATAATGGTTTTGAACGGTCTGCGCTAGATGAACATTTCGCCACTTGTGACTGGACCCCCTTCCTTCTTCGATGAGCTAAAAAGTTCCTCCTGATGAGGGGAGGCCGAAACTAGTTGGTGTGACATGAGACAGAAAGGAAAGATGAGACGGTTTTACTGCAGTGTAGACTCTTCCTTGGTAACCCTTGCAAATTGAGAAAATAGCGCACGCTAGTACCGGTGATATTCTGGCCTGGCGACAAGCGGTGGCTTGACTAAACGGTGTCCTCATAAAGATGTGCCTAGTGCCGATTTGTCTATTTCATTGATTATATAATAGGTTATTTTTTCCCTTCCACACTTGACCAACAAATTCGATTCAGGTGAGACCTGCAAAAGCTAGGGTGTTACACCATTGGTTGTTAATTGCAGTTAATTGCAGTGGGTGAGTTACCCAGTATGGGCACCAACGTGAGTTTTTTTTACACCCCGTTTGTTGCAGTGTAGCTCGACAGATCGGCACAGACAGACAGACAACTGTCAGCCCTACAGACAGACAACAGACAGATATGCGCATGCAGACAGGCTACACGAACATACATAAAGATATACACTCACGGAATTTAAAAACGCATCAACTTATATTTCTCAATAAATATGTATAACTTATATGCAGTGATAAATTGAAGCCATAATTGTACATAGCACTTTTATTGTGTCAGTATGATGTGAAAATTTGCGCTCATGCTTGACTGAGAAAGTATTGATTAAAATATCATAAATATCTGCTGTTGAAAAAAAAAGGGAAATATTGGGATGATGCGTGTTTAAATTATAGATAGATATAGAGTATAGATAGACAAACAAGCCAATAGACATGGCAAGATAGAGGGTGAAAGAGACAACAGTTTTGGACAACAGTTTTACAAAAGACTGAAAAAGCTCCAGTTCGACTAACAAAATGAATAGATCATTTATCCGCAAGATTGAAAAATCCCATCAACGACATAAATATCAGTCAAAGGGGAGCAACATTTAATCGCGCTTCTTTTCCTCAAGTTACTGTTCATGTTTTGTTGGTGACACGATGAAATTTCACTGAGTGAGATCGAGCAGAACATTGAGGCAACACAATTCCGGTCTTCATCAATTGTTCCACTTCTTAAAAGAAAGATGACTGTCATCCATCAGTGTACTGTCATCTACGGTTCCGACGATATCTCTCTCAAGCGGTCCGGCTGGATTTCGCTCCCCGAGTAATCGGAATTATTGGCCCCTCTGTACCCTACACATTGTAAGCGGCTCAGCAGCTTGACTTAATTTAATTTGCGACTGTGTTTTGGGGATCATCCTTTGTTCGCCCTTATGCCCGACAACCTTTAATTTGTTTCCAATTTGTTAACACGTTCTTGGCGAAGATTGGCTAGGATTGCAAGTGGTGGCGATAATAATGCAACACGGCAAAAAAAAAGAAAAAAAAAAGCCAAATATTAAACCACTAATCTGATCATTTCATTAGAGAGTGTTTCAATCCGTCAAGTCTGGTCTGACTGGTATTAAAACATTCTGCTTGTTTAGCCGCAGGGGTAAGTCGGGTTCCCCCGCGCGATATTAGGGTCCAGTGCTCGCGCAGCCGTTCTGGATTTGTTTTCTGTGCATATCGTAATCGGTTCAGTCGGGACCTTGGGGGACCAGCGAACCTGAGACGTGTGGACCCAGGGGGAACTACACAGAGGAAGCTGTGCCCGTGTCTTGCTTTGGGTCGGGCACCTGAGCCGTATGATGGGAAACCAGTCTGTCTGGCTGGTTAAAACCGCTGGTGCATCTTCATTGGCGAAAACTTTTTTTTTCTTCTTTTTTTTGTAGTTTTGTAGGATATTTTGTATTTTGTTTTGTCTTTTTTGTTTTTGTTTGTTTTTGTTTTTGTTTTTGTTATTGTTTTTGTTATTGTTTTGTTTTGTTTAGTTTTTTTAGGGGGTGATATTGAAGGCTCAACCCGATCGTGGTTGTATTGTTTTGATTGATAACAGATAACACAATTCCACTATCAGGAACACAAAATGATTAAGTTTCCCCTTTGTATGGACGTTTACAATACATTTTTGTCCCCCCTCCCCTTGGGCGTTTTCCCCCTGGATCCCCTCCATTTGCCACGCCCAAACCTTTGATGTTTTGTATTTATGTATGTATGTAAACTTCTTAAATTCATTGATAAAAGCCCTCTAGCGGTGAAAATGCATTTGGGATCCGAGTTCAGTTTAGGGCATTTCGCGGCGCCATTTTACGGTCTGTATAATTATACGTACCGATGTATGCAGTGCTTGTGCCGCCCTTAAGTCGCTTGAATTATTCAATAAAATTATTCCATCTCTCCCCCACCCCACCTTCTTCCAAATATCACACTTTTTCTAATGTTATTGAACATCTTGCTGCACTTATAATTTCTTTTACTGGTGTAGACTCTTCCTTGGTAACCCTTAATGCAAATTGAGAAACTAGGGCACGCTATAGTACCTGTGATATTCTGGCCTGGCGACAAGCGGTGGTTTTACCATAGAGGTTTGACTAAACAGTGTCCGTACCTGGTGCTGATATGCGGCCACTGCAGTGGCGTAACTAGGGCCCAATTTTCAGGGAGGCACTAGGGGGGTGCACCACTAGGGGGGGTGCACCACTAGGGGGGGGGCATGTCAATACTTGAATCCTGCAGTCTCAAATAGGGACCTATTTTTTCAAAATTATGAATGGGGGCACCCGGAGGGCACGGACCTCGGCTGGGGGGCACGTGACCCCCATACCCCCATTTACGCCACTGGGCCACTTTATTTCATTGATTGTTTATAATAGGGCTTATGTTGGTTTTTCCCCTTTCATACTTGATCAAAAATTTGATTCAAAAATATTTAGAATGTATTTGAATTATTGCTCAAAGTACATTCATACTGTATAGGCCTATTAACGCCTTCACTTATACAAATATTATTTTAGTATTTTTCTTTGTAAAATTTTCACAAAATAGTTGTCAGAAGAATGCTTTAACCGACATATACCGACGATACCGGTACTTCTCTTTGAATCAAGACAGGCCTAAGTAAGACTAATTGCGGTGACACCATGTGAAATTCTCAATTGAGGACGATCAGAGCATACTGATCGAAACGTCGAGTTGTAACCTCCAGTTCTTTTCAGAACTAATTACTACTCAATTGAGAATTTCACATGGTGTCACCGCAATTAGTCTTAATTATCCTCTTCACCATGCAAAGCTACAAGTTTTACCTACAAGACAGGCCAACATTAAAATCAACCTGCGAAAGTTTTACAGCGTATATGCATTGAGTTGTTAAGGAGAAGATAATGAACATGCATTTTAGATTGTTCGTATTCACTATAACGTGTAATTTAGGAAAGGGTACTGTTTCATAAATTCTTATTTCTTCTTATAAAATAGCCCCTCAAGACAAGATTATTTCTAAGGAAGATTAATACCATCGTTAGCTTTACACTAAGTAAGTTTCACATGAAGTAAGACTTCAAGCTTTGCGCGATGTGAGTACAGAAGGAGTAAAAAACATCCTGACCGAACAGAATATACTGATTGAAATGTGGAGTTTCTCAAACCCTGGTTCTTCTCAGACAATTATTTCAACTCCTTTTTACATTTACACCATTGTTGAATAACATCATCATACCTTACCTTTAAATGTTAGGGTACCGGTACAATATCAGTAAATATCCAAACCTAAATTTACTAAAATAATGTGAAATTGGAGATGATACCCTGTGTATTTTTGTTGTTGTCTTTTTGTGAAAACCTAAGTTTCTGAAAGTCGCTATTTGGCGACTTCTGGATAGTATTACCCGCTTATATATGATTTAAAGATTAGATTCAACAATACAAACGCGCTCTGTGCATCAGCTTTATTGCTTTAATTATCCGTACTTAGCAACGATAACAAGATTATTTTGGTGTGGGTTTGGTCATTCCATGCCATGACATGCGTATTATACCGTGAGCAAGCGAGCCAGCTAATGGGGAAATTTGACATTTTATTGGGGGGACTTGCCATGATTAGTCTTCGCTGGCTTGTCACGCCACGGCTTTTTATTATAGCCATATCGCTTTCCCCGTAATAACTTCAACATCTTCTTTCGAATTAAATCCACTAACACTAAAAGATGATCCTGTCATTTAGGAGCCCTCTGAAAGTAATGCACACAACCGGAAATCATTCGACACATTATGTAGCGGTGTTAAAAGCCCTATACGTTACGCCCCGTGTGCTGCGAACGGAGGAAAGTGTGCAGTCGCAATGATTCGGAAATAAAATTGACAGTAATTCGCTAATTTATTAAAAAGGCTTCAAGTCAATCAATAAATCTCCAACCGTCATAACGTAAGGCCTATTATGCGAATTGCAGTCTTCATATCAAAAGATGACAAACCGACACAGGACATGATTTAAAGCATGCACGTCTGGAGACTGTACGTCTCTTTCCATGCGAACGCCCGTGGAAATTAATACCGACTAGTCTAGTCCCGGACCCTTTGGTCTTCATACACACTATACTGACTATATAGTAATAATTACATGTACAATTGGTTGATCGGAAGTCACAATGTTTTAATATGTATTTGAAACCACTATACATGTGGTATTAGTCATCTTTAAAAAAAATCATAATTTGATGGTATCAAAAATCTCTTTGATATAGAAACGTACTCGATGCTTTTTCCCCTGGAGGTGCATAGTTCCGTATTCTCGCAAATTCTCGGCAGCCTTTGTAGTCAACTTCGCTCTATTCTCGCCGTTTCTAGATGCGTCACACACGCGCCTATATTGACATCACGCGCACAGGTTTGTTAACTTGTGGCTTCAAGGCAGGAATAATTCGCTGTGAAATTGCATAGATTTCAATGCGATTCTATCGCTGAAATGTTAGACCTTAGTAACATTTCAATCTTTTGCAAAACATGCATCGCGATAATACGATATCTGCTTTAATTCTATAAAGAATAAAGTGTCACATTCAGTTTCATTTTTGTTGGAGATTCTCCATGTGATTGGAGGCGTGGCTTATTTTGAAATGACGTCACACTTACCAATCGGAAGTAGCAAATTGTAATTACAATCATAATGCATGTTGTATCATTTTTCATCCGGCCATACAAGTACCATGGGACCCAACCTCTTCCACAGGGCTTTCGTGCAGTATTGGGATTCCTCGTTCCCACTGCTGTCTCGACCCGAAACTGGACGATAACAATATCCACAAATGTGTGGTTTGTGTTTTACTTAATTATAGTCTGTATGCAGAATAGCGCGTGCTGCAGTGAGTAGCGTCTAGGGAGGCCGGGACGCGATATTTTTGCTGTTCTGCAGACAAGCAGTATTGCCGTGGAACAGTTAAAAATGGATTTTAGATTTATGTCTAACTTTCATTAATCATCAACAGCCGTGAATAACTCTTTTCCGACAGGCTTTCCTTCTTAATTAATTTTGAAATTAAAAAAATGGAAAATAAATACAAATCTAAAAAACAAATAAATAAAATAAACAAATAAACAAAATTTCATCCACATCTTGGAATCGAACTCGTTTCACGTGAATGAGAGGTTACCAATTTGCTACCAAGCAACTCGACAAGTTGAATGAATTAATTAAAGAAGTACCTTTAGCATAAACAAATTATAGAAGGTTATGGCAATACTTGGAGGCCTGCATGGGCTAGCCCATCCAACTTTCAAATACATTGTAGATATCTATTTCGTCATAATTCGCCGAATTCTGTTTGCATTCTCTTTCTCAGCATTGCGGAGATCACTTTTTCCAACCAGAGTCTAGTAGTAAGAACGAGGTAGGCACAGCGAACAAGGTTGAGACTAGTAGGCATACCGTAGCACGGTCTCATGTATCGTGAAGATTGCCAGCGGGAACCAGACTATAAGTTTTATGACCTGCATGAATGGATGTTATACATCGTGTTCACCACGACCTGTTTGGGATTACGGTACTATGGATCATTGAACATTTCAGGACCGAAATATAGCTACTTTACCGCCATAAAATAAATTCATTTGAAATTCAATCAGCTTTCTAATAATCTGATTCAGTTGATATGAAATCAAGCCAGCGAACAGGTTTGAGCGATGAGTTGCAGTCTGGTTTAGAGCTAGAATGCTGAGATCGCTTCCCGGCAAAGTGATGCCATCTCAATCAGGACATCCAGTGTCGAAATACAGTCCTAATAACCGACAATAAATCACGGGCTTTTAATCAACTTTATCGCCGATGAATCGAAATATCGCTTCCCGAAACGACCGCTTGATTTATGGCTCTCAGCAAATTAACTTACACGGATGGACTTGTTGTTTAGGGGGTAGAACTAAAAAAGGCACTCGCTGGGGTCTCCGTTCAACGGTCTCGTGACTCTGCCTGGCTACGGGTACCTGAACGCGATCTACCGGCCGTCTGGCCTGACTGCATCTCGCTCCGTCATCTCGTTAGTGAGAGTAGTGAAACTATAAAGCTAATCATATAACATGGGTTTTAATCAGTGAAGGCATTCTAGCTCGAGTGATGGTTCATGTCTAATGAGCGTGAGTCCAATGTAATTACTATAAATGTCTTTAGAGTGATACGACCGGGTCGGTGGCTTTGGTCCGTTTGGGTCCGCATCGTCACGATTATCCATATCGAATGCAAACATCCCGCTTCAGACATGTTTATTCTGAGGTTGGACCGATTATATCAACATATAAATATTGCACTGATGTTCTTCAGGATTCGTGAATGGTAACTTTTGTGTATTAACGATATCAGTGATGTATGACATTCCTAGTGTGCAGGAATTGTAAAACGAATAGCGTAGCCTAATTGGTAGGCCTATTAGAATTTTACATGTGTCCCGGTGCGGGCCATGGTATATTAATTCTTAACGAGCTCGTATTATTAAAGGTCAGGTATAGGATTTGTAATTAAAATTTAAAAAAAAAGTGATAGAAATGCAATGTGAAAAGCTGATAATAGTATTAATCTCCCCTAGTAATATCCAGTTCAAATTTAAAGATGTATGGCCCTTGTTTTACGTTATTTTAACGGCAACATTCACTACTTAAACGGACATTTTATTTTTCATCGAAGCATTGCTATTTTACTAGATGTTATCAAATGCTGTAAAATGACACATTTTTCGTAATAGTTGTGAGAAACATGGTTTTACAGTAAATATGTACCGAAATTAATTTGTGGTGGGTCCCGCCCTAAATATATTTTGTCACTTCTTTACTGTTAAACCAAGCTTCTGACATTTTGTGTGTGAAATGTCTCATTTCGAAGTATTTGTATTCCTTTTTTTATAGGAAATTATCAATGTTTTAATGAAAACAAACATTTTTGGAAATTGCCGGTAGCAATATTACGATAAATATGTAAGAAAAGGACTGATGATGATAATGACGTGGTGATGGTGACCATGTTGATGATGGTGATGATGATAATGATGTAGTGATGGTGACCATGTTGATGATGGTGATGATGATAATGATGTAGTGATGGTGACCATGTTGATGATGGTGATGATGATAATGACGTGGTGATGGTGACCATGTTGATGATGGTGATGATGATAATGATGGTGGTGATGGTGACCATGTTGATGATGGTGATGATGATAATGATGTAGTGATGGTGACCATGTTGATGATGGTGATGATGATAATGATGGTGGTGATGGTGACCATGTTGATGATGGTGATGATGATAATGATGTAGTGATGGTGACCATGTTGATGATGGTGATGATGATAATGACGTGGTGATGGTGACCATGTTGATGATGGTGATGATGATAATGATGGTGGTGATGGTGACCATGTTGATGATGGTGATGATGATAATGATGTAGTGATGGTGACCATGTTGATGATGGTGATGATGATAATGATGGTGGTGATGGTGACCATGTTGATGATGGTGATGATGATAATGATGTAGTGATGGTGACCATGTTGATGATGGTGATGATGATAATGACGTGGTGATGGTGACCATGTTGATGATGGTGATGATGATAATGATGGTGGTGATGGTGACCATGTTGATGATGGTGATGATGATAATGATGGTGGTGATGGTGACCATGTTGATGATGGTGATGATGATAATGATGTAGTGATGGTGACCATGTTGATGATGGTGATGATGATAATGACGTGGTGATGGTGACCATGTTGATGATGGTGATGATGATAATGATGTAGTGATGGTGACCATGTTGATGATGGTGATGATGATAATGACGTGGTGATGGTGACCATGTTGATGATGGTGATGATGATAATGATGTAGTGATGGTGACCATGTTGATGATGGTGATGATGATAATGACGTGGTGATGGTGACCATGTTGATGATGGTGATGATGATAATGATGTAGTGATGGTGACCATGTTGATGATGGTGATGATGATAATGACGTGGTGATGGTGACCATGTTGATGATGGTGATGATGATAATGATGTAGTGATGGTGACCATGTTGATGATGGTGATGATGATAATGACGTGGTGATGGTGACCATGTTGATGATGGTGATGATGATAATGATGGTGGTGATGGTGACCATGTTGATGATGGTGATGATGATAATGACGTGGTGATGGTGACCATGTTGATGATGGTGATGATGATAATGATGGTGGTGATGGTGACCATGTTGATGATGGTGATGATGATAATGATGTGGTGATGGTGACCATGTTGATGATGGTGATGATGATAATGATGTGGTGATGGTGACCATGTTGATGATGGTGATGGTGATAATGATGATGACGACGACGACGATGATGATGATGACAATGGTGATGACGATGACCAAGACGACGGCGACTAACATGATGATGATGATAAAGATCATGATGATAATGACATTAATGATTATGATGATGATGATTGTGGTGATGGTGATGGTAATGATGATGATGATGATGGGGATGGAGATGATGACGATGATGATGGTGGTGACAATGATGGTGATGATGTGAATAATAGTGATCATAACAACGATGGTCGTGGTAGTGATGGTGATAAAGATGACGATGGCTACGATGCCGAGATGGGGATGATGATGGCGACAGCGACGAGGATGACTAGGAGTAATACTGACGGAAAGATAATGACAATAACTAACATAATGCGTGACTTGCTTGAACTGTTACATACATTTGTTTTGTAATTACGTCACAATACGGTAAATGGTTTTTATGACTTCAATGATTATGTTGTCAACAACCTTAATAACCCATGTACAGTTTACACACGTAAGGGAAGCGTTTCCGTGTAAGTATCACATAAAATAACACGGACAATAATCACGACGTTGTGAGCAAAACGGTCATTAAAATGAAAATGAAAACACTTAAGTTATATCTTTAATCAACTTGATACATGTTAAGAGGACCCGATTAAGTCCGGAACAACGGAAGATGTATCTGTTGTCTTTGTTGACCGGATTACATTGAAGTTTAACTGTTAAATGATGTTTACCTGGAGCTATTAAAGTAATGGCAATTTATCTTTAAATTAAAAATTTTTTTTTATAATTAAATAAAATAAAACATGTAGGGCTATAAAAGTAGCAGTTATCAACGCAGATCGATTCTGTTCAAACACATCGGCCGGGGTTGTATGGGAAGATCAAAGCGGGTGACGGTGGTTCGGTCGCCCCATTGACGTGATAAGCTGAGTAATCCTTGGTCTCTTGTCCCACACATATGAAACACAGTATAATGACTTGGGTCAGTTTCAGAACACGAATAAATATCCCCCGTATACACACGCTATTCCAATATTGGTTTTGTAATGAGAATGCCCGGCCACAGGTCTGATAATTATGCCATTGCAGATTTCTGATTACAGGCCCGGGCTGTAAATTATTGCTGGATAAACGGGGGTACTAGCGTAATTTTGGTGATGTATTTATACTGGCAGTCGGTAATATAAAAACCATTGTATATATGTATATACTATCGATACCTTAAAATTAAAATCAACAAACAGCTATACTTACTCATCTGTTGGCAGATCATCATTCCATGACCATTGACTTGTTGTGAGAATTGTGAAAGAACGTGACCAGAATGTGTGGAATCATGAGCCGTGAATTTCACAGGTTGGTTTGTAACCATATTACGTGTGAGTGATAGTTCTCGCCTTAAAGGGAAGGTAACATATTGGTATTTAGAAAGGTACATTCATTTCAACCTTCTAATTTTTAAGGAATATATCATAAACTAACCTGAGAAAGCTTCATCACAAAAGATACACACTTTTCAGAAAAGGTTTTCATGTTTTTTTTAATGTTTTCTGTTAAAACAAAATAATTACCAACCGTTAATTTTTTTACAATAATTGGATTAAAAAAAAAAAAAATTAATTTATTTATTTAAAAAAATTTTTTTTTTAGATAACAGTGGGAATGGGAGCATAACCAAAAAAAGTCAAATCTTGTGGTAGGCATGCCCAGACACATAAGACATTACAAAGACTAACAATAACAATTACAGTGGAAAAACAGTTAAACAATTAAACGGTAGACCCTATTATAGTGTGAATACATAAAACAATTTAACAATTAGAATAATAAATAGAGAATTAGCTGTTGCAAATTGCTTAAAAAAATAGACTTCTACATAACAATCTAAGATGACATCACCTCAGAATGAATAATGTCTCATGATGACTGATAATTTAGTTATTTACCAATGTTGTACCTTCGGTTTATATGCTTGCTTATACACTTTCGGTATTTTATGGAAACAAAATAACGAAAATTATCACATATTTACATGAAACTTACTTAATGTAAAGTTGATGATGGTTACGAACATTCCTTGAAATATTTCCGTCAGAAGTGCTTTCATTTTAGAGAAACTTATCAAATTAATTTTCAAATTAATTGTTGTCCTCCATCAGAGACGTTAATTCCACGTTGGAATGAAAACGACAAATTTAAATGCATTTTCACTATTTTCTCGTTAATGAAATAAGGTGAAACTTTATAGGATTTTTGTTATACATAAGGCATCATAGTATTCATTGTTATCAAATAACGATGCATTTTACAGACTATTTTACCAAAAGTGTACTACTGGCTTTAATGTGGTGAAGTTTGTCATATATGCCTGTACTCGTATTGTATCATTGTCTTGAAATTAACATTAAATAAAACAAATGCAATTGTTTATTTACATTTACAAACTTACTTAAAAAAATAACAACTAATCTGTAAAGGTTTTAACTACTCATTACGTTGTGTGGGTACAGAGAAAATAGTGTCAGAAATGTCAAACACGAACTTCATCATCATTATAGCGTGCATAGTTTGGGAATAATAACATTTGACATTTCTTAAAAACGATAACACACATGCCGACAAGGGATATTTCAAGAGATGTTTGATACCATGCATCGTCAACTTTACACTTGGTAAATTTCATGTTAAACTGTGAAACGAGAATGGCAAATATTAAATTTAAAATTAAAATCTTTAAATTAAAACTGAAGGTAACCGAACAACCCATATTCCACATAATTATTTGCAGTTTATCAAATACAATTAACAGTTAGACCTTACATGGACACATTTAAAAGACCCAATATCTTCATGTTGTGTTAATACTGTTTCGTATGGGTCAGTGATTTATACAGATTTTTTATTGTGTGCGTGTGATTTTATTCAAACCCGTTTTTTTTTTATACCTCGCGATAGTTTTCCTATTTTACAATTCGTCGTTCATTCAAAAATAACCAGATCCAGTGCCGCCAGTAGGCCAGTTTACATACGATATGTTAGTAATTTTCATCTATTCACTCCAATAAAATGGAAAAGCTTCACCGGTACAAACATTTGCGCTCCTGCGGACCCTGATATTTGCCCGTGGTCATCCCGTCTATATTTTCGACCAGACTCCATCGGAGTCGCTTTTATGGAGCATTTTTGATCAAGTTGCTGCAACTCTCCAGCGTCCAACTTTCCCGCTATCTTTCTTTCTGCCCGTATACCCATTTTAATCTGCAACTCCAAATGGCCGTTTGGAGACAGAGAATTTCATCTTGGCGCTGGTTAATTTTCTTCGCGCAAGAAATTCCCTGGGAATTGGACCCTTTATGCTGGCATCTCCCGGCCGCGTTTTGTTTCTCATTACCGCGTGCTTACTCGTCGTCATCGGCATCGCGCCGAAATGGGAAGTGAACTAACTGGTTTCAATTTGGCCCCTGGCTACTTGTCTTTCATCATCTGAACAAAATGGGAAAAAAAGAAGAAAAAACGCGGTTGATCAAGGATGTTTTTCTATTTTTAATATTCAACGGGTGCAGCAAGTATCAGCTTGAGATTCCATTAAATCGTCAGGATCCAACAACATGCTATACCATCATGAAGAAGGAAAAGACAAAAACCTCCAATAACAAGAGACTCGTTCATGAGTCAGTATTCAATGAAGTGCTTATTATTTTGGGCTGTGTACAGAGAGCAAACGGTGGTCTGTCAAACGATCGAGATCAACGGGATGATGCAAGCCGGTGGTGTAACTGTGGTCTCATAAGACGCTCTCTCGATTGCTATGGCAATATTTCCCCACTGTCCGTCTCCATTACTGTCACTCTGCATCTGTCTGTGGTCCTGCTCAGTCCCTTTTCTTGATGTCACGTCTACTAATTTCACTGATCTTTATCACTCCTCTGTTTGTCTGTCGTTTGGACTGTTTGTCTATGTCTATCTTTCTGTCTGTTAGTATTTCTTTAGTCGGCTTTTTCCTCCAAATCCTTTCGCCATTGGTCTTCCTCACGAGCCTTCCTCCCACCTCTCCTTATTTAAGTCTCATTTCAAGCTCCACTGTGTTTCCTTCCTTCTGTCCTTCATGCTCCATCCTCCATCTTACCCCTTGCTCTAGCATTTTGCATTTTACCTTCCTATCTCTATATTCTCTATTTGGCACCCATCTTTTGCGTTTCCCTTCTTTCTTCATTTCTTCTCTTCTGGCTAAATTCCTCATCCCTACATCCCAGTATGTACAGCTTACAAATCAAGGAGCTATGGTGTGTGTGAAGAGATCGTAATCATCATACAACCTTTGTCAAAGCTCGCGCGTTGTACCAATTATTCTGATTGAAAGCTGACAAGCGCTAATCAATGACAATCCCTCACGGCAGTTTGGTTAACAACAAATAGAGCCAACACAATGACAAATCGCTATACCCGTCTCAATAATTTGATTAACGCTCCCGGTGCATTACGTGTCATTTGGAAACAGCGACACAGAAGTACCAGCGCGCGACCGGTGTGTAGGTCATACGCTTGGAAGATCGAGCAAGGGGCTCACCGGTGCGAACAACACTCACACGTGGTACCCGGGAGAGGGCTTCAACTCACCGGGGAGTTCTCCACGTTGAAAGCCCCAGACGTCCGAGCCATTGTTACTTATCAAGTCATCAAGCTTCAATCTGCAGTGTATTATTTGTTCTCTATAGTTTGGGATTCATACAATCTTATAATTTCTCGCATCCCTGAATTTGTTTTGTCCTCCTTTGTTTATTAATTGATCTTTCCGTTTGTTGGTGTATGCGCTCGCTCTCGCGCGGTTTCATGGTCTCATTCCCAAGCAAAGGAAATTGTAATAATTATGAATTTATGCGAATGCCATGTGGAAAATGTAATTTTTTGCGATACAACCATGATGGTTTTTCTTTCATCCCCCCTCATAAAAACAAAACAAAAAAACACAACCATCGTCTGCATTTATTTAAAGGGGGACTGACATGGATTTAAATCAAACAGTTAAATATGTGATCGTTTTATTCTTTTATATCAGTAAAAGATCAATAAAATTTTTGTTTTGTGTTTTTATTGTTTTTGAGAGTGTTATTTTACCAATTGTAAAAATGCCCCCCAATTTTACGCCCTGCACGGAGGAGCTGTTCGTGACGTCATGTCGGGAAGAGAAATTCGGCTCAAAATGATCGCTGCACAAAACTATGTGAGCCGATGGACCTGACCACTTTACTCTTGTTAACAACTGTTTGTTAACAACTGATTCAGTTCAGTGAGCACACACTCCTCTCCCCCAACCCCTAGGATCCTAGTCTCATAGTCTCACAGTTTCCCGCCTGCGCGCCTCAACGAGCTAATCCTCCAGCATCCATTCATGGGATGATCCTCCAGCAGTCTACTTAAGCAGCAGCATTTTCCAGAGTCCGGCATTCTCCTGAGGACGATCAGAGCATACTGATCGAAACGTCGAGTTGTACCCCCAGTTCTTTTCAGAACTAATTACTACTCAATTGAGATTCCACATGGTGTACCCGCAATCAGTCTTACTTATCATCCTCACCATGCAAAGCTACAAGTTTGACCCACTTTACTGTTGTCAGTCGAACTTTGCTCGTCCAAATACGGCGATTTTTGGGTCACTTGGGAACAGATGAAGGCTAACACCGTCTTTGGTGGTGTTGCTGCATCCTGCAGAAACACATCTTCCCGGCATTTTATTAGTTCCGGAAACAAAAATCACGGAAGAAATGAAATCGACGCTACGTGTGTGAAACGTTTGTATGTATATGTACATCATGTACACGTCGGATCTTCCCGACCTTACGTCACATATCTTATGCAAATGAAGCTTCCACCATGGGGCGGGGTTGCCTCCCCCAAACACTTCAAACATTGTTTTAAAATACTTGTACTCAGAAATCAATGATTAAATAGACACAGGTGGGTCTCAAAAACAATATTTTATTACAAAACGCCTTAAGTACACACACAATAAAGGATGTCAGTCCCCCTTTAAATGTTTGCGTAATCTTTCATTGATTGCTTTATAACAAATGGATTATAGTATAAACTATAGATAAACAGCAGATACTTTTTATGTAGAAATCATTTTGAAGGCCTACAAAATAGGCCAATTAACATTATAACAATTTGGACAATTTAGATAGGCCTATGAGTTCATTAAGTCATCTTACACAAAAAATAATACACATTTTTCATGATTTTAACAAGAAATGAAAGTTGACGCATTTTGAACACGGTGCAATAAATATTACGTAGTTACCGCTTACAATGTGATTTGCATGGTGGATTGGATATTAAAGAGGTTTACGGGTAGTACCGTATATAATAAAATATCTTCTTACAGGTCTGTGATTTCTTAGGATTTTTCCTGATTTTAGGATTTTTAAAAACAAATCTCCCTTTACCTCAAAATGTTCTTGAAAGAAGAGAAGTCACCAAGGAAAAAAAAGAAGTAGCCTGTACTGTGTCCAAACATCTAATTTCCACTTAGCAGGGCCGGATTTAGGACTGGGCAAGCTGGGCAGTTGCCCAGGGCCTCCACAACCAGAGGCCTCCACATATTTCATGAACAATTTGTAAGGAAAAATGTAGGCTGACCTGAACGGTAGGCTGGTCTGTAAATATATGTACTGTACTATATTCTTGTTATGATTGATCATGATTGACCTGCTTGCTTGCTTATTCAGATTCTTTCTACTTGAAAAAATTTACTTTATGGATGACTGTAACTATGTCTTATGACTCTTGTCACCTTTTAGTTTTTAGTATTCTAAGGTAGGGTGGGCCTCCACTACCGAAGGCTGCCCAGGGGCCTCCACATGTCTAAATCCGGCCCTGCCCAGTGAAGATGTGGAAAGTCTGTACCGGTAAATCCTCCAAAATTAAACATCCATGAGGTTCAGGAGGCTTTGTCCTCTAGACCAAAGGGGGACCCAGGCCGGCTACCCATTTTCAGGATGTAGGCCTACTTTTGTCAAATCAAACCCCTTGGAAGAATTAGTGTGGTTCTGAAAAGAACCGGTCGTGATGAAGTTTATAAATGTGTGCTTACAGTTAATCAAAGTGGTAGTGGATCATCTGGTAATTAAAACAGAAAGTGTTTGTGTTTGACTGTGTATTTAAACAAGCTGGTTTGATGTTATCTTGTTTGATATCTACAGTAACATCTGCTACATGTATACGAAAATTATGTGAAATTATTACGGAGACAGAATATAATTTAACTAACTCATAAAATACAAATACAAATTTTGTCCCAAGCCAATATCGTACATTAGTCCAGCTTGGTGTTCATTTTCAGTTTCTCTTAGTACGCTTTACAATGTGAGTATACACCATGCAAATTGTATGTAAATATAACCATATATTATAAAAATGAACAGATAGGCCTATGTACAAATAATTGTACATAAACCAACGCAGGTCACGTTCCCGCTATGACTGATACCCATTTTGCACTGCTGGGTGGAGATAAGCAATTATAACAAAGGGTCTAGCTCATGTAGTTTTTGGCCGGGATTCAAACCCTGACATTCTGTCGAGCAAACCATCAGAACACAACGGTCTGATGCACTAGGCCGCTCGTCCATGGTATCCATTTTGTCGTTAATGAACTACAAAACTACAAAACTGTACAGTTTGTTGATGGTAAATTCCACAGCTTTGTTGATGTGTTAATCAAATAATTTGCTTTGTTAATTTAGACTACCCATTCTGTAGGCCGGCTGTATAGAAACAGAATCAACCGGATTTCAATAACACGGTTACGAGCATGTCCGACCTGACAACTTATAATTACAGGAAATATTGAGTATAATTGACATTATTATTTGTATCGATATTTATATATACTGAACAGCAAAAGAAACGCAAGTCCGAGGACAGCAAAAGAAACGCAAGTCCAAGGTCTTGTCAAGTTTTCAAACAGAAGACAAACCATTTTGATTCTAATCACTCATTGAAATTGCAACAATTTCAACAGTCACTTTCAGCTCACAAATTGAAAGCATTTTTCATTAAATGAGTGATTAGAATCAAAATGGTTTGTCTTCTGTTTGAAAACTTGACAAGACCTCGGACTTGCGTTTCTTTTGCTGTCCTCGGACTTGCGTTTCTTTTGTTGTTCAGTATATTTATGTGAGTGTTCTCTATTGGCAAACATATATAAATGCATACAGGTTTAAGCTTATTTAATTGTGTCGTTCACGAGAAAATTTTACAAATGCATGTATTGGTTAGTATATGCATTCTAATGTAGAAATATATCACAGCTGTGATCTGTTTTAAGTTTATAATACGTTTGTTTTCTTTAAAATGTGAGACGGAATATTATTATCTCAGGATCTTTGGTAATATCATCAACTTCATATTAAGCCATTGTTTAGATTATAATTCAGTGATTTTTGTAATTGGATCGTGAAACATGATTACGGCTTGTTGAAACACAGACCTATTGTTTTTCATATTACTTTCATATACTTTCATATAACTTACAAAGAACCTTCCAAATTCACAAATATGAAGAATATGGTGTGTATGCCTAATGCTAAACCATGGAATGAAAAAAAAACCTTTTCTCTTCTCCAACTAATATTTTAAAATCCTTTACAGTTTTGTTTGTTCGCCCACAGCTTCGCCTGACCTTCTAGATTGTCCATTAACACACTGGCATTTTTAAGAATAAATTTCCAATTCAGGGAAGCGCCGTTACTTTGTATCGTCTACAAAATAACAATATCCTAACAACTGGAAACTCGAACTCGTACATTATGCATAGCACAAAAGTAGCACACTTCGGGGAATCAAATCGGACAAAGGAAATATGTATTTCACACCTTGATATAATCTGAAGAACCTCCTTAAGTGATGTTTCTCATCAGTCAAGGCAACCAAAGATTGGTCAATTGAGCTGACTGCAATCTCTTGACGATATATCTCGCAGTCGGGATAATTGTGCTGGGTCCTTGAAGTTGAACAAGAAAGAGAGATGGATGAATAGAAAAAAAAAGGGGGGGGGGGCTGGGTGAAAGGAGAAAAGGAAAGAAGTAAGAATAGAATTCACTGGCAGTGAATGAGATAGTATCGATGAATTTATCACCATCATACTACAGGCAGCAGCACTACCTGCTGACATGCTTTCGAAAACAAACGCTGGCGCGGCCCTCATAGAGGCGCGGACTCATAATCTGCGATTGATGCGTTTTCATGACGGTATATCAACGCCAATATCCACTCAGCACCGGCCGTGATTCGATTAGGCGCGCCCGCCGAGACACACCAGCCTTCGCCCCAACCCTTTCACGTCGCCACTCCATACCATTATGAAATCACTCAATGAAATTGGTTGGGCTCGACGTGAATACAACCAGCCACAATCTCTTTCTCAAGTCGGAGTCCCCCAGGCAGGTTTTGACCAACCCCTGGGGATTCACGCACACACACACAGAGCGCCGCGTACAACCACCTAAACACCAAAAAATTAGAGGAAAAAATCACCTAAAAAAAAGAAGAAGAAAGAAACCAGCTAGACAAATGCAGTCTTTGTTGAGGGGTGGATTACACTGTTTCCACTCTACTCAATTCGTCCTTTGGACTCTAATTTAGTTGGGAGATGAGCAACTCGCGCTATTAGACGAAAATGAACACTGAGCCGGAACGCGCTTGGGGCTTGGAATGAAAAGGAGTAATACAGTCTAAAGGAATTCCATAGCGTTTGGATTGCACTTCAATCATGCTCAATGTTATTCTGTTTGTCACCGTTCCGGCTATCATACCCCGGGTGTATATAATGGCTCTTTGATGGTGAAAAAAAGAAAAGTGGTCAAAATAATCAAAGCTTGAAAGTAAACTATTGTCGAGGAGTGTTCGGACCGAACGTGTGGATTTTAACGACATTTGGTTTAAGCTGTAGTACCCCCAGGATTAAGGCATAAACCACAGCTCTTTGACGGAGAGCAATATTGTCATATTTATAAATAAATGATTGTACCAACAATTAAGAGTTAAATTGTTGTTTTAGCTTTCATATCAATTGTTCTTTAATGGTGATTTAAATTGGTACATTTATGAAGAGAAAAGGGGGTACCGGGAACAATCACCGAGTTGTCGAAGACTGTTTTGACTAAAACTGTGTATTGTGTATTGTTTCATCTATAAATGTGACTGGTTCTGGAAAAACCCTAAACTTGGACCCAATTTTCAAAAGTGAGATTTTTGTATAGTTTGATTCTCTAGATTTTCCTCTTTCATTTGATACCAGATTTGTAGAAAAAGATATTTTATTTTCTGATTTCTACAAATCTGGTATCAAATGAAAGAGGAATAAAAACATATATATTTTCTGATAAATTATTACATTATTAAATTGTATTTTCTGTTACAGACAACCAAACTATCATATTTAGATATGATAACAAAATAAGAATGTTAAAAAAACTTTCCAATGATCTAATAGACCTGTACCTCCGTATAGTGTAACACAAAACAAAAACATAAAAACAACAAACTTCATCATTTACGAATATTTTTAGCATTAAAATAAATAAATAAATAAATTAAATTAAAATTAAAACACATCATTTCAAACTATGAAGAAAACAGAATTGGGGATTTATCGGTTGGGGTGGGGCTCAGTTTGGTTCATTTATTTATTCATTAATTTAGCCTATTTAATATATATTACAACTTGTAGCTTTGCATGGTGAAGAGGATAAGTAAGACTAATTGCGGTGACACCATGTGAAATTCTCAATTGAGTAGTAATTAGTTCTGAAAAGAACTAGTGGTTAACAACTCAACGTTTCGATCAGTATGCTCTGATCGTCTGTTTCTCCTGAAGACGATCGGAGCATACTGATCGAAACGTCGAGTTGTTAACCTCCAGTTCTTTTCAGAACTAATTACTACTCAATTGAGAATTTCACATGGTGTCACCGCAATTAGTCTTACTTAATATATATATATATATATATATTGTTTTATACAAGGAGGGTAGCTCAATACTTCTATTCCTCCGCTGCCTCTCAGACTGCCCCTCCGCTGCTATTGTCTTATCATAATGTTTGCTGTGAGTATCCATTTTATTGTCTTGGTAACGGCGAAAATTGCACAACCGGTACTTATATAGGCTAATTGCCTTCTTTTCAAATCCAGAAAACCAAATCTAACGTAAGTTTCACAGACCGTAGCAAAATAAATATGCAATAATTATATTTCTGGAGGTGAATAGTTTTGTAGCAATTTTGTAGCAATAATGTAAGCGAACATTACCAATGTTGTGCCTGCCCATTATTTATCATTGTTCATCAACTGCATCTTGTATTTAAAAGGTCTAGTTTTTGAATGTCAGATTTCAATTAAAACGATAAACATTAAAATCTATGAACTATGGACTATTCAGGGTTATTTTGTATACAGACGGCTAAAATGCTAAGCGGTTTATTTGCTTTTCCCCCCACAACGTCAACCATTCCAGTCGTCCAAGTAGCTTTGTCGGCAACTATTAAACACTGCCCAGCCACCCGTTCTTTTCATAAGTAAAATTTTACGGTGTTTTGTATCAGCATAAAATGTGAAAGCTCCTTTATGTGTTGCACTTTCGACGTTTAGCTGTCAGCAGTTACCGATCATCAAATGCAACTGTAACAGCAACTTTTACTGTCCTCCGCTGCCCTGGGGATACCGGCCCAGAGTGCTCTGCTCCCCGGTGGCTCGGTCGGAACAACAACCCTCACTCACACTCGCTAAGCCCCCCGCTCATCAAGCCAAAGAACCCTTATCCGTTTGGTATCAACTCGGATGATGTCGGTGCGGGGCCACCGGGCCGGCATGTTTTGAGCCACTGCTTGGGGTCAGAAGTGCCCGTATTATATGATTGAACAGATAGTTTGGGTTTTTGGTAATAATCAACGAAAGAAGGAAAGAAAAACAAAACACCAACAACGAATAGGCAACGATTTAGGTCAACCACAGCAGAAGGTGTAACTTTGATAGGTTTGTTCAAACGATCTGCCGATCAAATGAACCCAGTGGCCCGCGGCTTGTCTGAGACTGGCACAAGTGACGTAATGTGTGTTCATTTCAGGGCAAAGGGTGTATGTGTGTGTTGGGGTGGGAGGGGGGGGGGGTTCAAACCCACATCTCAGATTATCAATAAACAAAATGATTATTTGGTCTTCCATATAATTGTGTAGTTTCCAGCCCTTCTGAGAATCAATGTGGAATAAGTGAGGGCGCCCTTTTTGGATGACATGTTGTGTACGAAATCGGATACTCCTATTTTAGCCGTCTTGGTTTGTACCTTGTTTCAGACTTCCCAAATCGGACACTGACCGAATAGCTATCATCACCGAGTAAAGACATTTATTGCGGTGAAACGTGCTTTTCTTTCATACATATCCACGTAAACTAAACCGAGGCTGGAACTGAAAAAAGTCTGGTCTCTTTTATGTATTGAGAATCAGCGCTCTAATTGTATTTACATACAAGGGAATCGGACAAACATGGCCGCGGAGTGATGAAGGTCTATAATGAATGGTACACAAAACCTGTATAATTGTTCAGATTTAATTTGTGCTTTCACAGCCCGAAACTGTGATCATTTTATTGCACTCACTCAGTGCATTAATAATGTTAGCCTAACGGTTCTATGATATTGCGGATTATATCATCATTATGAAAGCACGATTTATTTTCTACCACTCCATCTTTGTATCAATGATATGTTTATTTTACAACGTGTATATAATGCTCAAGCGAAGTGCCACTGTTTATAAGTGATCATATATGAACACATTTATTTGTTGAGAGAGCACGGGGTGACGTTAAGAAACGCATCATACGTACAATCTAGGTGATTTGCAAACAGTTAAACAGCCTACTAGCCTACTCCCATAAATTGTTCACATTTAACCATTATTTATCACTGATTCCAAACACCATTTTCTGCATAATGGTCTTAATGGCCTAAAGATTGACATATCGGCTGAGTGCGGACCAAATGCAATTAATTCATTATAGGGTGCAAAGATTTCGATAAAAAAATGTTACATTTGTGTGTTTTCCCCTAATAAAGTAAAAGACCACGGATCAGGCTAGTAGCCGCACAAGGTGGTCCCAGAGAGACAGCTGACCAATAGCGGAGGTCGTAGCGTGTCACGTGTTCCATCCCTTTCCCCACACAAGCAACCAATGGGAGTGAGCCGGTGTGAAACGGCGACTTGTGAGTATTATCGCATGGGTATTAATATAGCTATATCTAACGGTATGATTGATGGGTTGTTAAATTGCGCCCGCCCTGCTATATGCGCACATCATATCACTGCCAATGCACAGCATCAATAGTTTACAGATCAACAACGTTGAACACAACCAGTGTACATTTTGACGGCTGTGAGTCCAATTGAAAAATATCTTACCAAGGTGTATCGCCCGTATCAAATAATTATTCCACATTTTGCATTGATGCTTGCTCTAAGTGGAGGAACAACTCATCATGTGTTGAACCAAGGGGAACTGCGAGAGCTGTCAGTTGTATTGTTGCTGATACGGTTTGGTTTAAATTGACATGCTGAGAACCCAATCGTGATTTAGTCTGTTTTTGGTTGAAGCGTTGACTTTGTATCTACTGTAGATCCACCGTAAGTAGTCCAGTGTGTGTGTGTGTAATTGGTATACGGATGTACGTGCCAAGCATGGCAGATTCTATGTTGTCCCTACAGAACTTGATGGAGGCTACCCGATCCAGCGCCTTCATTATGAGCAACCCTCCCTTGGCTGCCCTCCATAGTATGACCGAGAAAACGCCGGCTTTTCCCTACCCAGCCCAGCCCTGCTTCACATCTACCGGGACCTACAAACCCATGGCGATGGCTTACCACCCGGCGAGCTTTTCGAACGCCACTCCGCACGGAATCTCGGACATTCTCAGCAGGCCGGAGAACTGCCAAGCCGCCGCAGCTGCTGGCTTTTTGACCGGTGTTTCCCGATTCGGCTCGCCGTTCAGCACGGCGGCCAATGTGTACTTGAGCCGCTTTGGCAAGCCAGTTACGGACTTGCATGTACCGACCACAGGACCGGCTGCATTATACTGGCCGGCAAATCTTTTACATTCCGCGGCAGCATGGAGAGACCCACGCTTACCGTGTCCACCAGGTAAGTCAATCACATCATTGACATACCGGGTGGGGGTGGGGGGGGGGTGGGGTGGGGGGGGGGGTGTAATATCAAGAAGCAAAAATGTGATAATTGTTGAAGCAGGGGTTGCCCTTAGCAAACGTTAATGACGCAATATGTTATGTCATAGAGCAATGATGTTTATGCAAACCTATATGTTTATGCGAACCTTTATTTTGCATTTAACTTCATCTTTCCCTCTCTTCATCCATACGTCGAATGTCTTTATATGCATATATACCTTACAAGGGTCAAAGGTGTGAATGGGAAAAATATCAATTAAAGTTTCAGCTGAATGAAGTCCGTGTATATCTGAGAAAAGTGTAAGAAGTTTTGAAATTTTTTCCCCCTGAACAGAGGGCAGCATTGACCTATTTCCCTTAGCGGACAGTTATCGCCAACTGGTGACTTTTGTAAATTGCATTTTGTTTATATTTTCTCTTTAATGTGATCCCGCTCGACACAATCGCTTCACAGAATGCTTGAAGTCATCCCCATCTTCACAACAATTAACCATTTTGATAATTATTCTTTAATTTTTGGATCAAAATAATTACCCGCCTTCATCCATGTTGCCATTAGCCTTGTTTAAAAGGAAGGAACACCATTTGTTGGTAAAAGTGCTTCCATGAGTAGGCCCAATCATGCTTACTTCCTTTGAATTAATATAAACATTTAAATCTAAGTCGTAAGAAAAGCGAACAGAAGCACTCGTAACTGTTTACACAAAATACAGCAAACAGTTGCCGTTAGGCATTTTTATTGTGCACATTTGTCTGTGATTTTTCTGAAATGATAGTTCCTCAGACTGAAAAGTTAGATTTTGGATAATAATTCAGTAATTTTATAATCAGATATTTTTGTACGTTCACTTAGCTATTTGCGATGTTTCGTATAGTATACTGTCAAGCAGAGCCTAGCATTGACATCCGTGTATCGATATTTACACTGATGATACAGCACATATGCCTTAGTATATACAAGCTGATTGAAATAGATTTCATGGTTTTGTCAAAAGTGACGATTTATCCATTTTATTCAGCAAAACTTTCGAAAGAAATGTTCAGTTAAGAGTATTTCAAAACCTTTACACATTAATTCCTTATTCAACAAAGAATCAGAGACTGTAGATCTCTTGATTTCAAACAAAGACCTCTTATGGGGGCATTCTGCAGCAATATATTTACGTCATAATAAATCATAAATATTCATTTCTACCAAATGAAGATTCATTCATATGATTTGACACAGCTTTTGAATTTTGTCAACTTAATTGGTCCACATATTTTAGAGAAAAAAAGTCTATAATTATTCGTTGAATTTTGATGGCAGATAAAAAATATCATTCAACTTATTTCACTTAGGCTATTTCGAGTTAAGTGTTAGAACCTCAAACAGAAATATTTCATGGAATGTTTGAACGATCATCAAATTCACACCAAGAAAGTCTTGTGTAAAACTTTGAAAAAATTTCCAATAGCATTCACGGGTTAAGATGTTAGTGCATTTCGATTCATCCACACAACGATTGATTTATGCAAAATGTAACACAATCTCTAAACTTAACGTCTGACAAATACATAGCAGTGATTTGCAGGGGATGCGTGAGCGTGGACGATATTTCACTTCTGATAATTATCCAAACTAAATTAAGTTGACGTCATAAATGAGACGTGTAGAGAATATTTTGGTGGAAAAGTAAAATGTCTTTCAGAATGATGTCTTTTTGAGTAAATATTTACAAACCACTTGTTAGCAAAGGTGGCCGACATTATTACTCAAGAACGCAGTGTGCAAATTCACGAGTTTCATCAAAACGGACCAGCTTGCGTATCTGTTTGTTGTAATTTGTTTGTACAAATATACATATGCAACTACATGTGTGTCTTGATCTTAAAGGTACTATGATGCATATTATGAGTGAATTTTCCCCCAAAATTGTACAAAAGCTTAAAAGGCGAAGGTACAACATAATTATCTGAAAGCTTGACGTGAAGGGACAAACCATCCGTCTGAAGTGATCTTATTTCGAAAACTGCCAGACGGCAAGTGTTTTCTGTAGAAACTGTCAGTGTTTTTTCACAGTTTCATCATGACCTGGAGTCAAGATTGAGCAGAAAGTTCCACATGTTGGTTATTTGATGTAGACCTCCTGATTCAAAGAAAGTAAACATTATAAGGCCTACTACTCAGAGATGGTCAACAGTTTTGCCAGTATTATCTTTACTTTCCCTTTAAATAATGTTAACCACCTACATGCACGTTGGGTAAATTACCTTCAATTTGTTTCTGATCTGGAATACTGAAAATTGTTTTGATGTCGAGGCAGTGTTGACATAAAATATTCAGTCTTATCCTGTAAATTGTGGAAAGAATCGTGGTCTTCTATAATTAAATTTAGCGGGACAGACATTAAAATAAGCAAACCAGTAGTATTTTTAAAAAACTTTTAATTAATGTCATCATTTGTTTGTTTTCAAAATGCGAGTTCCCAATGAACTGAATATATAACATTTCACATATTTTAATTATATTTTATTCATTTTAATTGGGTGTAGTCTTATGTAATTAGTGTGAAGCGCCTTCAGTGTATTTTTGGCGACTTTTGGCACTACATACAACGTCACTGTGATTAGTTTACATTACTAGATACTTTGTTAAAAGTACGATCCACAAAAATTAAAAATGCGTAAAGATTGTTACGAAAAGGTTTGCAAGGGGTGGCCGGTGAGAGTTTCCTCTACTGAGTGAACAATATTTAAGAATGACCCTGCCATGGAAAACGTTGTTACCTTTGAATTGCCAATTTGTTGGTTTTCAATACTTGACATCTTTGCTCATGACAATTTGAATATTCATGAGGACATCTGTGATGTCATAGCAGGATACGATGCAACACCATCAAGTTTGCAGTCAGACTCTCAAATTCATGCAATGGAATCTAACGAATGAGCAATCCAACGGCAACAGGGCACATGGAAAGATTATTGGTGAATTGTTCAAAACGTTTTACTAAATATTTACGCTATTTAGAGTTTATTAGTCAGAAAACAAACTCTGAGATTGCTTCGTTGCCTCCTGAAGAAAATAAAATAAAATAAAATAAATTAAAGAACTGTTTGTTTAGTTTTGATCAAAACATAGATTGGAAACTGAAAAAGAAAAAAAAATTGTATAAGGCCTACGTTGAATTATACGTTTAATTTAATTTAATTAAATTTAATTTAAGTGAACGCTAACCATATCCAAGTATATACAACACAAGTAATCAAGCGTGTGACGCACTTCAATGACTTAATTAAAATTTCAAATGCAATTCTCCCGCCGTAAAAGTTTTTGATAAACTTTTATTTTCTGTTAATCTGGACAGAGAGATCACACGCAGGCAGTTTACCATTTTACAGAAAGAAAAAAAAAAGCGGTCCATAAATTTCCCGACAAGTCGTTACAATGTCAATGAGAATAAAACCCAATAGCTACACAATTGATTTCATTAGCGAGAGCAGCTTGAACGCCAATAAAAAACACGGGAACATACAGCGCGGCTAGTAAAGAGTCTACCTAGTCTTGCTTATCTGCACTTGGCCGCAGATTTATAATCAAATAGGCACAACAACAAAAACGTAGTCTATGATTATCTGCAAGTTCCAATCAAGAGAAAGTGTCATAAATGTCAGCAGGAAGTTTGATTTATGCAGTATTTACTGAGGCAAGGGAGTCTGTTTCAAACATGAGTTCTTGTTACACACCGGCCGTTTAACGGTTGTCCGGCGTGCTTGACGGTATACCGGTGATTATTATTCGCCGTGGATGTTTTTTCATCAATTCATGAAACCTTGACGACACTTTGTCTTGATTGGAAGATAGCGGACATATATAAACTCATTGAATTAATTATGGCCTTTCAAATATGAGGGAATCTATCAAAAACATTATTATTGGGATGGAGAGATCGTCCAATTAGCATCATCCTAGAGAGTCCCTTAACATAATCTTCTGAAAGTCATTATAATCATGCATTATTGGTAGTCTCGAAGGAAATAACGACCAAAGAATTACATTAAACTTATTTGATGTGAAGTTGAGGATGGTAACCAATATCCCTCCAAGTGTCTCTGATTGAGGTTAGGCCTATATTTTACTAAATTTATTAACGACGGCAGATAAAATTCCATGAAGTATTCTCCACTTAGAAGTGAAAATGAACTTTTGCACTTTTCTTAGAAATGTGTGGACCAAGAAATCGGGTAAACAATTCACATAAAATTGATCTGAAGTATGTAAATGCACATTGTGACATATTACTATTTGAGTTTAACAGATTTTCATTCCAACATTAAACAAACTCAAATCAGTTTCGTGTTATGACAGATGAAATAATTGATTGAGCCTAAAGGTATGACAAAACAATCTCAACAATTAAAAGCATACAATCATGTAGATCTGATGCAGAAACATCTATTTCGTTTATACGCATGGACCAATTTTGGTAGGCCTACTTACCCAAAATTACCTCCAAGAGAAAAGGGGAAAACATTACCGATGTAATAAGAGGCGGAAGTTAATTTGGGTTAAAAATTAATATGACACAAATAAACGTTTGTTTAGAAGTTCGCAATTTTTGAACGAAAAAACCCCACAAATTGTTCGATCATGATGCGATCGCTATATAGTGCTCCATCCGATGCGTTTTTCAGGAAATCGTTAATGAAATTTCCCGTTTTTTCTCATAGGCCTATGTTTGGAATTCAGTTAAATCTTTTGCATATCTGTTTTCATTTAATAATCATTAAGTATAGGCATGTTTGCCATTCACGGGAGCTGGGGCTCTAAGAAGGAAACAAAAACACGGTGTAATTTTGTCATAATTGTTTTATCGTTAAAATATACCATAGTGACATATTTGTGGTGATACATTATCGGTGAAAATACAAACAATTCATACCAACATGGCATTAATGGGGAAGATTCTATTTCGTATTTTCCTGGAATTGGTATGACGAATAGCTTAATGGCCGTCCCGTAATAGTGGGACACTATCGGATACGAAATATGATATTATGATGTTATGGTGTTTGGCAAATATGACGTATCGAGAGCAATGGGCGATTAATTATTGACAATGATTTCATATCGGAAGGATTGTGGTTTTTCAAATGATTGTTGATGCTTAAGTGACGCATTTGGAATTGTAAAGATACAATTGTAAAGATTACTAAATAACACATAGGCCTACTCGAATCTCAACAAACGTATTAAACAAGACCAAACTAATAAATAATATGCCTAAATGTTTATGTATTATGTTTGATTATTTATACACCAGATGTTGATAACAACACCCATTATTTATTTATTTATTTATTTATTTATTTATTTATTTATTTATTTATTTATTTATTTATTTATTTATTTATTTATTTATTTATTTATTTATTTATTTATTTATTAACCCAGGATATACCCAAACAGTTGCAAACTTATTTCCATTGGGGCCCTGCATATATACATAGGCCTACAGTTAAAACACATGGAAATACACACGAAAATAACATAACGCAAAATTAAGCAATTATGACACCATGACAGAATAAAGTTAACAACATTGGTGTTTTTTTTAACACCCCAGCTTTTGCCAGGGTATATATATATATATAGGCCTACATCTGTCTGTTCTCTGACGGTCAATCTGTCGGGCTGTGTATGTGCCCATCCTTTTAGCTGTATTTGTCTAGTTTTGTTGTTACAGTTTGTCTGGTTTATACCTATCTGTGTATCTATCTGCTATTTCTGGGGGCGTGGGAGATAGAATTGTCCGAGCCAATGTGTGAGATTTATATATACTGCATGCAATTTTGGCTGAATGTGTGATAATGTTAATTTCGAAAAAACATAAAATGATCACAGTTTTACATAAAACTTAATTGGTCTAAAGTTTAAGATGTATCAAAATCCCTTGAAACTTTCACAGGTTGGTGAGTATGGATGCATTTACAGACATTGGTTGGTTTCTATACATATCTCTTGATTCTTATTAAGTATGGATGCATTTACAGACATTGGTTGGTTTCTGTACATATCTCTTGATTCTTATGAAGTATGGATGCATTTACAGACATTGGTTGGTTTCTATACATATCTCTTGATTCTTACAAAGTATGGATGCATTTACAGACATTGGTTGGTTTCTGTACATATCTCTTGATTCTTACGAAGTATGGATGCATTTACAGACATTGGTTGGTTTCTGTACATATCTCTTGATTCTTACGAAGTATGGATGCATTTACAGACATTGGTTGGTTTCTGTACATATCTCTTGATTCTTACGAAGTATGGATGCATTTACAGACATTGGTTGGTTTCTATACATACCGGTATCTCTTGATTCTTACGAAGTATGGATGCATTTACAGACATTGGTTGGTTTCTGTACATATCTCTTGATTCTTACAAAGTATGGATGCATTTACAGACATTGGTTGGTTTCTGTACATATCTCTTGATTCTTACAAAGTATGGATGCATTTACAGACATTGGTTGGTTTCTTTACATATCTCTTGATTCTTACAAAGTATGGATGCATTTACAGACATTGGTTGGTTTCTTTACATATCTCTTGATTCTTACAAAGTATGGATGCATTTACAGACATTGGTTGGTTTCTATACATATCTCTTGATTCTTACAAAGTATGGATGCATTTACAGACATTGGTTGGTTTCTATACATATCTCTTGATTCTTACAAAGTATGGATGCATTTACAGACGTTGGTTGGTTTCTATACATATCTCTTGATTCTTACAAAGTATGGATGCATTTACAGACGTTGGTTGGTTTCTATACATATCTCTTGATTCTTACAAAGTATGGATGCATTTACAGACGTTGGTTGGTTTCTATACATATCTCTTGATTCTTACAAAGTATGGATGCATTTACAGACGTTGGTTGGTTTCTATACATATCTCTTGATTCTTACAAAGTATGGATGCATTTACAGACGTTGGTTGGTTTCTATACATATCTCTTGATTCTTACAAAGTATGGATGCATTTACAGACGTTGGTTGGTTTCTATACATATCTCTTGATTCTTACAAAGTATGGATGCATTTACAGACGTTGGTTGGTTTCTATACATATCTCTTGATTCTTACAAAGTATGGATGCATTTACAGACGTTGGTTGGTTTCTATACATATCTCTTGATTCTTATAAAGTATGGATGCATTTACAGACGTTGGTTGGTTTCTATACATATCTCTTGATTCTTACAAAGTATGGATGCATTTACAGACGTTGGTTGGTTTCTATACATATCTCTTGATTCTTACAAAGTATGGATGCATTTACAGACGTTGGTTGGTTTCTATACATATCTCTTGATTCTTATAAAGTATGGATGCATTTACAGACGTTGGTTGGTTTCTATACATATCTCTTGATTCTTACGAAGTATGGATGCATTTACAGACGTTGGTTGGTTTCTATACATATCTCTTGATTCTTACGAAGTATGGATGCATTTACAGACATTTAACTATAAGTACTCACTGGCTTTCATGTGTCATTTGCATAATGCTTGAGACACTGGGCTTGCCATGCATTTGAACTCCACGTCTATTTTGTCTTGTCCACCCCTCAGTTCAACCAGCCTCTCAGAGCTGTAGCCCAGTCGATAAAGACGGTAAGAAGAAGCACACGAGGCCCACTTTCTCCGGCCAGCAGATATTCGCCCTGGAGAAGACCTTCGAACAGACCAAATACCTTGCCGGGCCTGAGCGGGCCAGACTAGCCTACGCACTCGGCATGACAGAGAGCCAAGTCAAGGTAAGATTAAGAAGTGGAGTAAAATTTGTAGTGGCCATTGTTATATTCATTTTAGAAACCATTAATTTTTAAGTTAGTTTCGCTACACATTTTGCTGGCAAATCTGCTTCTTAGAATATGCTATACTCTCTTTGAATAAAGATGTACATTAACAAACCCTCCTGTGAAAGTTTACTACCTTGTGTCGTTTGTGAGAAAACAATAAAAACGCAATTAAATATTTTGTGCCCATTCTTATTTTTGGAAGAGTTCTCTTTCCTAAATTCGAACTGAAAATGATTAACTTTTCTGAGAAATTACAGAAACTCAGACATAAAATAATAGTATTTGGTAAGATTTGTACCATCATCAGCTTTGTATTAAAGTTTCACATTAATATCCGACTATTTTGGTTATTTTGAAATTACCAGTCGTATATGGCCTTTAATATTGACACTGTTAGTGACGAACATTTATTGCCAAAAGGTTTGGCCCTCTGACAACCCCTGACCATCCTTATATAACATTACCATTATATGAGACTCAGTGATATCTTTATCAATATCTACCGAATAAAATATACTACTCAAAACAATTTAGGGAACACCGGATTTTTAACATCAAATAGGTTTGAAATGTTCCATGAACCGGGATTTTCATTTGCAACCCCCTCTCTCTTTCAGTAGTCATGTCATGAAATGTGTAATCACTACATGCATCCTTTATCATCTGTTTCATTGTGCAGTTGTTTCTCATCAATTCTGTGAAACGTTGTGTTTATCTGAAATAAATGATCTTGCTTTAACTGAGATTATTGTTCCCTAAATTGTTTTGAGTAGTATATCAACTACAGTTTCTCTGTAATCACGGAAAATATGAATTAAAAATTAACCAACAACGTTTAAATAATCCGGACGCAGAAAGATGAGAAAGTAATTCGATGCCATCCTTTGTCATTCACTTATTTTGCATCTTACCTATCAATCAACTAATTTATATCACTTATGAGGAAGGATCAACATTGGTGATGATGACAAAAAAACGCATCTTTCTTTCTAGGAATCAAAACGGGTCTATACAATGAACAACCAACTTGTGTCAGTGACTAAGTGTCAGGTCAATTCTAAGCCATGAGGAAAGTAGACAAAAAAGCATTCAGAATTTTTACGGAATAAAAACAGCAGAAAAAGTTGCATAAAAAAACGTTTTTGAAATAAAATTGTAAACTGCATGCAACCTCTGTCCTTACTAAAATGTAAAAATATTACATACTAAACCTACGGCGTTTTTCATCCTGAAATCGTTAAATTAAAGCGGATTTTAATTACTAAACAAAGCGGTCACATAAAAAACGTTTTTGAAGTAAAATTGTAAACTGCATGCAACCTCTGTCCTTTGGTATATGGTATATGGTAACCTACGTTCATTTCAAGCCTCTAGTTTTCAAGAAATATATCATAAAACTAACATGTGAATGTTTTATCACAATAGATGCTCACGTGTTTGAAACAAGAACGAAAAACTGTTACATGTTTCTTATTTTTTGTATATTTTACCAAACGTTGCAAGGCGGTAATTGTTTGTAAATTCAACATCACAGTTCCCTTTTTTTTTGCTCTGGGATGAAAGCACTTCAGATATAATAATTTCCGAGGATGATTGATACGTGTAGCAACACACCAGTAGGCTTTTAGATAACAATTCGTTCATTTGATAATCTGGTAATTACCAGTGTTGTACCATCCCTTTCAAATGCATTTCCATCCAAGTTTCTTCAGAAATAACAGTATCTATAACTGTCGTCATCAGAATGACATCTGAACGTGAATTCTGTAAGATGTTACCATTGTATTCGGCGGGAATGAAATTAGCCCATCAAACTAATATGTCTATATGTTTTGTGTTGTGGATAATGTTTCATAGCAACGTTATTTAAGTGCTTTTCCATGGCCAGAATCTGAAATTTCAAGTATTCCATAACTATACAACGGGTCAATTATGAGCACAGGAGATATGTCCAAAGTGTGCGCCGTGTAATTCGCGGTTTTGCCCGAGGGCGCTCTTTAGCAGTTTCCGGAACGACAAATCGGTTTACCGTCAGGGACAAGTATATTGCTTCAATCAAAATGTCATCATATTTGCCGAGGTATTGATGGTGTTTGAAAATCAGAATTACTGAAATACCAACCCCATAGATAATAAACTAATGGTTAGAAGTGGGCTCGGATCATTTGGTAATGAAATGCTATAGGTCTGTGACTCTCTCCATGGAAACGCACGAAACCTGTCGTAGGCTATTCCCTATTTTCCAAAAATGATTGTCCTTGCTCGATGGTATACAAGATGATACAATTATCAGTCATCCTGAGACACTATTCCTCCTGAAGTGTTTTCATCTTAGACAAAAGAGGGGAATTTTTAGGTCAAACCCCATTTGAATTGGCCGTCCAGCCACTTTTTGAAAAAGCTCTGCAGGGGATCACAATTTTACATTGCGTTGATGGGTATCAAATATCCTATGAAATCTTTCTGTCTGAGGTATCAAACATCTTATGAAATCTTTCTGTCTGAGGTATCAAACATCTTATGAAATCTTTCTGTCTGAGGTATCAAACATCCTATGAAATCTTTCTGTCTGAGGTATCAAACATCCTTTGAAATCTTTCTGTCTGAGGAATCAAATATCCTATGAAACCTTTCTGTCTGAGGTATCAAACATCCTATGAAATCTTTCTGTCTGAGGTATCAAACATCCTATGAAATCTTTCTGTCTGAGGTATCAAACATCCTTTGAAATCTTTCTGTCTGAGGTATCAAACATCCTATGAAACAGTGGCGGACCGTCAGGGGGGGCTGGGGGGGCAGCCGTCCCCCGGCCCGGAGGGGGAAGGGGCCCGGACCCCCTCCCCAAAGATTTTTTTATTTTATTTTATTTTTTTTAACATTCTGGTGGAGGGGGGTGGGGGTGGGGGGTGGGGGTGGTTGGGGGACCGGGCCCGAGCTGGAACTTACACAAATCAACCGGGCCCTTTCTTTATTTTGAGCTCCCCTGAAAACATGAAGTGTAATCATGACGGGTCTCTCGGAAATCACGTGTGGTTAGGGAATGATGCCGGGGGGGGGGGGGGGGCGACCGTGCGCTCTGCCCCCGGCCCGGCGGTAACTTGTTCCGCTACTGCTATGAAACCTTTCTGTCTGAGGTATCAAACATCCTATGAAATCTTTCTGTCTGAGGTATCAAACATCCTATGAAATCTTTCTGTCTGAGGTGCTATCATATAAGTCAAAATATTTAAATTATTTCCCAACCAAATTTACGTTTTGAATACGAAATTCGTGTTTGCTTATCGAAATATTTTCATATTTTGTTCATCCTTGCTTGAAACGATCAATCGTTATTAGTTAAATCTTTTACAGGTTGGTTGTTTCATGTGTAGCCTATCCTAATGTATTATAACCATTAGACCTATTCGTAAAAACAGTTTTGTCAACATAATACCCTTTGATATATGCCCTTATGTTTAAATAACTTTTATTCAAATGTACAGGTCAAGTTGAGTAATTTATCTTAATTCATCTTAATTCATCAGATATAAAAATAGGGCCTATTCCTGATAGGCCATATTGGCCCAGTACGTACTAAGTTGGATCCAGAGAGGGGGGATACAGGGGTCCTGACGCCCCCTTTTGGCTGTCATTTTAAAACTTCCCGTAGAGAACATACGACGTTTTTAACATAGCGAATAATATTGTCCCCTCTAAAAAACATTTAGAAAACCCCTTTCAAAAATCATGGATCCATCCCTGATACTTAATAAATATAACAATCAGATAATTTTTTATTGACAACACCCATTCTCGTCGATAGCAGTTCTCCGGTAAAAATCGCGCAAGGAATCCTCTGTCTATATAGCAGCAAACTTGTAGTAAACCCTGCCCCCAACCATTTACTCCTAATCGACCGAGTTCAGTAACTATTACCCACCTTCATTCAACAAGCCATTAGCCGGCAGCACGTGTTGCCTCCGCACACCTTATCAAAGAGCACCCGAGCCAAAGTGCAGGCGGTCCGGATCGCGGTAAACAAGACACGGGTGAAATTGAGCGATTAGCCCCGATGAACGTACATAGTTTGGTAGGCACTCCACGTCGGCGGCGGCGGCGGCGCCCACACCTGCGATAAGGGGGTCCCTGTGGTTCATCGTACCGTGCGGTGTGAAGTCGAAACTCTGGCCGATAGATACACGTGATTTCCCCCAAGGCTATAGCCGCTGCGGAAGAAGAAACGGCGCTCTTGTTTGTCGGCAACTTTTGAAGCGGGCCGAGGACAGAGCAAAACAAAATTGAGAAGCTTCGTCGGAAAGTCCGAGACCATTATTAAGTCCTATTGTAAGTGATTGGCCGTAGTCCAATCAAAGCAACAAGGTGTTCTTATACCCCCAGGGTGATTCCATCGGATACTTTTAATGTGAAATCCATCCCCTGGTTGAACTTCGTCAATGTGATGTTTGCCGGCGCACTCTGTGAACTTTGCGAATAAAATATAACTCAATTATCATTAAACAAAATTAAAATTCCTTAATTTGTTTGTATATCATGTATGTATTCATAAACTGACCCATGCTTTAATGAATTATGTTTTTTAGTTCAAGCTTTTACAAACTTTGTGTGATGTATAAACACCTTTCAAAATATATATTTTGTTCATCCGGTATATTGAAACTGGCCAACAAATTTGGAGACAAATGCAAACACATGACAAACGCCACCAACGACGAAAATCTAATTGGATTTGGGAGCAGCAAATGCCAAAGAAAACTCGACTAAAATGTCGTTATGGTGTATTGCGAGTAAATAAAATGATTAGGGATTAGAGTTTGGCCGGCCTGAAGGCGATGGGAATTAGGGATAATTTGGTGGGATCAGTCTTTATTACTTCAGTGTGTTTGGCATGAGAGAAACGCCACCAGAAAAACAACCCACTGAAGGGTTAATACCGCGGTCGGGTCGGATACAGACACAATGGTCTGGTTCCGGCATTATATGTTCAAGGGGGGATAAACTCCACAGCATCACTGACTGATGTGTTGCGCCCAGGTGTACAACACGCTGAGCCTGGATACCCCCCCCCCCCCACCACTCTCTGTCTCAACCACAACTTCACACACAACACGGAAGTCTTGCTCCAGCACAGAATCTGCCGGCAGTGCCAAGTTAAGTCAGGTCAATGAGATTCGCCTATTGGCTTTGACGGCGTGTCGTCATCATCGCGCGCTGCCTGTCGCAAGTGGCGCGAAGTGACGAGAGACGGACCAATGAGGCCGACACTTGTGCAATAACAGAGACGAAGGAGACTCAATCACAGCAAGTCCGTAGGGACACGACGGACACGAAGGCAGTGAGAACGGATACCAATCGGCCTACGTCCATGCTATATAATACATAAATTCAAGCGTTTATTGTAATGAATTAAAGATGCATAGAATTCCGTGACTGTGTTTACTTGTCACTATTTCTACCGATAGATTTGATCGGTTTAACTGTCTTAGCTCAACAAAATTTCGAGAGATTTCTCGATTGCGAATGTTCCCGTTGACGGCTATAATGTTAAGGCTAGCCGAAGTGAAACACTTATTTTTAAAAAATCCACAAAACTATTTTGCATGTTGTAGGGAGATGCATCGTACAACAAGTCATTTTTAACGTGCGTGACTTTAACCTCAAATAAAACAATATTTTCAGGTTGCTAAGATCTTCGTTGGTGGTCAGAATGCTAGTAAGTCCCCAAATCAAAATGAAATTATTAAGACAGGTGCCGGCCATTGTGTCAGGGCCGCGGGGCGAGCGGTGCCTTCCACAAAGGGACTATGATCCCCGCAACGGCGTCATTTACACCTCCGCAAACTGCACCGGCAGAGAGGCTGTTCGAGTGAGAGAAGCTCGGGCTCCCAAACGAGACACGTAATTTAAAGTGCTTGCACTTTCTGCACGCCCTCTGTTTCATAATAGTCATTATTCACCGTATTAGTTGTTTCCCGTTTACTTCCGCACTGTGAAAGAACGCTAGGCGGAGGGATACAAGGCGTTCGTGTCACAAATAGCAGTTTTATTTGTATTTCGGCCATTGTATTAAAGGAAGGTACATTGTAAATGTTTGCGAAACTACTTCCCTAAGTAGCCCTATGCTTACTTTCTTTGAATCAAGATAAATGTTCAAAATCTGACCTGTTAAATTTTCAGCTCAATGAGCTGAATGCGGAGTCTATAAGTCATGAGAAAAATTAAAACATTCACAATTTTTACAGAAACACTCATACTACAGAGCAAATGTGAATTTTGAGGTGTTTTCTCTGAAATGAGAACATTTCAGACGGAATGATTGTTCCCCTACTAACGTCAAGTCATGTCAGCTGTTGGATAATAATTAGGTTAAACTGTATCCATCCAATGTTGTACTTTTCCTTTAAAGGTAACGAAATTACCGATTTTCTCACCCGAACGCTAACCTGACGTGAAGTTGGTAAAGGTACCAATCATCTCTCATTTCAGAGAAACACAATGTTTTTTAAAACATTTACAGCAAGTTCTTTTTACTCCAGTGATTTTACCATCAGTAAAAATTGTGAATGTTTTTTTCCCACCCTTTTCTCATGACTTAGACTCCGCATTGAGCTGAAACTTTTCCAAGTTGGTTGTGTATAGCCTATCACTTGATTCAAAGACAGTACAGCATAATAATAATAATAATAATAATAATAATGTGGACTTATATAGCGCACGTATACACCAAACTGGTGCTCAAGGCGCATTATATTATTACCGCTGCTCATCAGGCTCATAAATCATTCCTGAAACCATCTCAGCTCCCTGGGGAGTATACAGCTCAATTGCTGCCATTACAGCGCATATGGGCTAATCAAACACAACAACCAACTCTGCCCTCACAGGTACCCATTTACCCCTGGGTGGAGAGAAGCAATTATGGTAAAGTGTCTTGCTCAAGGACACAAGCACCATGGTCGCGATTGGGATTCGAACCCACATTCTGACGACTCAGCCATCAGAACACAAATCCGATGCACTAAACCGCTCGACCATGGCACTCCATAAGCAGTGTTGCCATCAAGTATGAGTACTTTTCCCCGGTACAAATTGCTCTACATAAGTCATTTTGCTTTACAGCTAGGCCTAAATGCCGCTATAACAAAACATCGCTGTATCCATGCATCATTTTAGTCATGAAACGCTGCAATCATTGATTGTTAAAGTGAAAGTGATGAGGTTCGTTATAATAATAAAAAATAATGCGCCTTGAGCACCACTTAGTTGGTGGATACGTGCGCTATATAAGTCCACACATTATTATTATTATTATTATTATTATTATTATGCGTTATATAGTGTCTGTGATTCACACGTTGAGATAACTATTCGTCACATTCGGCTCTCGATTATACCTCGTCTTGTAAATTAAATTGTTTGGGAAGAGAGATTTTATACAAGGTCTAATTGCCGTCTTGAATGACGTTAATTTGGTAAGAAACGTCATTTACTGAGTCTCGACAATACGTAATAATGATGTATTATCGTCGATCAGCGAGGAGTATTTGTGGAGCGCTCACAGAAGGCTGTTCATTTCGTGGTCAACGCGACAAGAGCGAAACCCAAGCCGTCCTATAAAAAAGACGGTTATTTGCGACTTCCCAGCACACATTATTAGTGCAATTTATCAATTTGTTACAAATATACAGGCGTTGAAACGACAGTATTACAAGGTCATCGTGAATAATTGGGGAATATCATAATGGCTTTGGCATTGTGAGGATTCAGGATGTTTGCGCGGTCAAAAAAGGGTTGGAAAATTGCGTTGATCGTCTGCGTGGGCACGTGCCGAGGCAATCATTATACTTAAATGGTCAGCAAAAGGCATTTACCCGTGAATCATTACTGCAGAGTGGACCAATCCAGGATCGCTATTATGCTAGGTCTGGAAATATTGGCTCACTTCGTTTTGTTTCATTAATCACTCTCCATTTCCACTTTTTGTTACCTTAATTCATTTATGCCTCTATTTGTTGATATTACCGTCTAGTGCTTTCTGTTATGTCATTTATTTATTTCTCCATCGCCTGCTAATAGTCTTCTGTTCAGTGCATTTGTAAACATTTGGTTATTACCCAATCCAGTTGCGTAGCCGGAGAGGAGGGCAGAGGGCGGCGGGCCCCACATGTAAAATAGTGTCTGTCCGGAAATTCACAAACTTCTTGGTATTTCTAAACTTCTGAACGTCTGGGAATTCAATCTGTATTGTGTCGGTAAATTTACCCCAAGACAATATCCCCCCCCCCCCCCCACTCTGAAAATCCTGGCTACGTACGCCACTGATCTAATCTAAAACGTTCCTTGATGTGAAAATGGTACCAAACAAATCCCGAGAAATTCTTTTCTGTTACATGCTGTCATATTTGGAATAGATACCAGCCGTGATCCATTTTCAACATAAGAAGGAATGCAAACAAACTAAAAACATTTTCACTAATTTCTCGTTAATAACGCAATGAAAGGAAGTGAAACTTTTACTGACATGTTGGTTTCTGTACATTTGTCTCTGTTCTTAAACAAGTATGGATGCATTTACCAGAAATGTGTATTAATTCCTTTGATGTCAATATTGGTTCTTACGTTTCTGATCATGCAATCGAAAGTATTTGATCATTCATTTGCCTCAAAATCAGATCAGAATTAGAAGAATTTGAAGAATTTGTTGATATATGATGCGATCTTTAGTAACCAGTCAGGATTCCACACAAATTGGAAATAAAAAGGCCAGCTTGCTTCGTTCTGTCTATTAAATCCTTAATAAATCCCTTCATTTGCTGGAATTTATTAAAAGGTACAACAGTTGGACAGGTATTTAATATATTATTAACTATTATAGAGCAACTTAGCAGATAAAATTGCTTACCAGACAAATTTGCTTAGCGTATTTCTTTGGTTACCAGCCAAACGTTCATACAAAATGTATGTATTTTGGCTGGTAGTCTGTTTTATATGGTTTGACAAAAAAATTTGCTTCGCAAAAATTCTCTGCTTAACAGCTCTATGATATTGGCCCCAGCTCTATGATATTGGCCCCAGCTCTATGATATTGGCCCCTGGTTATGGAAAAGCACTTAAATAATGTTAAATAACATTATCCACATGACGATACATATAGACACATTAGTTTGATGGGATAATTTCGTTACTGTCATTCCCGCCGAATACAATGGCAACATCTTACAGAATTCACGTTCAGATGTCATTCTGATGACGACAGTTATAGATACTGTTATTTCTGAAGAAAATTGGATGGAAATGCATTTGAAAGGGATGGTACAACACTGGCAATTACCAGATTATGAAATAACGAATTATTATCTAAAAGCTTACTGGTGTAAACTTGGTACACGCATCAATCATCCTGGGAAATCATAAGTCGTCTGAAGTGCTTATTTGTAGAAAGTTGCCATCAAACCATTACAACAAAATCATTGAACAGTTTTTCGTCGTTCTGTCAAAACCATGACCACCAACTGTGACGAGACTTTCACAGATGAATGTTATGGTATAATATGCCTTGAAAACTAGAGGGATGAAATAAACATGTGTTACCAAAAAACAAAACAAACAAAAAACAAAACAAAAACAATGTGGTTCCTTCACTTTAAACCTGTTTCTCAGAGTTGAAAGACTGATGCGAACACAATTCTTCACTGACTAATCCGTGCTTGGAATATTATAGTTACGACAAATTTGTTTTTTGATCCTACGCTGTTTTCTAAATTTGTTTTTGTTCAGCAACCGTCTTTGTTCTATTCATATTCGCTGCCTTAAAAGAAACCACAATATCTAAATCGCAAGTTGAACTCGCCTGTAATCACTAAGGCGCGGAAATTCCTTAAAACAATTAGATTATGATACTTAAATACTACGAAGAGAACATAATAATGAGAAGCCAACTTAAGAAATATGTTAATAAATAATTATGTATTATAATAAAGGCCTATATTTCATTATTGTAATCTAAAAAGCTAAATAACAGCTTGACAAAGTAACAGCTTGACAAAGTAACCGTTTTCCATTGTGTGTATGATAAAATGATGTATATTTTACATTATGCTCTCACTGATTATCACAACGATCATGAACTTTGACCTTCCCTTGGTGAGCTAAATCTTCCACAAACGATTCAATGAGGGATCAAAAAGGCAAAAAATTGGGAGATGGAAGCCTTTTAATCTGCTAATCTACGGACGGCGGACACCCGATCGAAAGCACTCAATAGTTACCTGCCAGTGCGGCAGGTTGCAGGAAGTAACTAACGACTCATCGGGCCCATCAATGATGTCCGACCGGCCTTACGCACTTCATCCACCGGTCGTTTAGCATCTGTCTTACATCCGGCTTCGCCTGTGCCGCGCACGGCGCACACCCTGCCCCGGAGTCCGATGAGAGAATCACGGGTATGACATGTTTGAATTGGGGGGGGGGGGGGTATTGGACAACAAGCGGTTTAGGTAATAAACGACCACCGATTGGTCTGTTGGAATCACCAGCTCCCGGGCGCGTATAGGACACAGCAATGACACAGCAACGCTCTGACAGAGAGTAACCGCACAACGCAATATGTGGGTACCATACCGGACTCGGATATAACCCCCATGTATTACGCTATCATTAGTCACGCTTTAGAGCAATTTCCTCTCTATCCCGATCATAAATAAGACTCCTTTCCTCGATAAATTGGATGGGGTTGGTAATTTTAACCAGTTTCAATAGGAGGGGACCAGCAATATTGTACCGAGAGCTTGTATTTGAGTTAATAGGGAGACAAGGCAAGACCTCCTCATCTCGTTTACTCTTCGGTAAAATGTGGCAATTACACATCATGGTCGGCAATCTTTGTGGCACTTAGTAGATGTTTGTAGGCGTGGTCCGTCGGTGGCAACATATTTGTACAGCTTTCAGGGAGAGCATTATTGGTCATTAGTTGTTATTTTTTCCCGATGATTCACAAACTCCCATGAATAAATTAGGATCATTAGACCGTGGACACAACGGGAGGTATAGTGAACACAGCTTACGTGCCGATTACAATATCGCTGTCGGTGTCTTCCACACAGTGACTCTGAGAAGTGGATTTACTGAAAAAGATTCATTCTTTATTTCCAGTAAATTTACAAACTTGTTGGCAATGGTGATTTTTGGAAGTGGAAGCGAATTTCACTGCCTTGTCTGTGTTCCCGGCCATAAGGATTTTGTTAGAGGGGTTTCGGCACAGTATAATAAGTTATTGCAAAGAAAGCATGGTTCGTTGAAGGATTGTGTTTGGAAAACACATATATAATTATCGACTTGAATGTATGGATTTTGTTTAGTTTGAAGACAAATATTCACAATTGTGATGTTTATATTGTGTTCTAAATTTGTGCGAATATAGATACTGCCCCCGGTGTATTATTAAGGGTTTTGGGGTCTCATTGTTTTCATAGAATGTGATCTCTTTTTGAGCTGAAGATTTCTCTGACTAGTTTCTACACATATTTCTCCATCCTCGTGAAAGTCGACCCATAACAATGAACCCTTTTGTTAAGTGTACCCAGGGAGTTTCCATATTTATTTACACGTCTGTCCTTGTATGCACTTGTATGTCACTTTCTGCAACAATTGTTAATCTTCACCAATCTGTAAAAACCGTTGTGTCAAAATAACTCCAAAAGGGAGTTAACAGCCGCCATAACGTTTATATCAGGCGAGTTGACCAATATAAACACCACAGGTGTAAATTTTAACACCCCTGTTTTTGCAGTGCACTGTTAATCTGTATACAGTTGAAATTAAACAAAGTCGTGGTTTTCTTGTTTGTTTGTTTTGCCTTTTCAGGTATGGTTTCAGAATCGACGTACGAAATGGCGCAAGAAACACGCGGCCGAGATGGCGAGCGCAAAAAGAAAACACGACTCCGAGACGGAGCATCTAGCCGCCGAGGGCTCGGACCTCGACGACGGCGGCAACGGGCACCACGTCGGACGGGATGCAGTCAGCAGGGTCGATCATCACAGCGGTGAAGGGGACATCAAAAGGCGAAGAGTGGAATGCGGGTTCGATACGTCGGACTCTCTGAACGGTGCGACAAGTATATAGCTCTATCGCCCCCAGTTGGCTCGGTGAAATCTACAAATCCAAGGAATCAAAATCGTGTGAGATATCTTGATGTAAGACACACTCCACAGAACCGAACTCACATGCGTCAAAAGCAGCAAAAATAGTATCGCTCCGAAGCTGAGTTTCCAGGCTTGATGTCAATCTGTCTGTGAGATATTTTGGTGCGACTTGGGAAATGGCCAACCGAATCATTCAGTCTATGGCTACCAGCTGTTTTTAACTTCATCAGCCTGCCTGCGCAATGACATCCATCCACTGCGGAACGTAAGAACATCCAGGCTGCGGCCAGCAGGATACACAAAAATGGGTATATATTATATAAATATATGCCCATTAACCCTAACCCCCTAGGTATTCTGGCTAGAAACCTTCCTGAATCCTCCAAAATCCATCAGTGCACTTTTGGAAACATGCCCTTATCTTCAAAATGCACCATGCATTTTCGTTGATCTTTCATATTTAGCACTTATGGCCTGTACTTCTTGCCGGGTACTTCTTTTTGTCCCATTTGAAGAAGTGAAAGTACCAGTTTCCAACAGTGCTGATTTTTTCCAAAAAAAGTGCCCCTTGGAGGATTTTGCATGATTTGGGGGTGGTTAGGATTAATATTTGTTGTTGCAGTGAGACTGTTAATTGGTTCCGTTAAAACAGGGTGGTGGGATAGGGGCGTCCGGGAGTTGGATCCCAAAACGGGTCACACGGGGATACTCTGCCCCAAAAAAGGGAAGCGCACATGAACACGTATAGAAAATATACATAAATTATGTGAAGCGTGATTATAAAAAGGTATTACATGTCCTTTTCCCGTTGGACCCTGTCGTGCATCTCTTGGATACGTCAATGGGGCATTATAGTCATTTAAAATCCCTTTGAGTCTACCTTAATAGGCTTTATATTTAAAGAAAATATTAAAAAGAAATGTATGTAATGAGGCGAAGTTAGGGAAAGATTGTAGGATAGTTGGAACAGACTGCATTATTTATGGGTCAAATTAATGATCTTTCAGTTTTCCTGACAAACAAAGACTTCCAAGTGTTATTGTACAACATTACTGTCGCTATATCAGGTCAGAGTTGACCCGGGAAAAGGGTTCGTAGTTGCCAGACCCATCTTTGGGTAAATTCGACTGACCCGGAAACTGTGTCAGAACGAACCCGTGCCAGAACTTTCTGACCCAAATTCCGGTCGGACCCAAAAATAGGTCTGTCATCTATGCGAAGCCCATTCCTCTACCGGGTCAGTTTTACCGGAGTTTAAACAAGTGAAGAACTGTATTACACTCAAACAACTATAGGCCTATATCTAGTGGAAAGAATGTCATATCGCCGCTTGTTGAACAATCTGAAATATGTCCGGTTATTAAAACTATAATTAACAACATCACCTCAACATATTATTATGGGTAAAGATAGTCTTTGGTATATATGACTACATTTTGTGCTTGTTTGGTCAAGGTAGTGATATAATCATAACAGATGAACCATTGAGTAGAAAAATATTGTTTTTTAATTCTGAGGAAAGCCTTTTGATACTGGTACATCTTTTAAAATTTATTTTTGAATATAGGCTATACAGCGAATTTTCCAATAGAAACTGATTTTCTGATAGTTAACTGTTTTCTGTTCTTGATTTAAATTAAAGGGACGGTACAACATCGGTATTTGGAAACGTGTGTCCATTCCTCTAGATTTCAAGAAATAAACTAGCCCTTTAAAGTTTCATCACAAGATGCTACCGTTTTTAGGAAAATTGTTTTTATGATTTACCTTCTTAAAATTTGAAATCAAACAGAATAATTTATCAGGATGATCGATACTTGTACCAACATTTTAAGTATAAGTTTTAGATAATAATTCTTTAATTTGATTATGTGGTAATTACAAGTGTTGTATATTCCATGTAAAGGGGTGTACATCTTTGGTAATTACCCAATTACAAAATTACTGAAATATAACCTAAAAAGTACTTTCTGATGATGTGAAGTTGGGCACGATAATGAACATCCTGAGAAGTTAGTCCGTCAGACATGCTGTAATTTGTAATTTTTTTTTTAGATAACGTGAAAAGGTATTTCCCACACAAGAATGAATGTTAAACAATTCTGAATGCATCGTTGTTGTTTTCTCGCTACTAACACAATAATACAAGCTGTGACTATCACAGGCTGGTTTCTGTCCATCTCTCTTGCTGCATTTACTGGATGCACTTATAGAGACATTTTGCTGATGATGTACAGTTCCTTTAAACGTGACTGATGATTTTGTTTTCACATAGCCAAATCAGCATCTTGCTTTATAACTACATCATGCACTGTACAGTACTCTCCGGTATGATAGGTTATTTAAGGGTCCGTCATTATTATTATGCGGATGTTATTATTATGTTGATTATATACAAAGCTTTTTTATTTCATTGTCTCTAATAAAAATAAAAAAAACTTATATTTATACAACTTTTATTTATGTAAGAAATTCACATACATTTCGATCCTTATGAATGAAGATGACATTATTTTTATCATCTGCATAGGCCTACTATATACTTGATGTGTCGACCGTGTTTTACTTTAAGCAAATACTTTGAAATGAGATATTTCACAAAATAGTTGTTAAAAGCTTGTATTTACAGTACAAAAGTGCAAACATATATTTTTGATGGCACCCACCATATCAGTACATTGCTGTATGTTTGGCCAAAAAAGTATCCGGTTTCTGGTCATAGGTTAGCTTCAAAATCGGTGCGGTGACGCTTTTTAATTAATTTTTTTTTTTTAATTTATTTATTTATTATTATTATTATTATTATTATTATTATTATTATTATTTTTTTTAAATATAAAAACCGATACACGGTTACTGGGACCAGACCAAATTTCCCATACACAAAGTATGGTGGCTAAGAGCAAGCGTTCATACCCCTATGTGAAAAAAGTCATTTAAAACACAGCACGGCAGAATTCCAATCGATCCAGCAATTTTGGCTGCAATTGGACATCGTTTCATAGCAAAAGCAAAGAAAACTAAAAATGCCGACGTGCTGGTCTGAGGCGACGCGCGACGAGACCAGAAACAGAAGACCTTTTTTTGGCCTTTTTGTCCTGTTTTTAATCCATGCTTCTTCCAATTATTTGTTGCTGAAAAAAATTCCATTTTAAAGCACTTGTTTTTATTCCTCATGTAAAATAACAATATTTCGATGAGAAATTTCCGGAAAACGCGGTCTATACATATTTAAAATCCAGTGGATGACAGTAATTTGAGTCACTTAAAAGTGGTTGGTTTTGCCAGAATCAGTCATAGTTATCTATCAAAACCTCGAGTACGACATTGTTATGAAAAACAAAGCATCAACTTAGGCGTAGGTGTAAAGTTGATGATCAAGCATCCATCGAAAATATTTTATCTGAGGTAGTAACATTTTTGTTAAGTTAGTCACATCATATTTTTATTTAAAAATATGAAGGCCGATCAAAACTCTCTGAGAATTGTAAAGGTACAGATTGAGACAAATTGAGTTGAACATTTCACATATAGGCCTATTGGTTTTAACCATAACTCGATCTTTATTTATAGCCGCCATACTTTTTTGTTATTATTTTTATTATTATGGTTTATTTAATTTGAATTACAGCGGCCAAAGGTCCGAAAATATTCAAATTTACAAAGTAAGAAATGTGTAAACAGTAAAAATACATTTAATTGAAAACATTACAAATATTAATATAATTATTTCATTTAAAAAGGCAAATTTCAAAAGGAGATTTAAAAAGATATAAGGTTAGAAATCACTGTGAAATGATCAACTCAATTATTTCATATGTTTTTTGAAAAGGTATAAAGTGAAAAGATTTATTTAGAATCTCTCAAACTAGTCAATACACACTCAATATTCTTAATTTCAGTGTAAATCCTTCTCATGCAGAAACATTTTTTTTAAATTAAAGGATGTTTGATACAATCAATAACATCAAGTATGCTTTCTTGCAAAACTGAGATTTTTTAATTTTAATTTCAAGATCACACAAATTGCTGGCTTCCTATACACAGTTGGTACTCTCGAAAAACATAAATTATCAAATATTTACTTGATGTTAAATTGGTGGAGGCATCAAACATCCCTTGAAATATCTGTGTCTGAGGTGCTATCGTTTAAGTACGATAATAAACCAAGTTATTCTGCAAATTTATCTTTGTCTTCCGGAGACATAAATTCCACGTTGAATAATCCCAATGCATTTTCACTATTTTCTCGTTGACGACACAGTGAAATAAGCTGAAACTTTTACAGGTTGGTTATCATAGGCCTACACACACACACACACACACACCCTCACGCACATTGATTTGTGGGGTATTCCTTTGTTCGTTCTATTATCCCTTTTCTATATAATTCTCCTGTGGGGTACAAGATTTTCTATAGTTACCTTGTGGGGTCCAATTGTTCTATTGTGTTTTGGACCCCACAACGAATGGTGTGTACGTTCACACACACACACACACACACACACATATATATATATATATATATATATATATATATATATATATATATATATATATATATATATATATATATATATATATATATATATATATATATATATATATATATATATATATATATATATATATATATATATATATATCTTGGTATCTTGGTTCTTGGTTCTTATAAAGAATTATACGCATTTACAGACATGTTACAAAAACTGTATACTGGCGTGTGTTCAAAGTGTATGTGTTCAAATGCCTAATTACTTTTTTAACCAACGTTGAATAGATGCTTTTAGCAAGATAAAGTGGTGACGAATCTCTTAATGGTAAAATAAGCATACGGGATTATCAATTCAGTTTTCTTCGACCAATTTACACATTACCATAAGGCGAAGAATGTGCAATGTTAAAAAGTACACATGCAAATTTATGCCATTAAAACTATATGCTCGTTATCCGTAATGCCGCATATTAGATATTTTGTATCCGTACGGATTATAAATTCCTTATTCATGAACATGGATTAAGAGCATACAATTTCAAGTGTCATGTAGGACTATTTAATAACGGAGTTTCAGGTCCACTACGGGGAGATAAGATATTCCTCTTCAATTATTGTTACAAATTGGATTCGATGGTGCGTCAAATTTACACGGCACATCATTTGATGGAATGTCCGTATAGCCTATTATGTACATTATACCTTAAATGTCACTATTTGTATACTAGAATATCACCAATGCGAAACTCAGCAAGTTACGCTTGTTGAGTTTTTTATTTCACTGAAAACTAAATCTATTCAATGCTGTCACTAGGTTAAAAGTTCTTTTTTATCGCAGTATTTAATCTTCTGTATAGCCCTGCTGGCAAATATAGACTTAGACCCGTGTCTCTTTATAATTTTTGTGTAAATATTGTAAATAAACAGTGCAGTTTGCCAAATACATATTAAAACATTATTGTATCGAAGATTATGTGATATACGAACGTGTGTTCTCGTCTGGTGAAGTTGGTTTGTATTGTCACTTACGTAATAAAAAATGGCGTCGGTCTATTGTGTGGAAGGCTAATCACATGACTTGAATGTATCAAAATACTGAGCTTATCAGTGCATACATGAATAGGTGAACACCGGTCTTGTTTTGTGGACAAATGGACCTCTATTGTTCTCTTCGTTTGTTCCAACTGTTTACATTTTAAAGCAATTACCACTGGATTAGTTCAGAATGCGGGACAATAAGCCGGCCACCAAGTCAAGGTCATATTTCCTCTTTGTTCTATGGTAAAATAATAATATTGAGATTAAAATATTTTTTAAAAGTGCACCATTATTGGTGTTGAGGTTATATTCGTCATTTTCAAGTAAAATAAGGGCGCCCTCATCTCACCATCCATTGATTGGAAGGAGTGTGAGGAAAGGACCAATGTTATCTTTAAAAACATCCTCGGTAGAGCGTGTTCGCAGAAGCCATGTTACAATATAATGTTTCAGGCATGTTGCATTGACGTTGAATTTACATTATAAAGCTTCATTCCAAGATGGTGTCCAGTGAGAACTCTCTGTAATGATGTTGATTTAATATCAGTCAATTTAACAGAGATCAATTTTCACAGACACTCGGAAAGCACTGAGTATGCAGTGTTATTTATACACACGTCGGTGTAGGGCAAAATTAATTCAGCCGCTACCCAAAATCATAGCACTGCTTGGGTCCAAAACATTATGCGAGATTCATTTGAATAACGTCTGGTACCCTGACCCAATTCAGTGTCAAGTAGATATGAAATCCACACACTTGGTGCTTGTGTCCCTCAGCAAGACACTTAACTATAGTTGCTTCTCTTCACCCAGGAGTATAAATGGGGACCTGCGAGGGCAGACTGGTAATTGTGTTTGATTAAGCTCGTTGCGCTACACATTTGGCAGCATGGGCTGCATACTCCCCAGTGAGATGAGATGATATAACTGGAATGATATAACTGGCCCGTTGACAGGGGTAATAATGTTCATTATTATTATTACTAAGCTCTTGCATAGTAACCATAGAGAACTTCCAATCCTTATCAGTTTAAAGTGAATATGCATGGTACAGAGCTACCAGTCTGTCCCGAACTGGAGATTGCTTTGCAAACGTTTGTCCCGAATCATGTGTGTTACCCCATCTGGCAAATCTTGTACTAGTTGCCACTAACATGAATAAGTGTACCAGACGTTATTCAAATAAATTTCACAAAAAGGCTAATTAGGTCCGAATTCTAGAAGTCTTTGTTATGAAACAGAAGAACAAAAACAAATTGGACGTCCGTCAATTCACGGGATTTGATTCGTGTAAACATAGTATATATGACTGGATCTGGCAAAACCCTAAACTTGGACCAATATTCAAAAGTGAGATTTTGGTATAGTTTGATTCTCTAGATTTTCCTCTTTCATTTGATACCCAATTTGTAGAAATCAGAATTTTTTTCTAATTTCTACAAATCTGGTATCAAATGAAAATCTAGAGAATCAAACTATACCAAAATCTCACTTTTGAAAATTGGGTCCAAGTTTAGGGTTTTGCCAGAGCCAATCACATAGGCCTATAACAAAGATCCCTAATACGGTTACACGTAAATTTTCTAAGTTGTGAAAAATGTTTAGGCCTATTAGTCTACAATTTCAGGAAAACGACCAATTTTGCAGGAGTGTTTATATTTGGCAGTGCCCTCCACTTTGTTACGCCATCCTTGTACGTCATTTTCTAGACAAGTTTGCATGTCGTCCTTTGAAAATTAAGGGCGCCCAGTATCGCCCAATCACGCCCAATAAAGGCGTTGTGAACCCTTTAACTTACGAAGATTATTGAAATCCAGGGTAACATTGCTATGTTAAGTGCTTATCCTGTCTATAAAAACATTAATATATAAAATGTATTCTTTTTAAAGGGTTGTCCATTTAAACCGAGCAACCGGTTATATACCTTATATTGTAAATCGGTTATTTCTTATCGAAACACCTGTAGCAAACGAGACTAAAATACCGCCATACAATCTTCAAAGAAAATTAGAATACCGCAAGAGACATTTTTAAAAGTCTTGAAACAGCCGATGATACCGCGCAATTTAGTGGGGGAGTAATACCGGCAGCTGCCCGACCCACCGGCCCGCTGCATCCGGCGATCCACGGTGACAAATCGGACTATCATCCGCGGGCGAGTGCTTTACTCTGCTTTCACGAGAGCCAGGTGGAATCATCAAAACTATATCTAGTGGTCTAGAAATGTATTTCATGAGGTTATATCGCTTGGTAGCTGAGCTTCGGAATGGACCGCCTCTGACAGATGGCTGTGTAATTTATTATATCGGTTGTAACAAATCGTGTATTTAGCCACCGGCTCAATCACTTATGTCATGTTCCTTTTCTGGTAAATATTAATCAATGCGTTTCACAGATTGAAGTGGAGCGCTACGAATTCATTTCAACATTTCTCAAAGAAATAATCTTTGATTGATTTGTCAAAAAAATAAAAAAATATTAAAGGCCTATATATAGCGTAAATATGTAGGCTTATAGCAAAAAGATGTAAACAAATTAAGACAAAACAACAATCTATAAAAATGAGTTGAATTGAAGTAATTTTAATTGTACTCTTGCAACTTCACGCGAATTCTCACTATTCATGAGCAAAATGGCGGCGCACAGGAAAAAAACGTACGCGTGTGATGTTTATCGTGAAAATATAATATAAAATGACTTATCTGTTTCATTTCATTTCTATAGAGCGGGACAAGAAGGAGGCAAATCCAATTCTTCTAAGGCTATTCCAACACAATAGCGAAATCATGGATTTAGTTTAATTTATTATGGAGATTGGTGACACAAGGATAACGGCTACGAAGCACTTTTGTTTTTCAAAACATATTTAAAATGTTAAATCAACCTTTCCTAAAGGTAAATTGGTTATTCAAGAAAAAAGGTGATACAAATAATCTTCAGTTTCAGTATAGGAAAGTGTATTCTCTCTTAAATTCCACACAACACACAACAGTAAAATGAACACACAAATCTGAATTGCATTTTCACATTTCCCCAAGCTTTCTAATTTATTGCGTAAATCCTCAAAGGAAAAGTTGGTCAAAGAATTTCCAATTGGGCCTCTGATAATCGTTGGGGCCAGCACGTGCGAAGTGGGCGTGGTTTATGCACCACGCGTCACACGCGGGCGTATTTACAGTATGCGCACTCGTTTGTGGCTGGGCTCCAAGGCAAGAATATAATAATAATAATGTAATTACATATAACACTTCAAGATTTCTTCTGTAATTCTACAAAGGAAAAGTGGGTAATGCACGGTTTTGAACCCACTCCATTATGAAGGAGGCGTCGCATATGTTGAAATGACGTCACTCTTTACCAACTGGATAGGCAAAACGATGTCGAGTTGGCACAATAAAAACCACAAATTCCAAGCATGATTCGACCAAAATCCGACGCTAAGTTTCCCCCACATTTTCATTATGTCATTATGGTTAATAATCATAATAATTATCCACTATACCTGCAATAACAATCCTCATGACCCCGTATGTGCTTAGACCATGTACAGGTAACTTATATGTTTACATTTGAAGCGCCCTCTGTGGAAAGTTAACCCAGAAGACAGTTATCATAATATCGGTATATCGTTTTGTAAAATGTATTTCATTGTTCACTTTGACATCCATGGAACATCAAATATTGCTGAAAATATACAAATAATTCGTGTTGAAATATAATGGCATTGTGCCTATTTATCATTTTACAGCGTATACGTGTTTGTACCAGTCATGACTATAACAACCTTTAAAAATGACAGTTAAACGCATGGTGATTTTGATATAAAACATGTGAAGTCATGTGTCACATAAGAAGGCGCGTGTGCGAGACTCCGTCGATGAGCACCCGGGACCATCTTGATTGTCAACTATGCGTGGCATTTGATTAAATAGATTGCTTTGATAACAACCAAAGTCTTATTAATGTAATTAAAAAGTTGGGTACATGACAGAATGTTGTTTAATTCCACTGATTGCTCTTACCCCACCAGTGCACGAGCGCGCTCAGGGGGAAGATTATTACTCTACCCTCAACCAAAATAAACATTCCGTCTTGAAGTTCAGGACTCTCAATATTTTCTTCGTTTGCCTATATACAATGCCCGCCGTAGTTTTCGTATAGGGTCCAGGAGTCACGCGTTATTGTGTCATCGCCTCTCTCTGTTCATTCATCCACCTCTCAATGTCTCCTTGTTAGTTCTCTAACGTCTCTACCTCAACCCCATCCCTATACTCGTCTCTCTGTTTCCCTATGATGTACCCAGCAAAAACCGAGGTGTTAAAAAAACACCAGCGGTGTCAACTTTATTCTGCCATGGTGCGGATTTGTTTACACCCCAGCTTTTGCGGTGTCACTTTTCCTCTCTTGAGAATTATATTCTGGTCTCGGAATTCCAACATTTTATAGAAGTAGAATTTGAAGGGTGCATGGTGGAAGTACAGTAGAAGTATAGCTTTGCAGTAACACCATGTAAACAATATCTCAGGAGACCTTACCTCTACTAAAACATTTCATGTCTTCATGACATTGGTGAGGTATTCTTTTTATGCAAATTGATAAAGCACAGAAGGAGGGGGCGGAGCTAGAGTCGATAGGGAGGGGGTCATAAAACAAAAGTTGTGCACTGAGAAAAAGGGGGGGAATAACAATGAAAACGTAGTCACTTTTGTATTCATCCGCCAATGCAAATACGTTATGTAACGTGGCCTTCTTAGACATTGTAAAGACCAAGCTCGATTTTCATGCACCCAACTCTGCACCCTGCGGCGTGTTTTATTTCAATTCCACCATGTTTAATCCCGCCATACACAAGAATGACCCCTCAGTTGACGTCCCGTCTCAGTCATTACTAGACAGCCACTCTAAGATTTGATTAAGAATATGGACTTTCTAGTCACCCTCCGCTAATTAATGTAATTGAAGGGGCGGGATAGGTCGAGTCATTGTTTTTATTTCAGAGCGAACGCTCAACTGCAATCAGAGATGACTGCTCCACGGTCGTGCGACATTGCGGTGGAAAAAACCCCAAAGATAATACCCACACAAATATACAAGACATCTCTCAAGCACTCGGTGAGCGCGTTATCGAAGACAGAGTATTGTCATGTCGTCTTATCCCGAGTATTAAATTTAATTATATTGAGAAATGAAGGCAATCACTTGAGCAAGGAGAAGGAAATGAAGCCCCATAAAAAGTAATCGAAATGGGATAGCTTTCAACCCGACCTAATCAAGTTGGCAGGCTGGCAGTGACATTTTCTGTTTTTGATTTAGCTGGGGCTATGATTGGAACAAGCTCCCCTCGTGCTGGCCGTGTCGTCAATGCCGCAGTGACAACTGCTAGTGCCCGTCTATCTTCGAGGGATCAGCGTGTGTATGTTATGCTTTCAGGCACGGTGAGACAAATCACGTAATCATATCGATTCCAGCAAGTTTCACAAGTTAAATAACAAAATGGGGACAGGAAGAAAAGAAAGATAAAAAAAAAAAAAAAAAAAAAAAAAAAAAAAAAAAGTCCGAGTGCTTTTTGGGCCGAATTTGAAATTGCCGGGTTCATAAACCAGCATGGTGCAGCACTACCGACGACTGAGTTCGGCGACGGAGACAATTTATAATTGCATAGATTGACAAATTTCTAATTGGATTCCATTCACCTTATGTTTTATTGAGCTTCTAACCAAATGAAAGCAGTATATGGATTAGTACCGGAAGTCTTAGGGGCTGATTATTATTGTATGTGGGCGTCCAAGAAAATTTAAAAATGTGCCTACCACAGCATGCCGCTGGTCACAATGACTCTACTTTATACCGCCACGATCAACAGGGCATGGAATTGGACTGCTAGTTTTCGATTAGCTCAGTGACTGAAAATAATACCCCACATGATGTTCATCTTAAACTATGACACCGATTCCATGCCCTGTTGAAAGTCTGTACTGATCGTGGCGATACTGTCCCTTTAAGGTTCCTTGCGGATTCTATTTCAAGAAGTGAATGATCTTAAAGATGTATCGCCCGTGTTCTTTCACTATTTTAAGGGAAAAATTACAAATTATTTTAAAATAATAGTGAGAAACCAAGCTTCTGAAAACTATGTTTTTGAAATATCTCATTTGTTTTTCCTTTCTAAAAGTAAATAATGAATGTTGCAATGAAAAACTAAATTCCTGAAATTCCGGTAAAATGGCTGAAAACACGGGCGATACATCTTAGAGATTAATTTTATGACACATAGCCTAATGTACAACCTTTGTATCAAACATCCTTTCAGGCAATATTCTGATCGTCGAATATCGGTGAAAGTACTAAAAGTGTTTAGGGGATAATATAGTGAACATTTTTTTCTTGCCGTAAATTCTGAGACCGTAAATTACAAATCACGTTGCTTCACCAACCAACAAGCATCATGGCGATGTAAGATCTAGGATTATTATAGACAGTTCCCCTGAGTCATGATCGCAGGATTTCGTTCCTCGCGCAAACTCTATTTCCCCTCCCGCCATCTCTTTCACTACATCGCCAATAATTACATCCGTATGGTAATTCGAAGCAATGACAAATGAAGTTGGCATGTCATTGTAGACTTTACAGCTTTATTTTCCATAATTCGCCCGCGCCATCGCGCGAGCGAGGCTGTTTAATACTAGCACCATCAAAGCCGTATGATAGACAACCGCTTCGGGATGTGCGACTCCGTTTGCAAGCCACACAAGACTACGAAAAATGAGATCATTAAAGCCCAACACCAGCGGCACTCTGACAAAAATCTGGAGACGAGCCTCAGAGCCGCATAGGGCTAGAATCCAATCTCCGTACAGCGGCGTTTATTCTCACTTAAAAGAGTACCAAGATACCCTTACTGTTTGTCGCGAGAGATTGACGATACGCTGCAGGGAGTTACATTTCTTTCATTCTCTCTCTCACTTTAAACTAAGAACACTCCCTTCACGGGGAAAACTATAGATTAGGCAGCAATCTAGCCCCTGCAAAATTCCATTTTCTTCGTCTCCCCTGTTGCCGATTTCTCACAAGCCGAGCGGCGAGATTATTGTTGGGTAAAAAGGTCGACTATTTGTCCGAGTGAGCGTATCGTTTCCATACCGCCCCGAGGAGAGGCTAACAAGTAAGTTTCCATTAAAGGCGGGACCCTAATCGAGGGCTATGGCAATTACGGGGGGAATATTCGTTGCCTCCCTGAATTGAATGGGAAATAGAGAGCAAAATGAGAACAGGTGAGCCCATGGGGCCCTGGTATTGCTCATTCAGGGAAGCTGACGTGGAGCGAACAGTACAAAAGTACTGTTGCATGAGCGTTAGGGCACAGTGTATAGGCCTATTGCATGCTGCTGATTATAACTCAATAACAACATTTGCTCGACCTAAATGCAACACGACAGTTTTTGTTGTTTTGCCATTATCAAAAAGCTAACAATCTACCTGACATCAAACTATTTCAGAAATTTGTGTTGACAGAATGCTGATCGATTTTACTCCATACCTAAGTGGGATAACTTTCATTTATACACCTCCCTCCTCAGAAGTAAAGAAAGGTCGTTTCTGTATCGCAACTCAGAACATCAGATGTTAGCAATGTTTATTGTTCATTAAAACAATGACAATTCAGCTAATGAGGGGCCTGTTTTGATATACTTTCTCTATTTGTTGAGACCTATTTTAAAACATTGTTTGTTGTTACCTTATTTGGGCTAATTAAGGTCATGTAAACATGGATTATGTAATCAGGTCATGACCTCTAATACTCGAAGACGTTACCATTCGGGCTATAGTTTTTCTTTTTTCTTCCATCTTGCCGTGAGAGTCTCAGATCCAAATAAAACCTCAGAATAATTTAAAGTGAAAAGATGAAAAGTTTTAGCGGTCGCGGAAGCTGTACGCGGAATTAAGTGCACCTGAAGAAAAACGCGTTTTTAACGTAGTTAGGTATCCATAACACCCTGCCGCCATCTTTGTCATCAGAATCCCTTTACGCAAGTGCAAATTACAGAAATGAAATCTCAAACTAAACAAAAATCTAAATAAACTTACAAACACACGCATGTCTTGGTAAGTCTTGTTCCCTTGTCTTTTGTATGTCGTATACATAATGCATAATGGGGACGCAGGCAACACCCAGTGCGTCCAATCGAAAAGTGACTTAGTTTCCTGCTTCAAATTCAGAGGCATATGGTATAATTAAGGTTCTTTGATATGACAAATAGTTCAGGGATGTTTCAAATATCATTCGTCACTATATCAACAGTATACTTATTTCCAACAATGCTATTGCAACTAATTTCGCGTCCAATTAAATTGATCATAATACATAGGCCTAAATCGTGACCACAAACGCTCCTAAATGTTGCATCAACGCAAATTAATCGCATAGATTGAATTTCACTGAATAATTGGCTGGATGTGTCTATTTAGTATAGATCATTATAATTTTTGGTGTATTGTTCGGATACACATTTTCCGATTATTGAATACTAGCACGGATTAAGGATCAGTGATGCGTGTAGTTGCTTTATAGCCTTATTCCTGTACCCACACTGAAGCAATGGAGCGTCTAACAACCATACCCGTTGCTGATTTTCCTGATGGCTGCTCACCGTCATGCATGGCCTACCTTCACTTGATTGTTGGCGCGCAAAAGCGGTTCACATCTGGCGGAAATAGCGGGAATATGTCCACTGAGAAAAGACGACCAAACATTGGGAATGAATAGCGACGTAATCCACACTCGGGCTGCTGTTAGCTGGATAATCGCCCGTGTGGCACCGCTTCCCGAGGCTAATGTTACCCCCATCCTTGTCATGTTTAAACAGTCGGCCTATTAAAAGTTGCCATGTTAAACTTCGGATTATAATCGGTCATTCATATATATGGGTTGAATTATTCGCCACATTAAGTGACACCCAGGCTAATATATATGTCAACCATATTGTTTGAATGAATTACGTGTATAATGTGAGCGGTGTGGCGGTGTGACATATTACAGAAATGTTAGGATAACTCAAAATGCACGGAAGCCCAGCTAGTAAATCTCGATCAGCGATGATATCTCCTTTTTCATTTCTGCACAACCCTGTTTTGATAATGAATAACATGTACAGTTGAGTGTACTTTCTGTGGGAAAAATCACGGTCTCTAAAAGTTTGTGTGGCTGAATTGCCTCGAACATTGCACATTAATTAACAACAACATAAACTTGAACTTCATGGGGTTTTTTGGGGTTGAGTTTCGGGAAAGCTCGCGACCTATCCAGCACAAGCTATTGCGCGTGCCATATAGTATTAAGCATATAGGCCTACGTGTAGACTTTCATTACATGGGCGCGTGCACATGCATCTATTACTGAGACACACAATCGCTGTCCATCCCAATCCGTTCATATTTGGATGGCAATTTATTTGCTTCACACTGTGGTATGGAGCTGCTTAATTACTAGGGAACAGTCTCGGCCGACGCCAACCTCTGAATTTCCCGCCATTAAAGCGAGTAATTATAGTTTAATTGTGGCTGATCTACCCGACATTGGCAAACACTATTGTGGTAACATTGTTTTTTATATTGAGACCTGGTAATCATTGATAGTTGAGGGCGCACTAAAAATGGGGAAAACAAATAAATGCACACAATAATTTGTCTATCTTTTTATTGCCAATGTATGGATGTTTTGTTTCTTCATTTTCTTGTGAGTGTGTGGTTACCAGACAGTTAGGCCTATACATTTTTGAAGTCACCTCGTTGCTTCGACAAGGTGGGGCTTTGTAGTGTGGATGGATATCTGTATAATTATGCATCTATATAAAATACCATTTCACAGACCCTTTCATTCCGGCTGAATAAAGCCCTATTTAGATCCATATATATTGATTCTTATATGTAAGTATGTATGCATTTACAGACATTTTATTCAAACGTGTAAAACTGGCTTGTAAGGTAATGTGTATCATCATAGTTTTAAATTATTAACAAAGTCATGGTACAACATTTGTTACAGCAACAGGCCGAATTACCGAATTATCGATAAAGTATAGAACTGAAAAATTGTAAATAATTAAATGTCCGATTACATTTTGTAAAAGCTTATGATATGATGGCATCAGTCTTCCCTAGAAATGATTTTGTAGTGTGGATGGATAGAGATGTGGATGGATGGAGCTGTAATTTTTAAGAAAAGTGAAATTTTCTCGCTCACCGCATCGTAATAAGTTGGAACTTTCACAGGTTGGTTACTCAATGTATTGGTTCAATGAGAATAAGTATACTCGTAGAATTAGTTTGCACGTACGCGCTTTCCTTTATATATCGGAAATCGTTTCTGGTATTAAGAAATAATTTTGTCCAAAATGGGAAGACAACTATCAAATTGAACAGCTGTCCATCTGTCAAGTTTTGGGAGACTACTCACAGACAGTATACCGGACTAGTTGTGCTCATACTCACCGTACTTTTGTTCGAATACATTTTCTGTACCCGTACTCATGAAAAAGTACTTGACTACCATAATAATAATAATAATAATAATAATAATAATAATAATAATAATAATAATAATGTGTGGATTTATATAGCGCACGTATCCACCAACTAAGTGGTGCTCAAGGCGCATTATATTATTATCCCTGCTCATGAGGCTCATAAATCATTCCTGAAACCATCTCAGCTCCCTGGGGAGTATGCAGCTCAATTGCTGCCATTTCTAGCGCATATAGAGCAAACCAACTCTGCCCTCACAGGTACCCATTTAACCCCTGGGTGCAGAGAAGCAATTATGATTAAGTGTCTTGCTCAAGGACACAAGTGTCACGGCCGTGATTCGAACCCACATTATGTTGCTAACACCAGAACTTGAATCCGGTAAGCTAGACCGCTCGGCCACGACACCCCATAGTATGAGTCAGAGGACTCATATTATAGAATTGGAGTACTCATACTCATACTCGTAACTCGAATACATCTTTCTGTATACTTGTACTATAGTACAATGATAAAGTACTTCACTACAAGTCTGCAGTTTACTCAGAGCTCAGCATGGCCGGCTCTGAACGTACGAGGAAGAACACTGTCAACTATTGACTCATGTGAGGAATTGTGGGTGTATTTCACATGAGCTTGATAATGTCTATACATATTTCTTGATTGCATGAAGAACAAAATGCAGAGAGAATTTTGAAAATTATTCCATAATTATTTTGCTTTTTGTCTTACCATCGATCACAGGGATCGAGTAATTAGAACAATAGTGGAAGCCTTTATTTATTTTAATTTGTTTGCAAGATAAGGTAATTACACGGGTTGTCAATGACGAAAGTAACACATTGTAACAACAAGTGTGTGAACAAAGACGCTGCGTGTTGTCAACACGACTATCGCGTGATTTTGATTTGATTGTTTAAATATTTATTGTTTTTAATTATTATTATTATTGTTGTTGTTATCGCAATACGGTCTGAGACCTGCAGGGGCTGTTTACCAAGATGGCATAGCCTAACGACAGCAGATAGTTTCAGCTACTTTCTTCTCTTCCTTCTTCTGTCTGGCCCTTTCTATTTTGTTATCCACCTTCGATTGTTACGAGGCCAATATCCCTGGCTGGGCTTGGGTTTCCGTATCGTCTGACGAGCCATCTCCGCTAAACGCCATTTCTAACTTCTAGGGACATCCACCACAAGATACACATTAGAGAGACGTAAATGGCGCAGGCGCAGTGTACGGTACGGTGGCCCCTAGAGGGCAACTTGATCTTAACAGGAATGCAGGTGGGCTTCCTTACAAGAAAAAGTAATTACTTTTATGGTTTGACTTACCATTTTAATCTGGTCAAATGGGGGCATCGGTGTCGTTAATTTGATTATATCAAGTCGAAATACGTATGACATTTTCATGGAATAAATAAAAATACATGGATAAGGTGGGGCACTCGGGGAAAACCAAATTTAAGCGGGAAAATTGTCTCCTCATTTTGCAAGACACGAGTGAGGCAGGCATGAAAGTCACATCCCTGATTTGCTTGTATTTAATAGACATAAAATAAAACGCAACATAATGTAAAATGAAAGGATCCTGCTCTGGAGTGTATAGGACATAAGGGAAAACACGAAACTAGAATTCGAAGATTTTCGAGTCTATGCCTGTTATAAGTACCTTGTGTTGTTCTGTCTTACAGCCTGTACACACGTTTGGCAAAATGTCTGTAAATGCATGCAGGCCTATATACTTAATAGATTGCAAGTCATACGGTAACCTATACAAGTATAAAAACCTTTTTGTATTGTGTCATTAACTAGAGAATAGCACCTCAGACAGAAATATTTCAAGAGATGTCTAATACCATCATCAGTTTTACACCAAGTAAGTTTCATGTTGATCTATGAACATTTAGGCCTATGTTTTTCGAGATTACTATAAATGTCTATAGGGCCAGGGTTTTCAAGTAAGACCTTTTAAATTGGGTATAAAGTTCCAGTAATTTCCTGAAAAATTCCTGCGCTTCATTTGAACTGTAGGCCTATAGGCTAGCCTATGTGCTTTTACTGTTGTGAGGTACGCACACGTCTGCATTGTACTGCACCTTGAATTAGTTGAAAGAAACTGAGGTTTAATGCCTATTATGGTTAAGGATTTCCCGACAATAACACATGAAAAAAAGTGCAGGACCTACTTGGAGAGAATAATCTTCCCTATATAGTCCATGCATCCCAGCGAGAAAACGGCCATTGTACTGGCACTCGTATACTCACACACACCCACACACCCACACACTTAGGACAACCGTGCTTGGTAAACTTGATGACACCCGTGGGATTACCTTATGATTTGCCAATCCAACCATACCAGACGATTTGAACCCTGAGCTTCCCGCTCAAAACTGTGATTGCAAAGTACCGCAATATCACTAAATCAACACAATTAACTTTCCGTTGATACGGACATTTCCCCCTTTCATAATTCACAAATTGTTTATATGCGCCTCATGGAATTTGCTTCCATCGCGTGTTCGTCCAAATTATCCTGGAATAGAGTTCCTATTTTCTTTGATGTTTGTTAGCGGTTTTCATTTCGGCATAAAGTCTACCGAGTGTCGTTATGGACCCGTGTGTATTGCCCGATCGACGCTGTAATGGTGTTTAGTCATCAGAATAGTCGATTTTGATTGGCTTGACTAAATGGCGTACGTCAGCGCGTCACCAAAACGAGGCAAGCGGCATTTTCCCCATTATCCGTCTCGTGGTAATATCTCGTTACGGGGAAAATAACGAGACATAAAAATAATGCACTCGGGCTAAATGGCACGAGGTGCACGTCCAATCTATTATTCTGCTCCGTTTTCGAACGGATTATTGGAAATTGTCCATTTTAATGGTCCTTCTCCGGAGAGATGATGGGTCCGTATGACCATAAATGGGATGATTGGAAGAAATGCTACATCAACTTAACGAGATTTTAACGGCTTATTACATGTATGTAATCATATTTTCATCTCCAAACCACATTACAAAAACGAAGGTTGGTTCGAAGAATGCATTTTAATTAAAATTGTGTGGTTTTGTTACACAAAATTATACTTCAGTAACAATATCAGAACATTGATGGCGCCAACCAAGGACTTAGGTTTTGTTCCTTTTTCTCTACACCGTATTATTTAAAGTGAGGGCCTACAAATGTCAATATGACCACAACAGTGAATACAATTAAAGACTACACCATGCCACACGGGTAACATGGCGGCAGGTAGGAATGTATGTACTTATTTTGTTTTACATATATGTATAAGCCTAAAACAAGTTAACAATATGCAATTTCAGATGTTACCTTATACTTACAGGGAGTGTAACACCTTCGGTAATTACCCTTAGGTTACTATTAATTACTATAATTATAATCTAAATACTAACTTGATGTGAGTTGGTGATGGTACCAAACATCCTGCGAGGAAGTTATACGTCTGACATGTCGTGTTTCAGATAACATGAAATGAATCAGAAATTTCAAATGGATCCTGGGCGTGATTATTTATGTGGGGATTGGTAAACGAGTCTATTGCTCATTCCCTGTACGTATCTGGGCAGAAGTTGACCTGACCCCTGTGAGGAACGGTTTGCGTTTGATATCTCATACCCTTGATTAAAAATAGTTCTTTGTTTTTGTTGGGAAAGTAGTAACTTGTCCGTTTACGGGAAAAAAGTTAGAATGATTAATTGATGTAAAGTAATTTAAGTAACTTTTCAGTTTACAGATAGATCTAATATTGTCTGGATGATAAGTTTGATTGAGTTTCATTTGCGCGGGAATATGTAGGCTGACAACTTTGGTGATACGAAAAGGTCGTTCGATCTCTCGCCGTTATGGTTTTATGAGAGGCACATCGATGAGTATTTTACTCTGCATTATTTCTCATTTTTGTCGTGAGTCTGGCATTGCCATGATGGGTTAATATCGCCATCTAGTAATTTATTCTCGTGGAAACCCCCAGTGAGTATATCTGTATTTTGTGTGTACTCTTTGTTAGAGAAAGTGTGGGTTTTCTGTTTAGTTTGAAAGTTGCCACTCATGAGTTTTATCGTGTGTTGTTGTGTGCTATCAATATACATGTGTATATACGTTTGACCATGTGTTATGGATCAGTGTTGTCTGTATGCATTCACTTAATGCTTACATATTGTGTATATTCTGTGTTTCATTCCAGGCAATGGGGGTTTTGTTTTGTTGTTTGTTATATCCGAGGGTGTTTCTTCAATCATACGGAGCATTGTGATTCTTCATTTTTGGATCATTAAATTGAGCAGAACTTAATCTACAAGTTGATTGTCTTCTCGAGTATTTGTAAGGCGTTCGTCCACATTAATTTGAGGACTGTACCTCCACGATTAGGCTGTCAAGGCCTATGATTTCACTACATTTATTTATTTATTTCAAAATATTTAACCTGGGTAGGCCATTTACCTTCCACTATTCTTCCTAGGCGCCCAGGAGATACAAAGTAATACAATACTATAATTATAAAAAAAAATAGAAAAAAGAACTTAATATAGATACTACAGATAACTAAATACTTAATGTAGATACAGATGTCTTTATACATTTAAAACATAATCTTTTAATGAACGTTTAAAGCTTAATATATCACCAGCCCCTTTTATTACATTTGGTAATTCGTTATAATACGAAGGTCCTATACATATTGAAAAGACTGTCTAAAAAGTTCCACTCTAGGTTTTGGAACATATAACATATTAGCTTGAACATTACGGGTATTATAAAAATTAAAATCAGAAGCCGTCGATATAAAATCAGACATACACTCACTGGCCAAAAGTATTGCAACATGCTCAAAATAGCACTTTACAAGTAACAGGTGAGATGATCATTTAATCCGATTTCATCGATCGTGTATTACATAATTTCCGAGCAAGAACAGTAAAAAAGAACATTGACTTCAAAACACAGGCACTTTCAAGAAGTCTTAAGTAGTGTAAATAAAATAAAATAAATTATTGTAACACAGTTCTCCAAACTGAACTTTGGGGATGTTGCCATACTTATGGCCAGTGAGTGTATAATTAGGGGCTGTACCATTTAAACACCAATACATTAAAATTCTATTAAAATAATCTCGTCTCTGAGTAACTGTAGGAATATTTAACATTTTAAGAAGGTCATAATGGACTAATATTCTAATCGTAGTTATTTGTCAGTAAGCGTGCCATTCTGTTTTGTAAGCGTTGAACTCTGTTTAATCAGGTGCATAGCCCCATATAGTTATACAATAATCAATGGGGGGTTGAATTATTGTCTTGTATACAATCAATAAATGTTCAGGGGGAATTTTGTTCTTTAAATTACGTAATACATAAATACCATAACCCAACTTTTTACAAATAGTAAATATATGACGTTCCCATGACATATCATTACAAATTGTTACGCCAAGATATTTAGTATATTGAACCTGATTTAATATAAGGAAATAGGTACTGGGAATGTTGAGTTAAATTCGAGGATTCAGAATGCCAAGGTAAAATTTGCTGAGTATAAGAGACTGCTAATCAATTATAATATCAGATTAGACATCAGAATGGCATATTTCAATGTGTTCATCAGGTCGCGGCTGACGTATGCGTCTCAAACGTGGTATCTAACTCTTGCCCAATTCAATCAAATTGATGCAGCTATGAGGAAAATGCTCAGAGAAATGGTAGTTGGAGGTGATAGGCGGCTTGAATCGGACCCAGGTGATGCTGATGACGACGGTGAATGCTACAAGATGAAAATCAGCACTGAACGACTACTTGAAATATGTAAAGTAAAAACATCTCAGACTTTATTAAGAAGCAGCAGACCAAATTTGCGGCGCACATAGTCAGGCAGCCTAACTCGAGTGAGGTTAAGCAACTTCTTTTCAATGATAATAACAACAAGAAAAGGGGGCACCTAGTTCCGAACCTTATTGATCAAGCCAGGAAGAATATGGGGGCGTCAGATTTAGACCATTTTTGCAGAGAAGCAAAGCGTAGAAAATTCTAGAAGTACATGAGTTTCAGTCATCAATCGGAGATGACCGACAGAAATCAATCTTAACGAATGATATGTTGAAAAAATCCATGTATGTCTGCAATTGCTCATTATTTACTATTAAATTAAAATTATTGTCATTCACTGACCTTGTAGTGATTTCCATACAACATGATTTATTAACATTAACATGTAATTTATTTTTACATAACCATTTTTCTATATTTTGCAAATCATTTTGAAGTGCAGTTTTAGCATTATAAGCGTTATCTGCTTGAGTATAAATTACAGTATCATCAGCAAAAAGATTACATGTACTTGATGTCATACAAGTCGGAAGATCATTTATAAATAATAAAAACAATATAGGCCCTAATATAGAAGGGGCACACCACCTTGAGGCACACCACCTTGTATTTCCTTGAATGAAGACATGTTACCTGCTTGTTTACATTAGACTTTAACTGCTTGTTTACGTTGTTGTAAATAACTTTTAAACCATTGCAAACTCAAATCTTTAATGCCGTAATTATCCATTTTTTCAATAACATTTCATGATCAACAGTGTCGAAACATTTTTGGAGATCAATAAAACACAAAGCATTAGTTTCATTAACGTTAATACCTTCTAAAATATCTGAAACAACCTTGTGTACGGCAGTGTTTGTACTAGAATGGTTCTTTAGCGGACTGTGCAGTAGTTATAAATTGATGGTCGTAATATAAATATTCTTTTAGTTGCGATAAAATAACCTTTTCCATAATTTTAGATACATGACTTGTTACAGAGATCGGTCTATAATTTCCATAATCCTCAACCGAACCTTTACCTTTGTAATATGCACACACAAAAACAAGATGCATTTTCACTATTTTCTCGTCAATTGTAACGACAATTTTAATTGTTTTTGAACATCTCTCTGGTATTAAAGGGACAATATCGTCACGGTCAACAGGGCACAGAATCGGAGTGCTAGTTTTAGATTAACTCGGTGACTGAAAATAATACCCCACGTGAAAAGGTCATAATTACCGCTGCTGCTGCATACGTAATTTAAACTAGGACATCGATCCTATGCCTTGTTAAAAATCTGCTTTAAGTTATTAATATTAGATGCATTATACATACGTTTTACCAATAATGTACACATCCTTTACAGGGATTGACCACGTTCATTCATTTCAACCTTCAAATGGTTTTCAAGAAATGTCTAATAAAATTAACATAATAATAATAATAATAATAATAATAATAATAATAATGTGTGGACTTATATAGCGCACGTATCCACCAACTGAGTGGTGCTCAAGGCGCATTATATTATTACCCCCGCTCATAAGGCTCATAAGGCTCATAAATCATTCCTGAAACCATCTCAGCTCCCTGGGGAGTATACAGCTCAATTGCTGCCATTACAGCGCATATAGGGCTAATCAACCAACTCTGCCCTCACAGGTACCCATTTTAACCCCTGGGTGGAGAGAAGCAATTATGGTTAAGTGTCTTGCTCAAGGACACAAGTGTCACGGCCGGGATTCGCCGGAACCCACATTCTGCTGCTAACACCAGAACTTGAGTCCGGTAAGCTAGACCGCTCGGCCACGACACTCCATGTGAAAGTTTCACCACAATAGGTGCCCACGTTTTGAGAAAGTGACAAAAAAAACACCTATTTTACAAAAAAGTTACCAGACTTCAACTTAAATAAATTTGAAATAATAATTCCTGTTTTCTATTACATGAAAGCACTTCAGGCGAAATCATTTCTCACGATGATTGAGTGTACCAACTTAACACCAATTTAAGTGTTATCTTACTTACTTATATCCTGGAATATTTATCCCTGCCATTATGTTTTGGAACATTTTGCAAAACTGAATTAAAAATCTGGAGGCAGCTCAAAATTCCACGAATAATTGACTTTTGTGAGAATTGTAAATGAATTTCTTTCACTGTCCTCAGAAATGTGTTAACCAAATGAGCTGAAAAGTTTACTTTATTACTTGATCTTCAGAAAATATGATTTTGCGCTTAATATAGTGATTATGACATACACAAAATAAAAAAGTGAATCTTGGAATTTGTTTATAGGTGAAATTCTATGAAAACATTTTCACAAATTTTCACTTTTTTCCCAAATATATATCTAAAAATTCCCAACAAATTTCATCTATAAATTGAACACAAATAATTCCACATACAAATAATACGGCATGCTTTTCACGATTGATTATCTCCCCGAACAAAGATATTGACAGCATAGGGAAACCGTCAGCATAGGGCTAGATGGCTCAGTTGCTAAAGCGCAGGCACGTTAGTCCGGATGTCGCAGGTTCAAATCCAGCTCTTGTGAATGTGTCTTTGTTCAATTCAAACAATGTATACAACCTGTTTAAATCATTTTCGGAGTGTAAATAATTATTTCAGCAATTGATTGTGTCGCGTTTACTACCGTGTAATCTCACAATATAAAATACCTTCGCAATTGTTTTAATAATCATGATATTGATGAGTGTATCTTTGTGAGAAAATTTGATGGATATTTTGTTTCTTTTCTAATAATGAGCAGTTATAACCACATCCATGTGACTATAGGCTACGCATGTAATTCATACAGTGGTGAATTGGGAAAACGTATTTAAAAGCTGTATTGGTTTCCCAAAATGCAATGGAAGTAATCACATGACTCGTGTGAATTACTCTTTGATTATAAAGGATTACTAAAAAAGAAGAAAACGTATTAAAAACTCATGAAACTCCCATCGCCATCCTACGTATTATACGTCGCCCTCAACGTTGACAGCAGTGAATGATAGTTACAAAATGGATATTAATTTGTTTCTGTTCTAATAATGTTTATTATTTATGAAAATATCGCCAAAACACAGTTTACCCAACTCGTCTTTCATGAACCAAAACGTATTTGCTACTCTTGATGATATATATTTAGACTGTAACCATCAAGTCTGGCCAAACATTACTTAATTATGCAAATTATTTTGCTTTTCAGAGGGGAGTCCTTTCTTCTCAATAAAAAAAAAGTCTTTGAAAATCATGTGCTGCATAGATTTATTATTACATATGTCTTTACTTGGGGGACGTTACAGACATTTCAAAAGGGCTTTTGTTTGGGGCCAAATGCTCCTCCCTGTGGGCATATTATATGCCATCATTACATCTATTGAGCTCGGCAGTACAAATCATATCCATTCAAATCGTACAACATACTTTGGAAATTACCGAGCCTTAATTAAATTTTAGAACTCCCCATCTTGTTGGAAACAATTGCAGGCCGGAAAATATTCCATTGTGCCGGTTGCGGTGCGCGGGATGGAACCGCCAACCAAATGGAGGATAATTCTATAAGGCGGTGGTGGAATCGAATTTGGACAAGTTGGCAATGAGATTACGGCACAAACCTATCGTTATAGACGGCAAAGATTAGTATATTGAGGTATTGTCAGAGAGGCAATACTTAAGGATGATACACCAATCATAATGAAAGATAATTGAGGGGGTTTACAATGACGCAGATACAAATACGAGAGCTTCTAATCACCTTGATAATGAATGAATTGCAATAGACTATTGCATTAGAAGAGGGACCCATTGCATGCATATAGTAATGTGAGTGCTCGGAGGACATGATCAGAGATCGGTGAATGAATTCATATACCGTGTATTGTTAACAAACCTTTATCATTATGACTGCAGGAGGGCTGAGGAAATGATTTTTTGAAATTATTACATAAAAAGAAATACACACAATGTTAATTTGGAATGAATTCCCTTTCATCGATCAAGGACATGTTTAGGTCTTTAACCCTTTCAGGCCTGACTAAAAACCAAATAATAATATAACAATTTGTCGTCTCAGATTTTCTCTGATCTTCAGCCGTTCTTCATGAAACTTGAAACAAATGTTGTCTTGAAAAAGATCTATCAAATGAGCAACAAACAAATTTCAAAGATTACCGCTTGGGGGCGCTACATTATTTGTATTTGGTAATGATGTCCTAATATCCCTTAAATTCATCCGTTTGTTATTAAACTTTAAACTTTGGAAAACTATGAGTGTTGCTTGTTGTAAGATCTATATCACGACGTCACACAAGACCACAGAAATCACCACTGGGGGCGCATTACCAGACTTTGGTAATTTTGTGTCCAAACCACATTTTTTTCTTCTTAATTAAACAACACAATGAGCAGTTATAAGCACATCCATCTGACTATAGGCTATGTATGTAATTCGTACAGTGGTGAATTGGGAAAACGCATTTAAAAGCTGTATAAACATGAATGATACTTCAAATGATGACTTACTAGTTGCATGCACCATCGGCCATATTGGTTTCCCAAAATGCAATGGAAGTAGTCACATGACTCGTGAATTACTCTGATTATAAAGGATTACTTAAAAAGAAGAAAACGTATTTAAAAAAAGATTATGGCTACATGATAGTCCCATCGCCATCCTACGTATGTATACGTCGCCCTCAACGTTGACAGCAGTGAATGATAGTTACTAAATCGGAGTCAATAGATGGCGCCAATCCGTTCTCCCGCAAAAAGGCCACATTGATCGAAACGTTCAGAAGTTAAAGCCCAAAACCTCAAGAAATTTAGTAGTCCTGTGGAATTTTCCTGTGAAACTTTAATTTGAGATCGTCGTCCTGTTTCCGCGGGAGAAATATACAAAATAGGCCTAAGTTAATTTCGAAGGGAAAAGGTGTTTAGAATTTACACATGCAAAACCGTTTACAATAAACGCGTTTAGGAATGCTAAACGGCCATCCCCCTGTACATGTCACAAAGCTAAACGTGCTTAGCTTTTTGACATTCAAACACACATCACAGAAAAACACAATCTAAACATGTTTTAGGCTCAAAATGTGAAAAAAGGTCGGTACAAGCCATGTGTTTAGAAATGTGTTTGGATTCTAAACACCATTTTGTACAGTGTTTGTACAAATCGGGTAGTAACCTAAACATTGGTAATGTTTGGAGAATTGCGTCTAAGATATTTGCGGATGCTGGGGGTGGGGTGGATGCTGGGGGTGGGGTGGATGCTGGGGGTGGGGTGGATGCTGGGGCTGGGATGGATGATGGGGATGTGGTGGATGCTGGGGGTGGGGTGGATGCTGAGGGTGGGGTGGATGCTGGGGGTGGGGTGGATGCTGGGGTGTGGTGGATGCTGAGGGTGTGGTGGATGCTGGGGGTGGGATGGATGCTGGGGGTGGAGTGGATGCTGGGGGTGGGGTGGATGCTGGGGGTGGGGTGGATGCTGGGGGTGGGGGTGGATGCTGGGGATGTGGTGGATGCTGGGGGTGGGGTGGATGCTGGGGGTGGGGGTGGATGCTGGGGGTGTGGTGGATGCTGGGGATGGGGTGGATGCTGGGGGTGGGGTGGATGCTGGGGGTGGGGTGGGGTGGCAAAGGAGGCATGTGCTTCCCCTTTTTTATCGCCGGGCGTGTAAATTTACGTTACGTTTTTTTAGTGTGCCCCCCCATTTTTCGAGACTCTGGATCCGCCCCTAGTCTAAGAGGATTATAAATTTCTTTCAGTCGAGATCAACACCAACCAACCAACCACCCACCCACCCAACCAACCAACCAACCAACCAACCAACCAACCAACCAACTCACCCACCCACCCACCCACCCACCCATTTGTAAATTGGACCCCTTCTATTTTCGAGTTACAGGGAGTCATATCCAAAAATACCACACACTTAAAACGGAATACATAATGCCGAGACTCATGAATAATTTGTATGCCGTCAATTTCTTCTTAAAAAAAACCCCAAAAACAAAACAAAACAAAACAAAACAAAACAATAATAATAACAAATTAAAAAAATGTTTTAGGGATGTGAAGTTGATGCATTGTGGAAATAAGTCCCTAAATTTTAATTATCGATTATTGGCTTCCATTTCGGTGGGTATTCTGGACAATCTTGACTGTTGTTGTCAAGCAGAGAGGGGTTTTGCAGAACGTCTTTAGAAAATTGATCACAAGCCACGTCAATCAACATTTAGACGTCAATCAACATTTTGTTTTCTATTTATTTTATAAACCATTTTTGATGTGCGTAGTGTAGGTGTTTATACAATCTCACCTCAAAACACAGATAACTGTCACTCTGACAGCCCCAGTTGACCAATCTCGATCTCAGGGCTATGTGGTTTTCACCAGTCTGTGTAAAGGGCGCCGCCACCCGACGTTATTTAACCAATGCTTGGAACTCAGTCAGTAGACTGGTCCTCCGTCTTTATCCTATCAGGGCGCATCCTACTATTAAAATAGTGACAAATTCACGCGCCGAGCTGTTTATCATAATTTGTATGTCCTCAAATTTTTTCTGACAAACAAAGATTTGAGGCCTATACTAATTTTGACGGATTGTGTAAAAATGGTCCATATCTTGACGCGGGGGTCACTGACTTCCCACTTTGTGTAGGCTATTTTGGATACACCACAGGCCCTAAAAAAGTGGTCCTAATTTGATTTCAAGCGTAAGGCCTTTCTCTAAAATGGATGCTTTTCAGTGTGGGCGTTTTCCCTAGTGTAGAGGGTGGTTTCCATTGGGATGCAAATAACGTGACGGGCCTCTGGACAATCTACATACAATTTAGAATAAAATAAAAGGTTAGACATCAATCAGTATTTTGTCTTTTGGTTTTAAACATTTTAAGATTTCTAAGTTTGTATTTTTAATGATTTTTTAATACTTTTTTTGTATTTAGCATACGGAAGTTTATTTAGTGTCGGGCACCCATCAATGATAGAGAGATACATATTCAGGCATACCATTCATGGGATTTCCTTTGATATTTTGTGTCCATTGATCTCCATTTATGTACAAAAAGAGAGATAAAATAGTTGTGCGAAAGATCTGACGTCCTTCACGAACCTCGAAGCTGGAAAGTCTCACCAAGAAGCCCGTCTAATGCCAGCAGTTTAGGGCATTTTGTTGTTTAATCTCAAAATATTTATTGTGGAAAATGGAAAAATTACACAGAAATATTTGTCAGAGGAATTGTACAACTAAGTCCCGAAATTAATTAAATTTGTCCATGCAAAGGAGGCACTGTAAGCGCACACTGAGGAAACCATCAAAGGACTTAACAATGGGGGCGCTGTTTAGGATTTGCGATCGGTACTGTCTCGACTTCACTTGCGATTAATACCAACTTGTGACGTGGACAAAATGCAATTTGAAAGCAAACTGAAAATTTATGTTTTACATACCACATGAAATCATCAGTGATAGTATCTTTTGTCTGTTTTGTTCAGGCGGTTTGCGTTTGATGTTTGACCACCACAGAGTTAGTCATGTCGAATCTTTCAGAGCTTGGCTCCGTAATATTAAGTTTTTGGAGAAAAATTTAAATCGTGTCGGCGCCTATATTCGGTACAAAGCCTGTCGTTTCATATAGCAAAATCTAACCGGTAATCTTAATGGAGGTGTTTTGCAGAATCGGATGGCAGTGTTTAGCGTGGCTAAATTGCTTGAAACCGACCGCCCGAACTCCAGCAGGCTGCTGACAGATCATCTTATAAAAGGTCCAACAGTCATCGGAGAACATTGTATGATAGAACTGCTCAGTAACTATCCAGAGCTGATGTGATGAGATCAGTTTTTATTAGAATATCAAGCAGAACATAAAAGTTCCATGCTGGCTGTTTATTTGTACAAATTGCTCCGCCCCAGGCTATACTGTTCCCATGACAGCAGTTAACGTGTCGCGCGGCCGCGCTCTCGGCAGGGGGAAAATCAGATGGTCATTAACTCCACTCATTTGGAAGAATCACACACGTTAAACTATTGTTTGAGCCGAATTTGGAACAAACTTAATAGGATGCAGAACATCACTGAAGTGCCGCAATCGACAGGTCCGGTCGGAAAGGATGTCTTAAAATCGTTCCGACAAACTAGAAAGCATAAACTCTGCGTCGTGTTGCTAATCATATCGCCTGCTAATGATCGGCTGATGAAATCCACTGTGGCATTTGTTCGTGCCGAGAGATTCCTGTCCCGACACAGGTGACGAACACGTGTATTGCCCGGGGACCTCACAAGTGCCACGCAGCACGGCGGCTTGCTTCAGAACAAATTTGCCTCTGCCTCGACAAGGAAAGGCTTTTAACGCCCCAAATAGAAAAAATATGCAAGTAAACGACTGCTTCTGTGGTTATTCGTTTCCTTTATACTTCAAAAGGTTGACGTACGGGCTTGTTTCTTTGATTATTATTCTTTCAATTTTTGAATATTATTGTTTTCGTCCGAAGGCAGCTATAAATATAACGTTTCTATACAAATCGGTTTGTAGTTACACAAAAATACACGTTTATAAATTTATCGCCCGTGTTTTCGTTATTTTACGTGCAATTTTAGTATTAAAGGGAAATTACAGCATTGCTATTTGAAAATGTTCTATTTTAACCTCTATTTTTTCAATAAATGTATCATAAAACTACTATCACGTGAAAGGTGTCACGTTTTCGAAAAAACAAAAACAAAACAAAACAAAAACAACGAAAAATTGTTACATGACTTTTTCAGTTTCATTGTTTTCAAACGTCGATATAACATTTCTTGTTTTCTCTACAATAAAAACACTTCATTGAAACTAATGTCCATAGATGATTGAAATGTGTACCGGTATCGACTCAATACTGAATACGTTTTTAGATAATAATTCGTTAACGACCATTGTTGTACCGGTACTTTCCCTTTAATTGGGTAATTTGCTAATTCTAAAGTTATTTCACAAATAATTGCCAGTACCCTGGTTTATGCTAAATGCCATCATAATTATTTTTAAGACGGGACCCATCATAAATTAATTTTGGGACATGTATACTGTGAAAACAAATTAAAGGGACGATATCATCACAATCAACAGGGCATGGAATCGGAGTGCTAGTTTTAGATTAACTCAGTGACTAAAATTAATACCCCACATGATAAGGTCATAAATACCGTTGCTGCTGCATACATGACCCAGTACATTTTCAGTCGCCGTGTTCATCTTAAACTAGGACACCGATTCCATGCCCTGTTGAAAGTCTGCTCTGACTGTGACGATAAGGGCGATACGTCTTAACAAGAGAAGGAATCCGTTTTACTCATAGACTGTGACAATATCACGCCAATAATTGGTTATAATGCGCAGGTTAGTATACCGCCCCCGATAGCATATTTTGAGTGCGGCTATAAGCCAGGCACTTCGTGTCTGACGTCACTGTGTTTGATCTGGTATTGCGCGGCGCCCAGTTGAGAACCCATTTGCAAACATATAAACAATATGCACACGTGTGCGTGCTTATATCGAGTCACAGTGTTTGCAGTATTTCACTCATAATTGTAAACAGGTAGGTATAAAACATCAGTTTGCAACAAAAAAAATGCCTATTTATTGTTTGAATTTTATTAACCTCTCCGTAAGAGTCTGCTGTAGAAATGGGTTCTCAACTGGGCGCTGCGCAATACCAGATCAAACACAGTGACGTCAGACACGAAGTGCCTGGCTTATAGCCGCACTCTCATAGCGTTTTATCGCCTGTGTCTCAGCACAGTGCCGTTGAGGGCGGTATACTATGCAGCGTTTTTCGACTTTTATTTTATACACTAGGTCCATAGGACTTGATTCATTATACTTTTGCTTCATGGGAATAATAGAAATGAAAATGAGAAATAAAAATGAGACATATTTTTTAATTTCGTGATCCCCATCACAGAACCACATAAAATTTGGAACATAGGGGGTTTCGATGGTGCTGAATCTAATTATGATTGTTGCCAAGTCGTAAAATTGCACATTTTAAAGATATTAATTATTATTGCTTTAATATTGATTAACCCTATGGGGGGTGGTGGCGGCGCAAAATATGCCCCCTAAGTGTATTCTTTTGCATTTTTTTTCAATTATTATTATTTTTTTAAAGAAACGTGATGGGCATTTGTCACATTATCATATCAGATGCATTCCAGGCCCCAAAAAGCTGACATCCATGTTGATTTTCAAATGACAAAAACGTATATTATCGTTTTTTCGCCTCAAATTGGGGGAAATAATGGATTACAGCACCCCAACAATGACCCCAGGGGAAATCCGATGATATTTTTATTTTTATTTGCCAAACTTTATGAATTTTTGCCAAAGAATACTGAAAATATTACAGAAATACGCTTTTTGGGCAAAAACACTTAAACACGCCTTCTAGTGGTGACTTTTGGAAGTTATTTTACGTTGCCATGTAGGTTTTGCTGGAAGGAACATTCTTGCCAAGTTTTATGAAAATCGGCCGATGACTTTGGAACATACAGAGCGGTGCTTTATGAGCCCCCCCCCCCCCAAAAAAAAATAAATAAAATGCAAAGTCTTTATTCTTTATAAGTTATTGTAAGATTTATTTACAGCAAATTCATCTGAATGATATTCTAAAACATAAAAAAAGTTTGATTTTACATTTTGAATGGTCGGCGTTTTAATATTCCCAGTTTCGTCTTACGCATGCAGCAAAAACTGGGCTGAATTTCAAGCGATGCCGCCATCTTTGCTTGTATTTACCACACATTATTTTCGGAATATATGAACGAGGCTGATCAACACGGAATTTCATTGGTGGATTCTGGGTCTCGACGATGACGTAATGCGTATATTTCAGAGCTTTCTAATCACGAAATTGTCGTCAAATTCAAATAGATTTAGAGATAATGTGCAACTTATATGACAAGCAAAATCGTGTTTTGACATTTTTATATTTATTTCTTCAATTATACATCCAAATTTCGTGGTCCAAAAGAGGGTATCACGGTTTGAAACAATTTCAGTGTTCATCCCATGGTCTATAAGACCAATCTGCTCATCTTACCAAATGGTCGACTTTTAATGTGAAACTAACTTAATTGTTAAGCTGATAATGGTGGGTATTAATGATTTTGTCTGATGAGGCGCTGTCATTTAAACAAAAAAAGGATGAATTACTTTTCATGTTAACTTAAGAAAAAAATACTCTCTGTAAATTCCACATTTGGAATGAATACAATAAATCTGAATGCATCTTTTTACTATTTTCTCATGAAAGACACACATACTCGTACAAGCATTGTGTTACTTTTGGTGATTTTTACCAAGTTGAAATAGGCCCTGCTACTGGAAATTTGTGTTTTGTAATGTTGTAAAGTACAATAGTTCTGTATAACAAATAGTTCGTTTCCTCTTTTTCTTAAAAAATAAAATTACATGTCATAAAATTTAGACAGATAAACCGATAAAAAAATGTTTCTGTTTTTGTTTATTGCGCAATGTTTATTGCGTTACTCTCCCATATTAACCACACGGATCAGAATGGAAACAACTATTGTTGTTATTATTCGGTCTCCATTTTGTAACAAAATGAAAATTATATTAAATTAAGAACACTATCCCATTTGCGGTAAAAGCAGTGTAACAAAAAAGGAGCAATAACCGAAAATAAGCTGAGCGAATTATTGTATAAAAGCTTACTTAGTTTCGAGATAGTAATGGTACCATACCATAAACCAAACATACTGAGAAGTTATCAGGTCTGAAAAAAATGAAATGCAGGCCTTTGTTGAATAAATTCAAATCTGAATGAAATATCTGAGTGAATACGGTATAAAAATACGTGAATGCATTTTTGCTGGAACTATAGCAAAATAAGATGTTTTTTCAAAGGTTGGATGCCGTTACATTATCTCCTGATTCGGGTACATGAGTCCGGCCTTATTCTGCAATTATAGGTGTCTCCGCTCCCTAACTTGGTCTGTCACATCCTGCACGCAATACAAGCAGGTACATTTACATCGAGAGAAACACAGGCAGTCATGTTTTCGGTACTGACTCAATTTCAATGTGCAAGCCTACGCTATGACACGGTACACACATTTTGAGAATAACACGTGACAAACCTCGCATAGTCCTTAGGGAAAGTTGAGAGGGTAATTTCTATTGCCGCTCCTTCTAGTGCTTCTGTAATAATTATTAGCAACATGTATACAGTAGATGACATCTTAATACAGGTAATTGTTGTTTCCTGGGCCCCTAGTGGACAATATGTTTGCAGATGACACGTCAAACCCTCGGCGTAGACTGAGAGTTGCCGGTATTCCGGTGATATAATCATTAGCAGCAAAAAGTAATACTATGGAATCCTAGGGACACTTAAAGGGACAGTATTGTCACGATCAACAGGGCATGGAATCTGAGTGCTACCGTAGTTTAGATTAACTCAGTTACTGTTGCTGCTGCATAAATGAGCCAGTAATTTTCAGTCACTGTGTTCATCTTAAACTATGACACCGATTCCATGCCCTGTTGAAAGTCTGCTCTGATCGTAGAGAGAGAGAGAGAGAGAGAGAGAGAGAGAGAGAGAGAGAGAGAGAGAGAGAGAGAGAGAGAGAGAGAGAGAGAGAGAGAGAGAGAGAGAGAGAGAGAGAGAGAGAGAGAGAGAGAGAGAGAGAGAGATATTTCAGTCTGAGGTGATATATTAATACAAATTACAAAACAATTTCGCCAGTGATTTTGTTTGTCCTCTGGAGACGTAAAATCCACATTGGAATGAATAGGAAAAATCTTAATGCATTTTCACGAACAACATTTTCGTTAACGACACAGTAATAGCATGGGTTGTTTTTTATTATATTGATTCTTATAAAAGTATAGATGCAAACAAACAAAATACATGTAGGGCCTAACAGTTTTTCCAGCAATTTCTTTAAAAAAAAGCGTGAGCACCTATTGTGATGGAACTTTCACACGTCAGTTTAATGAAATATTACTATATAGCAAGAGTGTTCTAACCAATGTACATTACCAAAATACCAATGATGTACTTTCCCTTTTAGATAAAATGTCATAAAATACATCTATACAGAAGATTTTGTTTGACACAGTTTGGGCGACGTGTGTAGTATAAGTCTCTCTGGGTAGAGAAGAAAAAGCAAGGGGTTAGGGCATTTTGATTGCTGGTGATTTCGTAATCGATATAATAAAGTATAATATTGATCATTCCATGTTGGAGGTTTGTATCTAATGTCTGAATACGTCATGGTTTCGTCATGGCGTATTTGGAGGAATTCTATCCACGATCCAAGACTTGGGATAACCTGAATGGCCAAAGAACCATCTTTTACTGATGGCGCGCTGGTGCAACACTGGTATCATTTTGCCAACCAGGACACGTTTATCGGGTGATAACCCACTTCGAACAGCATAGACATTATTAAATGTCTTTTTTAATAGAGATTTAGATGTTCTTTTATCAGTTATTGATCAGAATATCAAATGCCGTTTGGGCGACGTTGACAATACGGTAATGACACTCATTCAGAATCAATGTCTAATTGCTTACTGACCCAGTTTTATACATTCAATATCATGTTGTTCCGCAAGATAATCAAAGTTCTTGCGACAAGATTGTGCAGCACGTACTGTCTGACCACAGGCAATGGGAACGCTCACAGAGGTCCGCACCAACAAGAAATGATTACCGTAAAATTGGGAACAATTACGGCTCTGTAATAGAAACAAATTGCTGCCAAGCCCTCATAATTCCCGAAATGAAATGCCTCTTTTATTCTGTAATTGGTGCAACCGACACGAGACGCCGGTTCGCGTTATTTATAGATCTGTTTGCGGTGTCCCTTGCACACTCCCCGTTTTCACCCTGCTACGGTTCGTTCCGAGACAATATTTCCCTCAGTCCGATCCGAACGTAATGACGGAAGGGCTCACTCGTCGCTCGGATGCCCACTAGTTATTGCCGGGAAACGCTGGAGATGTTCCGGGATTAAAGGGTGTTGTCTCATTGTCTTGTACACGTCTGGGCATCGGACCGCGGAACATTATCCGCGGTGAAATTGGATCGTTAGACCATCTCTCAAAAGCACAAGCTAAGTTTTAGAAGCTCGTAAAAAAGATATTGAAGGCGCTTGATTCTCTTTTGATGGCTGTACCGCTGTTTGAATACCCGAGTTAAGTCGAGGACAAAACGGTGAACAATTGGGGCATTAGAACAGGGGTTTCCTATAGAAGTAAGAATTCATCTCGAATTGATAAATTAACGAGCATTGCCTGATGCGGTGGCTGTACGAGGCCGTACAGAAAATTACATCACATGCTTACATCTGTAGCGCCCTCTACTGACCTGTGGCAGACAAAATTCATCATAACATGCTCTTTTGGGATGAGATGCATTTTAAAATGTTAGGTAAGCCACCTTATCTTGAATATTTATTATTCATTACTTTTCACAATGTTTAATGTAACATGGACGTCAAACATGACATTATACGCACTCTTGCCTACCATGAAATCAATGATGTCAACAGAGGGCACTCCAAATGTATTCAAATGTCACATCAACTGTACAGTCATGTGTATTTTCTCTGTACACATACCACTTACCAGCAACATCGATGATCCCCAACGCGGTGTAGACTTGAAGTCAAAGAGTTTGTATTACTTTAAACCCTTATTACTTTTTACCAAAGAGACGGGGCCTTCAGTTCTTCTTCAAAGTCAAACTGTTTTATCAGCTAAATTTGAAAATCTCCAGTGTTGGTGAGAAAAACTTCAACCATCTTCAAAATATTTATTTAGCCCATCATTCCGCGGTGAAACACTGAAAGGTTTTTTATTACTTTGTCCCCCTATTAAAGAGCTGGGACCCCGTGTTTTTTTTCTTAATCAATTTGTTTCACCGGCATTGAACTTGAAAATCTCCAGTGTTGGTCACACGCCCATGGGACCGATTGCGAGAGATTCCACGCATTGTACAGTCATATTCTACCCAAAGTTTCGATGAGTTTAAAAAGAGCAGGTTACTGAACGTTGTGAGACAAATAATGCCGAACAAGTTGTATACACTATGTCATCGCCCACTTACTATCATAAAACGCGAGCGTTGCCAGGCCCTTTGTGGAGGGTCCGGCCGATAAATCACATCTAAATTAGGCAGCGTGGCCTGTCAAAGCGTGGTCTCTGTGCTCATTTTAGAGAGTCCATGGTCGTAGAGGGTCTGAGGTTGTTGAGGACATCTCAGGTCAATCTCTGCCTGAATTTCGCATTATGAGCCGAAAGATACTGGAGTGGAAGTATTTCATTTGAAGGCACTTTTGGTGATAATTCCAGACAAAACTAACAGTAGAGAATAATGGCGAGAGTTGGGGGAAAACGCTGGGAGTTATAACAAACTCCCCTATTAAGCCGACTCATACCCCTTATGGGTGGGGCAATCGTATAATTGGGAGTTCCCTCAATAATTATGAAGGAGGCGGTAATGATTAGTGTTTCCAAGAAGCTCAATGCATAGTTCTGCAGAGGCGGATACAATTTGCGAAAAAGGGGACACGATGCAAGACATTGGGGGAAGGGGGGGGGGGGTCACGTTGCCAAAATATGGCCATGCCGGATCCAAAACGTCCGTGTATGAGAAATTGCGGTCACCAAGAAAGTTTTAGGTAAAACAAAATCGCCAAGGAACTTGAATGTTAATGTAATTTTTGAATTTCAAATCATTATCCAAAAGCGTCAATGTCGTCACGATCAACAGGGCATGGAATCAGAGTGCTAGTTTTAGATTAACTCAGTGACTGAAAATAATACCCACATGATAAGGTCATAATTACCGTTGCTGCTGCATAAATGAGCCAGTAATTTGCAGTCACTGTGTTCATCTTAAACTAGGACACTGATTCCATGCCCTGTTGAAAGTCTGATTTGATTGTGACAACAGTGTCCCTTTAATTAAGGCACTTTATATCAAATGTTATCAATAGTCAATTTCTCTACACACGTTTTTTTGTTGGATTAGGCTTAATTGTAAGTAAGACTAATTGCGGTGACACCATGTGAAGTTCTCTATTGAGTAGTAATTAGTTCTGAAAAGAACTGGAGGTTACAACTCGACGTTTCGATTAGTATGCTCTGATCGTCCTCAGAGCATACTGATCGAAATGTCGAGTTGTAACCTCCAGTTCTTTTCAGAACTAATTACTACTAAATAGAGAACTTCACATGGTGTCACCGCAATTAGTCTTACTTATCCTCCTCACCATGCAAAGCTACCAGTTTTACCTAGGCTTAATTGTATTGGATATTACCAAAAAGTTGCATAACTTTTTAACATGAACATTTAAAAATTAAAGCCCAGTATACGTATACAAAATATAAACCCTTGTGCGTAAATTAAATATAGAGACGTGAATCATTTTGGGGAGTCGTTGATTTTGATAATTGCTGTCATCGGTGGCTGATGATTCTGGAGACGTAGATCCCATTACTGGAGGAAACATTTGATTATAGCTCCACGAAGCGTGTAGCGTGAAATCCTGTTCACAACAGACAAGCCTTGTGGGTAATAAAACATGACGGTCATGTTTGCGGAATTTGAAGAACCCCGGTCCTGTATAAGAAATCTCTTGCAAGGGAAGGGTTTTGATGTGTGTATGTATTTTAATGATTCGGCGTATACGCCTAGCAAAGGTTAAGGAATTATAAGTTTATATATTATTGGATATAATCTGCACTAGTTCAGTTCAGATCGAATCCAGTTTTAATTTCCACATTGCACTAAGCCATGCAATCAACTAAATAAACTAGTGAATCTTTTTACACATAATCAGTATATTTAAAGCCACTATACAATTTTGACTGTCTCGACAAAACAAAAAACAAACAAAAACAAAAAACAAAAAAACATAAATGATCACAGTTTTACATAATTCTTACTTGGTGTAAAGTTGATGATGTAATTAAGCATCTCTTGAAATATTTCTGTCTCAGGTGCTATCTTTTCAGTAAAATGAGTGAAATAGGCCTAATTTTCAAAAAAAAAAGAAAAAAGTCTGCCATCTCTTGATTGTTACAATGTATGCCTAGGCCATGGACGCAGTTACATACATTTAACACAATTATATACTGACTGTTTAATTTAAAGTGAGACAAAATTCAAATAATATACCAAATTAATTTGTTTGAACTCCGTAGGCCATGTGCATCATAAATCGAAAACAAAAATCCAGTGATCAAAAACAAAGTATCCAACGGAAGATGAAGGAGTGTATTATTTTAGCAATTTTCGGAATATTGACACACACCAGCATTTCAGCAGAATGGACGTTACTTTATGCTTTGCTAATTGGCCCCAAGACGCCGCTATTATGCCTGGCCGTACCGTACCGATTCTGAATCATCAGCACACATTACGCATTGTGAAAATGCATGCTTCTTTCATAAGGTTATAAATATCCCGTTATTTTAAGATCATTTTACCGTCTACCATGCCGTCCTCCAGAACGGAAATTCGAATCCTGTTACACGGACATCATCAGATTTCAGCAAGTTTTGGATAGAGTTTCGCGCTCTTTTCTGTCTGTCAAGCAGGCGGCAGAGTCAATTAATTCCGATTGCTCGATTCATGATGGGGGCAAAACCGTGCAGTTCCAAGCCGGAGCGGCCCTTACGCATTCTGATTCGGTGACTGTGAAAACATGTTGTCTGAATGTTTAATTAAGGGGGACCACTGTGGCATAGAAAAGCCAAGTGAATATCAGTGCACCAGAGGGTGATGATACTTGGTTGTTAATAAGGGGGATGTGAGCTCAATATTTGTACCCTTAGGGGCCTCGACAGCACTACAGTACACACTGTCGCTGACTCTAGTGCTGGCTCTGACGCGTGCATTGAAAATTACCCTTCTTCTTTTGTGGTTTCCCTATTTATACAGTGGAGGCCTAAAGGGTTGTTTTTAGTGCTGAAATGGTTGACTATCAACGAAAAGCTGGACAGAGGCCTCATATAAAGCTATTCAGGATTGACACGAGTTGCTCTACACAGTGATTCGACTGGGAAATAACGGGGCTTTCTTTAGCCTGTTTGATAATCTTCTCAGAATCGAAAACATGGGTAACTTGATCGGCCCACCAACACACTTGTCACCCAATTCTTAAGATATCGTTTTCATGACGGGGGGCCAGAGCGGAATACGGTGGCTGCACGCGGCCACTAGACAGGTTCAATAGCTGGTTATGCCGTATCGATTACAGAGCCTCGCCACAAGAAACAGAAATCACGGAAAATGGGTGGCTTTTAAATGGCGACCCGACACCAGACTATATGCAGTTCCGCCGCTCGCGTGTCCCGGCTAGTGCTTCTCTTCACCGGCTGCGGCCGCGTGAGCCACACGGGGTTGTCTCCCCCACTTCACCTGCATTTAGGCCCTGTTTTGCCACAAGCAACAGCGTTGAGTAGATCGAGATGGGCTATTTAATTCTCCATCGGCTGTTAAGTGGCGTTGTTCCTTCGTCTCCCCTTCGCCCAACTCTCTCTCTCTCTCTTCCTGGCTGTCCCCTTAGAATACCGGTTGGCCAATTCCGTCTAATCGCGTGCGCATTACCAACACACACGCGACCCCATGTTTTGTTTATTCCCCAGCCATAAGTTCTCCTGCAGAGCCCGGGAAATTCAGTTTTCAATTTTTTTTTATTGCAATAATAGCGTTTTCACAAGTAAAAGAGACTCGCACTGGGAGGAAATCAAACACGGTAAGAACATCTGAAGTGGGGAGCGCGCGAGCTCCTTTTTCGAATCTCGGCATTTCCCGCGTTTGCCCGTAGGCTTCGAGAAAGACATTAACATCATAGTTAACGCAACGAGGGCCAGTGCTGCAGGCGCCTTCATCGACAAAAAAGTGGAGTATGGCGCGCCACAGTGTCCCAATTCAGACCAAGGTGCGGATTTAATAGGGATGGATAAATTGCATGGATCAATAGCATTGCTCGTTACGGCTGTGCCGAGGTGAACCACCCGAGCCCAAAATGGCTATTTTAAATCGATTGCGGAATATATCGGTCTGAAATGGTGCTAAAAGGTTGTTTATTAAGAGGCTCTGCCTGAGGACAGTACATGAAGCTAGCAGTGTAAAATGGGGTTAGTTTTGGGGATGGACGAAGTATTGGTCAAAAGTCATTTGGATCATCAAACATGTAGGCCTATATAAGCCTATAATAAATATATGAAGTTCAACTTTTAACGTTTATTACCCCGGTATATTCAGTTTTATCATAATAATTATAGGCCTACTCATGTTTTGAGAAAACGATGAAAAACTGTGACATTTTTTACGTTTTCGCCAACTTTTGTTTTTAAATTCGACATAACAAATCTATATTGTTTTCTCTCTAAGACGAAAGCACTTCAACCGGAATAATTTGTCCAACTTTGTCCAATGTAATCTTTAGATAATAATTAATTAATTTGGTGATTACCTTTAAGGCCACTTGACGCTGTCGGTAACCCAAGAGAATAAATAAATGATCACAACTACCGTAGTTTTACATAAATCTTGTACCTGATGTAAAGATGATGATGGTATCAAACATCCCTTGAAATATTACCTGATGTAAAGATGATTATGGTATCAAACATCCCTTGAAATATTACCTGATGTAAAGATGATGATGGTATCAAACATCCCTTGAAATATTACTTGATGTAAAGCCTGATGATGGTATCAAACATCCCTTGAAATATTACTTGATGTAAAGATGATTATGGTATCAAACATCCCTTGAAATATTACCTGATGTAAAGATGATTATGGTATCAAACATCCCTTGAAATATTACCTGATGTAAAGATGATTATGGTATCAAACATCCCTGGAAATATTACTTGATGTAAAGATGATTATGGTATCAAACATCCCTGGAAATATTACCTGATGTAAAGATGATTATGGTATCAAACATCCCTTGAAATATTACTTGATGTAAAGATGATTATGGTATCAAACATCCCTTGAAATATTACTTGATGTAAAGATGATTATGGTATCAAACATCCCTTGAAATATTACTTGATGTAAAGATGATTATGGTATCAAACATCCCTTGAAATATTACTTGATGTAAAGATGATTATGGTATCAAACATCCCTTGAAATATTACCTGATGTAAAGATGATTATGGTATCAAACATCCCTTGAAATATTACTTGATGTAAAGATGATTATGGTATCAAACATCCCTTGAAATATTACTTGATGTAAAGATGATTATGGTATCAAACATCCCTTGAAATATTACTTGATGTAAACATGATTATGGTATCAAACATCCCTTGAAATATTACTTGATGTAAACATGATTATGGTATCAAACATCCATTGAAATATTACTTGATGTAAACATGATTATGGTATCAAACATCCATTGAAATATTACTTGATGTAAAGCCTGATGATGGTATCAAACATCCCTGGAAATATTTCTGTCCCAGGGGCATTCGTTTTAGAAATCAATTTCAGTCATCCGAAGACAGAAATTCCACGTTGGAATAAATACGAACAATCTGAATGCATTTTCACTATTCTCTTGTTAAAGGGACAGTATCGTCACGATCAACAGGGCATGGAATTGGAACGCTAGTTTTAGATAAACTCAGTGACTACCATAATACCCCACATGATAACCGTTGCTACTCCATAAATGAATCAGTAATTTTCAGTCACTGTGTTCATCTTAAACTAGGACACCGATTCCATGTCCTGTTGAAACGTGACGATAATGACCCTTTAACGACAATGTTTGTTTTTATACATATAGGCCTATGGTGTTCTATAATGGACACCTACGCGGCGCCTTTTTTTTTTACGCGGCGACTTTTTGTTTTTGGACGGCGACTTTTTTTTTTACGCGGCGACTTTTTGTTTTTGGACGGCGACTTTTTTTTTTACGCGGCGACTTTTTGTTTTTGGACGGCGACTTTTTGTTTTTGGGCGGCGACTTTTTGTTTTTGGACGGCGACTTTTTTTTTTTTTTAAACAAAAAGTCGCCGTCCAAAAACAAAAAGTCGCCGCCCAAAAACAAAAAGTCGCCGCCCAAAAACAAAAAGTCGCCGCGTAAAAAAAAAAGTCGCCGCGTAGAAAAAAAGGCGCCGCGTAGGTGTCCATTATAGAACACCATATACATAGGCTACCTTGATTCTTATAATGTACATTTGCATACATTTTACCAAATGAATTGTAGAAAGGGTTAGGCCTAAGTATCAGACCTCCATTAAAATAACATAGCTATGATGTTTATTGTTTGAGAGCAAAATGTAGTCCTTTGTGCAAAATAAATCTCATTTATGCAATGTAGGCCTACGCCTAAAATTAAAAACAAATTTATTAACGGAGTAATATTTATGATTATGTTTGTATTTTAATGTCGTGCGATCACAGAAGTGTTCTTCTGGGTGGCTTCGTACCTTGGCAATAAACATGCCCGTGGAAAATTGAAAAACACTAGTCACTCTACGCTCATTATCCGCAGAAAAACACCGGCAAAATACAGCACTCTGGGGATACTGCGAGGCGATGTTTGCTTCGCCGGTGAACGATCCGAGAGTTCAACGTGCCGGCTTGGGACGTTTCAGGTGTAGATCACCGTCCCGACACGCCAAGTGCTAGGCCCAGCGTTTTTACTATTAGTATGCTTCCCACGTGGCTACTCATAGTGTGCGGGATTTTTTGCAGACACGGTTCCTCGAGATGACCCCAGAGAACCCGTGGTTTTTATTGTCAGCTGGAAAATGCAATAACTTAAGTCACTCGCGATTCATCCGACAAGTACCTTGATAGAAACCTTTTCAACTTGTTACGTCGAGCGGTAGAACAGCGCTGATACCGCTGTGCTGATAAGGAAACACATGAGACTGAATCGGCAAACAAAAATGATGGAAAGATCTTAGTGGATGATAGAGAACCCCTGGCCATGCTATAACCCCATGCCGCCCGGGAATGAAATGATCGAAATGCAGGCACGAATCTAGTTCTTCCGCCCGGTGCACGCGCCCGGACTGTAACTTGCCGCAACACTATTTAATATAGTCTGGTCAAATCCATTAAACACTTCAAGCTATCACGGTGCAGGCATCCGGCTAGAGTTAGGTTCGCTCCGTGGTATCGGTTTAGGTTGTTCAGTCGACAGTTTTCTCGTATAACCCACTTGGCATGTCATTGCGGCCAGGATGAACGAGCGCCGTTCATGGTCAGGAATATCAATGAGCATGATGGGGGAGCAGGCGGCACAGAATGTGCTTGGGCAGACCTAGCACATGGGCCGGCAAGCGACTCGTCAGACCCGCTTTTAACATTTTTTTTTTTACCCTGCGTTCTAAAGCTCGTCTCTTTCCCCCCTATTCGCGGGTATTTACGAGATGTTGCATGCATCGCGTTTCACAAAATGCCTCACATTAGAGCGTTTTCCGAGTGCTTGACTGTATATGATGCCGCAGTTCCGCCAGAGATCGAGTTTCTCCTGATAGTCCATTTCAAACCACGCTAGACTAAAATGCTTGTCCCACTGATTGTTATTAAGATATCTCCCCTGTTAATGGACGGGATGGTCAGCATGCCGGTTCTTGATACGTTTCGAGGATTGCGCCGCGGGAGAAATGTATTTGGCCCAGGGCCCCAAATGCTGGTAGTACTTTGAGGTAGAGAGGCAGGAGCGAGGGAATTGAATAGCTAGAGCCCCGCGGGCCCCGAGAGGGCGAAGGACTCAAGCACATCTCCTGTCTGCGCTGGAATCGAAACCCTCCTCCTACTTCTTATCTCGCTTTAAAAACTCCATCTCGGTCGCTTTCTCTCGAGAAAGATGGCTGTGAATCTCTCCCGTGACCCAGATATTATTGATACCAATTGATTTTTGATTGAGGGAAACTCTGTGTTGTTTTAAAAGAAACTGAAATGACGGCTAAAAAGACACGAGTGTAGCATGGTGTCGTCGTAATCTTTAATGACTGTTTAGATGACGATATTAAAGGTGGCAACTGTGTTTAAGACGACGATGACGATATAAGATGACAGTGATGGTAATGATGATGATGGTGTTGATGATGATGGTGATGATGATAATGATGGGGATGATGATGGTAATGATGCTACAAGTGGTGATGATTATGGTGACGGTGATGATGTTGATGCTGGTGATGATGGCAGTCATAATGATGATGATGATGATGATGATGACGGTAATGATGATGATGATGATGATGATTATGATGGTGATGATAATGGTACTGATGACGATGATGATGATGGTGAAGGTGGTGGTGGTGGTGATGATGATGATGGCGATGATGATGAAGACAACAATTTGTTTGTAAAATAATAAAGTCAATGATAAAAATATTGCAATGGCGGCAGCAATGGTGTGAAATACAATAATGTACCTTCCCTTGAAAGGCAATCTGGACAAGCTTTGATTGGAATGTGCCTCTATTCTTATCTCAATTGTACCGATTTCTGTTTGATGCAAGGAAAATAAATGTGTTATTGAAATAGAATTGGACAGAATGATACAAACTAGACAGTACTCTTAATTCTTCATTTCAGATGGTTTATTCACATAATTTGTATCATCAACCAGCGATAAAGGTTTAACACCATACAAGTATGTACACTTAAAACAGGTTTTCCCGATGGCAATAGCTGACTTAAGAGTATTACCTAAAGCTGCGATTTGTCGGCATTGACAACTAATTTACCCACACATGGTGACCGATTTAACACATCCTTATCAAAACATTATTTACCCAGCCTTCTTAATTGGAAAGACAGTTTAAATTAATAACCTTTCGCTTTCACAGCTTTCAGTGTCCCTCCAGGGCCACCGTACAGATGGGCTTCGTCTGGCGAGGGGGACTGTTCAAGGTAAACAGGTCATTTGTTACGAACAAAGTAAAAACTGTTAATGTTTGCATCAATTAAAGACATTTTTCGTCTGAACGCTTAACATGGTCGTAAACAGTTGACATTTTAGATGACATTAATATAAAACGCTGGTTTGTCGCTTCTGAATGTCCAGTTTCTTTGTAACTGCTAATGCTTGTACAAGTTGATGAGGCTAATTTTACAGACGGCTATTCTCAGCAGAACATTTTGCACTCGGACGACCTTTTTTTTTGCTCAGCAAATATTTATATACTACTCAAAACAATTTAGGGAACACCGGAATAATCTCAGTTAAAGCAAGATCATTTATTTCAGATAAACACAATCTTTCACAGAATTGATGAGAAACAACTGCACAATGAAACAGATGATAAAGGATGCATGTAGTGATTACACATTTCATGACATGACTACTGAAAGAGAGAGGGGGTTGCAAATGAAAATCCCGGTTCATGGAACATTTCAAACCTATTTGATGTTAAAAATCCGGTGTTCCCTAAATTGTTATATATTATGAATCACTGGTAGCACGCCTATATATAAGCCTATATGTTTGCATGCGAAATGTGACTGGTAATCTGCAAAACTAAGAAATTAAAAACTCCAGGGAAATGACCTCTAATGTGGAAGGTGTTCTCGGACTTTAAACATCATAAATTCGATCTGTGAACCACAACTGAACGTTGAATTGTCTATTTTGCACACGAGCCTAATTTTGATACCAATATAGTTGCGTATAAGACAACAAAGATGTCCTCTCCATCGTAATATTCTGAGACATATGTCATATATGCCTATAGTTATAATCAACCATTCTTTGCACGAAGCAATTCGCCAGGAACTGACGGAAAATGCATTCCCAGTTCCTACGCGACGGCTATTTGCATCACTAGAACGAAAAATTGTAAATCAAACATCGATGAACAGAATAAAATAACGCATAGCAAACAACATTTACGTAACCACCTACAAATGAGGCCGCACTTTGACTGTGTCCCAACTCGATTGTAAGTTGTGGACACTATCCACTGATCCTTTCGTTGATTATACCTGACAGGTTTGACTGTACCAATTTTTAAGTGTTTTCTGTACAAATACTGAAACCTTTTCTCATGAATTAGTCTCCACATTGTGCTGAAACTTGCGCATGTTTTGTCTAAATGATGTTGTTTATTCAAGGAAAGTAATCATACTCATTGAAGTAGTTTTGTCAACACTAACAAGATTGTATCCTCCCTTTAAGAAGAATGTCACTTTATTTTGCTATCGGTATTATCTGTAGATATGTTTTTGTTAATCACTGTTATCCTTGTATGTCAATATTAATAGTTAATTTTCTATTTTTGCACTGAGGGCTGCATGCTTATAGCTTGTCAAATATGTTTGGCAAAATTCTACGACTTTGATGTGGCCAATATATAGGTCTATAGAGATACACTGCTCCTAAAATATTTGTCATGTTTCTGTAGGTTTTAAAAGAAGCATGCCATGTGACTCTGGAAACAACATGGCTGCTAAGACCATTCTCTTTGGTGTCCATTGTACCTTGTGCGTTAACCATCCATAAAGCTTCCAGTTTAAGATGCCACTTCTTCAAGTCGCAATTATCTCTGATGGGGATGGGTGGATGTGACACCAATTTGAAGAGGTGGACACATGCATGGAAGTTTACGTCATTAAGCTATAGGCGTACACTTTGTTTGATTGGGTCATGTATTACTATCATTCAAATTAAAGGCAGGGTATAACATTGGTGATGCTTGCAAAACTGCTTCTATATACATATATCAAATGCCTATTTCTCGGCCTATGAAATTGTGTCATTAAATGGACAGTATTGCCACAATTAGTGCATACTTTCAACAGGGCATATAATCGGTGTGCTAGTTTAAGATGAACACAGTGACTGAAAATTACTGGCTCATTTATGCAGCAGCTACGGTAATATGTCCTTATCATGTGTGGAATTGTGGCAGTCACTGCACTCTGATTCCATGCCCTGTTGATCGCGACGACATTGTCCTTTTAACATCAACATTTGTGAATATGAATTAAGGTATTTCTAGATTGATGAATTATTGCGTCGGGTGATAAACAATTGATTTGATTTTGGCCTTACAACCAACATGTGAGAGTTTCAGCTTTGAAAGTTTCAGGTATTTCGATCGGTAAACATCGGCAAGTATAATGTTTGCACCAATTTATTTTCTATATAAAGAATTGTGAATTCTGTTTCACACATTTCTCTTGTCTAGGACCTCGTATTGAGCTGAAACAAAGCATACTGTTTAGAGCCAACATTACCAATATTGTACATTTCCTTTAAGAAAGAAAGAAAATCAAATTAATTCACAGTTTCATATTAAGGAGTAATTAATTAATTAGCAAAAAGTGGCGGTTAACTACCGCTACGCGTATTTACCGCAAGGTTTTAAATATCACCAGTGTGTTTCTGCCCAGATTATACATAATTCAAATCCATTTATTGGAAACTTATGATTTTATAAGACAAAATAATTCCTTTGGATATCAGATGTCAACTTTTCGGGAAGTTTTTTGATCGGTGATATTTGACTGAATTTATCAAAATATATGCATGGAATTTGAATCTTAAATTTAACACTGGTATTGACGAAGTATACATGCACATAGATCAGCTACTAACATTGTGTATTGTTAATACAATAATTTATACTGAACATTTTGCACGAAATGGATTATTTGTTATAAAAGGGTTTGTACATTATCTAAAGCCAGTATAGAAATGTGTATCAAAAACAATCCTGTGAACGATTCAGCTTATTTAATTGTGTCGAGAAAATAGTGAAAATGTATTCAGATTTGTTCCAACGAGGAATGTTCCTACTTGTAAGGGGAAAACTAATTTGCGAAATTGTTGATAAAAAAGATTTTGTTCATGCTCATATGAGAAGAGTTTTCAAACTTAATAAGACAAGGTTATAAAAAATAGTGTGGTACCCCTGACGTCACCCAATACCCTATAGATCTATGCTTTGGGTACAGGACAAAAATGGCTGCTTCGGATGTGAACGTCTACTGTAAATAAAATAACAGATCTGATTCATTCTCATTTCGCTGACAATGACTGATAAATTTTGGTCTAGAAAATAAACGCAAGCAATGCATTTTTTTACGAAACCAGTGATTGGTACCAATATTCAGAGAGCCGTTCCCACCGGCTTGCTTTCGGTGTGGTCCACGTCTCACTCGCCCACTTCTGTTATTTGTCCACCGGCGCGACACCTTCTTACGAGATAGGTTTTCCAAAGAGTAGGAAAAACCGTATCAAGAATCCCATTTGAGCATCCTGACTCCGGGGCCCGTTACCAAACCACACCAGGAGAGCTAAAGTCCGACAGATTTTTTCGGGACTCTGTGGTGCAGCGGGGAGTCACCGGCTGGGTTAGGGTTTCGATGCGTACCCGTCGGGAAGGCCCTACACTGGCGTGCCGTTTCAGGAAAAGAAATCGCGGTAAGTGCGGAGCGCGGTGTCTAGTTCGGTGCCAAAGCTGATTACGGACATTCGAGCAGGAAGGGAAATAACCAAAAATATAAAGAAGAGGCGAGACAACGAGACAGACGGCGAGGCTGGCGGTAGATAACATGGCCTGGCGGACCGAGAGACCGTGAAATATGAAGGTAAAGAACAGGATTGATGGCAGGAATGATACCAGAGATTGTTAATACATCCTGGTCTGAATCTAACCCAGGAAAAGGGGTCGCGGGCATCAGACAAACTAAATCTGGCTCCGAAAAGTTTCTCAATTTCCATGTTAGTCTGAACTTAAAGATAGGTACGTCTGGCACCAGCCGAATCCGTTCCTAAGTAATCTTGGGCGATATCGGTTTTTTCATCCACGATATATCGGCAAACATATATCGCAATTTTCGATAATATCGCGATAATTTTTTCATTCATGCATGATTACTTTAGAGCCGATAAACACGGGGGTAACCCCCTTTACAAGCAATAAATCGCAAATTCGTTTGCAGAGCATGTGTGTACTTCTGAAGTAGTTTGCTTTTGTTTCTCACTTCCAAAAGCTGAAAAGACTGTTCTAATTTTGTTTCCATGGAATTTCTGACTTGACTCACAATGACAATTTTTTTAATCGCGATATATTTTATTAATCGCGGTTTGCCGATATCTCGATAACTTAAAAAAGTTCCTCGATATCGTAATCGAATAAAAAAAGGTATCGCGATCATTCGATATTATCGTGTTATCGCCCAAGCTTATTCCTACGTCAATTCTGGACGATGCTATAAAGCAATCTCAGGACAAAGTCATTTGCTCTTCACCGTCGTTGCATAGCTCTGTAAAGTCCAGTACATCACAAGAAAATATAAACACTTATGGTTATCGACACAATGAAATAAGCTGAAACTTGCACAGGTTGGTTGGTGAATAATCTCTGGATGCATTTACAGACATTTTACCAAAATGGTATAGGTCTACATTTGGCAGAACCATTCCTTTGTGTGCTGCATTGGAGCCAAACTATCAAGCGTGCCTGGTCCTCAGCCAGAGAAATAAACATTTACAAGCGCTGACCCGTTTAAAAATAAACCATCTGAGTCAAGCGTTCGCAAAGGAGTCCCATTCTGCCTTGCTGATCGCGTGGTATTTTGTATAAACAACATGTAGCTCTTTCTGTATCATCAGCAACGACTTATCGCTCTAGAGATATCAGAAAATTGCGATGCTCGCGACATAAATGATTCGATCCACCCCCCAAAAAAAGAAAAGGATACGACATTGGAACCGGCATGCCCTGAAATACTGCACGCGCGTGTTTCGATTCCGATGGAAATCGCTTGCACAATTGAACAATCGTTTTGCGGTGATTTTGTCAGCGTTCTTTGTCTATTTGCACTGCTCTGCTTTCGGCTCACGTACCACTCAGTGTACACACTCTTCGTCCCAAATGCTCTCTCCAGTCTCGGCAAAGTATCCCACATTAGGAAGCGGTGGGGGGAGACATCATGGGGTGAGATGTTTGGATATGCAAGGCGAGTACCCAGTCTGTATTTACAATTCCACCTGCGCCGTACACCTGACTACAATAACGACTACAACTGGATGGGGTCTAAGCAGTCCATTGAGTTCTATTTTATACAAGAGGCATACAAAAAAAATACCATCCGCTTCAGTAGAAAGCTTCTTGGGAAGAAAAGCTGTCGCCGCATTGAAAGGGCTTGAAGGAGTTGTGGCGCGTGCACGGCGCTCTGAGAGCTACTATTTGCAGTGATCTCATGTGCAAGACCAAAATGTTAAAGGGCTTGCTGGGCCACACTTGGTTTCTTAATGCTTTCATCTGAATGGATCGAACAAAACATTGGTTGGATTTCTATAAGAGCATGCTCAATAAAAAGCGAGCACTATTAAAAAATATGTAGGCCTATGACACAGTCAGCAGAAAAGTTGGTGACTTATGCAAAACATACGCCTTAATAATTATCCGTCTGAGTGAACTATTTAGATCATCCTTTAATATCGTATTTAATACATATATAGGCCTAATTCATTTGGTGGAAAGTTATTTACACTCGTTTAACAAAACTGAACCTCGACAGCGACGCACAATAATATTATGCATATGTACCTATAGTCTATGCATATTTTTTGTCAAGGTTGCATACAGTCTGTTCTCCGTTAGCTGGTGAAGTCAGGATTTTTTCTTGTTCACCAAAATGATATTATGCTATCATTGTGTACCCTTTTTTCTTACTTTCCTAAACATCTTCAAGATAAATGCAAATCAGGCTGACGCATGTCTATGAACAATTCAATAACCAAGGCAAACAAAGCAGAATTTTATTATAAATAGTAGATTTATATTTTTATATAAGAATTTACAGATTTTCATAGTCCAGCTGACATGCCGATGTGTTTGTCCTAATGACATTGATGGAGATGATCAGCTAGAATTGTCTCGGCATTGTGGGTGTGGTTCTCCCATTTGCTTTTCTCTCGCTCGCCGTTCTCCTCGTCCCTCAGGATGACGTGATTCATCACCTTCACGTCCGCATCGTCGGCGGAGTCATCCGGTATCTCCGTGACCTGAGTCTGACCTGGGAAGGGGTGGGGAGCGGCGGCCAACATTGAGTCGTTATCAGTGAGTCTGCCGTGCCCTCTCGTCATCTCCTGGCCCGACACACGATCTCTGTTATTGTTCCTCCCTACCATCTCAATGTCGCTCTCAGGTGACGATGTCGGGACAACAGCCTCAACATCCATTTCATTACATGGCGAGTCACACCCTTCCTCGTCATCGTCGTCATCATCATCGTCGTCGTCGTCCCTGACGACAGTCACCATTTTTTCTTCTAGAGGCGCGGTCTTCTCCACGACTGTTTCCTGTACGGTTCCAGTGGGCTCGCTGTTCTGTTTCTGACGAATGGTATCGATGTGTTTCGGTCCGCCGATCTTATGCTCCGCAGCCTCCGCGTTGGATATCCCTTCCATTTTCTTCCATTTGGTTCTCCGATTCTGAAACCAAATTTTAACCTGAGAAAAAATGAGAGAGAGAGAGAAAAAACGTATAACTCATGGTGTAGAATATTGTCTCAGTTGTCAAACCTAACTTTCAACGGCGGGTGTCATGGAAACAGTTGCAACTTCGACACCATTTTCAAAATAAGGTAAAGAATTGGAAATAACAAATAGCTCAAGTACTCAAGTAATTTAACGTTAATCTTGGTGTATGCCTATAGCTGATAATGGCATCAATAAAGTAGAAATGAAGTTTTAAGAAAAGTGAAATAATTTCCAGTTCGAATTTAGGAAATATAATTATTTCCCAAAATCCACATCAGGGTGAATAAACAAATGTGGACTGGATGTTTTTTTCACCATTGGTGTCATGAATATGAACACCCATGGTGTAGTTTTAACACTCCATTTTGCAGTGTATGCACAGTGTTATTTGTTTATTGCAGAAATAAAGTGACTAATCCTTTTTAAAATCCTGAAGCGTTGGAATGGAATTAAAACTCCACTCTTCATGTCCCGTTGCGGAAACTGTGTTCGGGCCGCATCGACAGTTCTGGTGCGGTTATGCCTTGATATTTAAAATCACAAGGTCGGTATTTTTAGGGTTTGTGAGAACCTATATATAAGTGGACCGCCCACCAACATAGGGGCTGGTTAGCTCAGTTGGTATAGCGCTCGTCTGGTATTCGAGAGGTCGCGGGTTCGAGTCCGGCATCAGCTAATTTTTCTTTGCTCGCGAACCGTTTATATATATATATAGGCCTATATATATATATATATATATATATATATGACCTGGAACAAACCAACAAAATAAAAGTCGAAACAAATCACCACAATTCCTATAAATAATGGAGTTTAGTGGCCTGTGACCCCCATATATATATATAGGTTCTCACAAACCCTAAAAAAAATACTTTGTGTACAACCACATAAAAGGCTTGTGTCCCGTTAATTGTGTGATTGCCGTTACCCGGGTTGTTTGCATCTGACCGGGGCTTGATCCCTGGCTACTCGGCAGATATGGTTTGGCCTCTGACCTGGCCCCATAGAGCAATAGATAATTGGCATAAGTGGACCGCCCACCAACATAGGGGCTGGTTGGCTCAGTTGGTAGAGCGCTCGTACGGTAATCGAGAGGTCGCGGGTTCGAGTTCGGCATCAGCCAATTTTTCTTTGCTCGCGAACCGTTTATATATATATATATATATATATATATATATATATATATATATATAGGCCTATATATATAGGCCTATATATATATATATATATATATATATATATATATATATATATATATATATATATAGGCCTATATATATATATATATATATATATATATATATATATATATGACCTGGAACAAACCAACAAAATAAAAGTCGAAACAAATCACCACAATTCCTATAAATAATGGAGTTTAGTGGCCTGTGACCCCCATGCATCAGGGTGTGACCTGCATTCATAAAATGAGCATAACGTGGCATAAACGTTATTAGTAATTAGGCCTTACAAATTAAACAATTTTAAAATGGATTTTTAAAAAATACTTGGGATGATCTGCACCTGGATGGTCGTACAATAGCCTATGTCATGACATTGAATCCATCCAAAAAAGGGCTCGTAAATTAATTCTTCGTCACAACTTTAACTCATTCAAAGACGAACTTATAGCTTGACACTCTGACTGATATAGAAGGTTAGCACATTGTCTGAAATTCGCAGAAGTCCTTAGTAAGAATATTCGTACCTCCCACCAGGCATAGAGAGCCATAGAAGATGCCTCTGAAATAGTAACAATATCACCCAAATCCCAACAAGAATCAACCGATTTAAAACCAGTCCAATTTCCTTTTTATTGATATTTTTAACAACCAAATTCCCACCATTTATTTATTTCTCTTTCACACCAACATGTATGTGTCTTGTCTATAGTTTTATGTTTTTTTTTTTTTCAGTTGTTTTTATGAAATGTGTAATTTTTCTACAATTTGGTAAGCCTACTATTGTAGGCCTACTCTTAATAATTTTCTTACGTCTTTTTAATGATATGCATGTAATTTGGCATTTGGGCCACGAAATAAATAAATTCAATTCAATTCAATCGACAGTGTATCTTTTAACTTTCAACCAATCACAATGGACGTACAGTACAAAAGCCCCCCAATCGACAGTTAATGTCTTGAAGACCATATCATACACGTTTCACCAATCACAATGGCCGTACAATAGCCTCCAATCGACAGTTTATTTACTCAAGATGATAACACACACGCTCCGCCAATCAAGATTGCCGTACTATAGCCCCGAATAAACCATTTCATCATTACGACCAAACGGGTCTTAATGATAAATTCCAAGCCCTTTATGTAATTACCATCGATCTATTATAACTAAATGATGGAAATGATTATGGACGATGGCAAAATGTACACGTGTATCTCATATAACCGATGGTGTATTAAAATTAATGACGGGTATATGCATGCATTTTTATGCGAGTCAAAGTGGAACATTTGATGAAACGCCCTAGGAGAACTCCAATATGAATCTGTCGACACACGTTGACCAGAACACGTGCAATTGGCCTCCTATTAAACATCATTGGCAGAATATTCTTGTACATTTAAATTTTAAAGATTTGGAATTCATGAACACCTAGCAGGTTTTTGTTTTGTTGTGGTAAAAACATGTGTGTTAAAAGCCTTTTAACAACTTTTGGTAAAATTATTCTTTCAATGCATTCATAATTCTGCTAGTCTCGAGTCTTTAAATTATTAGTTTCTCTTACAGATTATAACATGGATTGTCACAATGTATATGTGGCTCTCTGACTGAGACTGTAACGTGACAAACTAGGTGGAGTGGATCGTGATAAAGATCATGCGATCAGTGCCGCCAGGCCGATCACGATCGATCAGTGCCGTAATATTTCATTTTGGATGACTCTTCGAGTGAGTCGCGACTCAGGTCTTTGAGGGAAGAGACTGGAGTTGTTGACCATGACTCGAATTGAGTTGAGCTACCGACAATGGCGATTCGAGTCTGACTCGAATCGAGATATTGACTCAAGTCGGTTAAACCTCTATGGATTTTTAACCTCACGGGATTCTGCTACATGGACTACGTCCACAATTCCCCCAAGATCCATTCAATAAAGAACTAAACTAACCCTCAAACAAATGACGTCACAGCGCCACTACTTCACGAGTGGTACAGACTGCCCAATTCGGTAGCTGTTTAAGTGTTCCTTTAAACCGATAATGGGTGAACTGTTTCCTGCAGATGGGCAAGCAACGTCTCCTATGTTTGTTTCGTGTCCTGTCGCTTTCTCAGCCCGCGATCCCAGACTGAACGACGGCAGGATGTGGACAAGAAGTCACGCTCCAACTTCATGGTTTCGTGTGCTTTATACCGACACAACATCCCCCACTACATAATTTTGTTTTATATAAGCATTACACAATTACACTTGTGATAGTATTTAGCGGTTGGGTTAAGGAAGTATTCACATCAGAAGAAATATAGCTATGGGTCTAAATCGTAACTGTTACCACCACTCGTCAACACTGAGCCCGCAGGGGTCCAGTGTCGTGACACGAACCGCCGGGGCTACCGAGCCAAATTTCAGGGTGCCGTTAGAGGCCAAGATTATCTGTCTCCTCTGTTACTCAGGGAGGATGAGGTGCTTTGTTGAAGTGCGTGCTCTCCTCCAAGCTGACGAACTGGATCAAGCTGGGCCCCTGAGATTGTTCCCTTGTACACATCCCGTCATCTTGTTACCACTTGTGACGAGTCTCTTTGCAAGAGGGCCCCACTTATTACGGTCTAACCCGGAGGCGCAGAAAGGCATGGTATACAGACATCACCGGAACAACTGCTGCCCGGCAAAAGTCGCTGACAATCTGACGCCCGATAACGCGGCAAAATAAAGATGGGTAAACTTGCTTGCCTTACCCACTCCGGAACACTGAGTCAACTCCAGCCCCTGAGCAGCGGACAATACAAATGACATCATATACATCCTTTTCTACTTCTCCAAAATGAGACGAGATACAAACTCAGTGAAACAAACTTTCACTGACTACATTTACATCTAGGCAGTAGGAATTATATTCCTTAACTATACAAAGACAAACGCACTGATTCCAAGTTTATTTTACTCATTATTATTAACGACGCCCAAATCAATCGCGTGCCTTTAACCGTGTATAGAACAGACAACAAGAAACATTGTATTAACAATTCGGGGAACAGATTTCGAAATTGCGACAATTTTAGATGGCATAGCCTACTCATTAACAACACGGGCTTATGCTGTTCTGACTTAAATGCTGCAATTAATAGCACTTAATCATTTCACATCAACCCTTTTAAAAATGCACTAATGGGAACAAATGAACCACAAAATCAAATTTGACGCCGACTGGTTTGGGACTAGAGAGTTCTTGACAGCCATATTGAACACGCCTACTTAACCCGATCATGATCCATAAACAGAAAGTATGGATGCAGTTTTGTCAACATGCAGTCACGAACGTCATGAAATAATGTACCATCAAATGTGCAGAGGACATTTTCTTTTAACCAATCACCTTGCGAAATGTTCCCCCATTTACTCAAATCACTCTAAGGTAATGGAATTCTGTCCTGTCAGCAAAGCCCGCGCTCTACCCCCTTAAATCCATTATTTTCCGATTAATATGCCTCCGTGTATTACCCTTAAATGGTTGTGAAAACGACGGGCTCATCGAAACAAATTAAGCACATGAAAGATAAAAAAAAAAAATGCGCGGGAAAAACTCTTCCGCGGTTGATTGTGAGCAATGGGCGCGTGTGGTCAATTCGACGAGTTAAAAACGTACCAAGAAATTACGGTCTGTTGAGGTATTAGTAGTCAGTAATGGGCCGTGTTTATCACAAGGCCCGAGCCCCCTGTCTTACAGTAAACGCACGTCCTACAAAACAGATTAACATCACGCAGTGAGAATTGTCACTAAACGAACCGCGGGAGAGGTTTCGAACATAAAATGACTATAAAGTTATTATCATTCCCGACTGATGGCAATTATTGGCTCTGAAAGGTTCACTCTTAATCGACAAGTTAAAGTATGAGTGAAAGGTAAATTGATTGAGACCGAGTACACTGGAAGTGAAGTGAGTGGGACGGGACTGGCTAAACACGGCTAGACTTTTGTCAGAAGGAAAATATGAAACTGCAAAAATGAAAGTGTTTTACAAATGTACGAGTCAGAATCTGCTAGTGTTTGCAACCAAGATTTTGAGGTAATCAAAGATATTATTAAATCACCAATTGGAGACGAGATGGATTTATTGGCCTAGTCATTTTGAAAATAAGTGTTTTACAAAACCTTCGAACTGGAAACTGCAAGTATTTGCATTCTAATTTTGTTATGCAATCGAAGATGTGGAGACATAAATTACATGGGTGAGATGAGCTTGAAGGGGACATGGCATGTGCCTCATAGTAGGCCTATATAACACATATTTCAAACTTTGCAAAAAAAATGTCAAACTAAACATGATCAAAATGTTGTTTTCTAGTCGTTCGCTTTACTGTTTATTTATTTATTTATTTAATTTGTTTGTGTTTAATACTCAACCCAGAGTAAATTTTAAGACGAGATAATGGAATGGTCCGAAAAATTAGATGTTCATATAAGTCCATTGTAATATCACCTGCATTTTGTTTGATTTATATATTTATTGTTGATTTATCGCATATTTTCAAACTGACATTCTTTTATTGATGTACCGTACGTCAGGTAGTATAAATACACTGCACCTACAACTTGAGTTGAATAAATGAGTACAAGTTAATATGGAAAGTACCACAGTTTTTACGAGTGTGCTAACTCTCTTTGAACCAAGATAAACATTCAACAGTCAAAATGTAAAAGTTTCAGCTTATTACATCGTGTCGTCAACGAAAAATAGTAAATAAATATTGAGTGTCTCAGAGTAAACGGGAAACACTATATATCATGATGAAACAACTAAATTGCCCCATTGCACGATGCGAAGCCGAAGGCAATGGAGCAGATGTTACCATTTTACGAAATAAAGGCACTCAGTCTCATATTTTGTTTTGTATAACTCACACACAGATCCTTGTCATTTGTCATCAAAGTAAAACACGACCGTCAGTTCATTTTCACATAAAATCAGCAATTCCACAATTTTACAATAATCGACAATCGCTTGAATTCTTAAATAAAAACATTTAAAATTGGAACCAGCAATGCTTCTGGTTGCACAGTGCATAGTTTTTCGACCTGAAAAGTAGGTTTTTGACCGCCGTTTTGGTGAAAAGTTTGTTGATTGAATCTCATTCTTTTCCCCAGGGTCTATACCAATTTTGGGATCGATGCTGCGCGAAAGTATTGGGGAAAAGGTTGATCCAATGATCCGAACAACGAACGTCCCTCCCTGTGCATGTTTCGCGTCGGTAAGATAGTATTGTACTATCTTACACACACTTTGCTATACAGGTAGGGACGCTCTTACAATGTACTATTTTGGAGAGAATACGCAATGGCAAAACGAGTGGATGACATGTGATGTGTGTTCCACCAATCAAATGACAAGAATCTGTGTAATAACATGGAATTTAGGAAAGAGTTCTCATTCCGATAAATTTATTGGCAACAATTTTACTTTTCTTAAAAAGTACAGTACCTCAGACAAAGTATTTCTAGGGAAGATAATGAATACCATCATCACCATTTTCATTTAAATTTTGATATTTTTTAAAATGCCGATTCTTTACATTATCTGCCTTGCACGTTTCGAAAAAAATTAATTCCATAGTAAACATACAACGGCTTATGAAAAGCCATTTTATTGGGGGTAATTAACAAAATAGTGATTTACAAATGTGGTATATGTGGGAAGATAATGCATGCAGATAATAAATGTGGGAAGATAATGATAATTTTATTTTATTTTATTATTTAGGCCTATTATTATTATTTTTCGGGGGGAGTGGTAGTAAGTGTGAACAGTGACCCCACACAAGTTTTTATTATTTTGTATTTAACTAGGCATAGCCCTGCAGTGTTGATATTGTATGCTTTTACAGAGCCCAAGGCAACATCCATGTACAGAAATAGCGCAAACTCCACCACTGTCCTGCCATAACATTAACACGGCCTCATAGCTCTACAGCAATGGGAAAAACCATGCATCGCGGGCCCCCTCCACAGGAGAAACCCCACAGTGTCGCTTGTCCGAAGCGTCGTCGGGACCCTAGGGGATGAAGGCAGGGGGTGCGAAGGAACTACTGTACTCACCTGTGTGTCAGTAACGTTCAGAAGGGTTGCCAACTCGGCCCTCTCGCTAGCTGACAGATATTTCTTGGCCTCGAACTGTTTCTCGAGCTCGAAGATCTGCCGCCCACTGAAGGTGGTCCTTGCCTTCTTCTTCTTCTCCTTGCTCTCCGGTGACTCGGAGTCTCCCTTGCGTTTGCGGTCCGCCTTATCGGCTGGGCTCTCGTCCTCTGCAAACAGAAAATGAGCACAGGATGAAGAACATTTGTTCTATAATATTTACCTTCTCTTGTTTTCTTCTTCTTAAATAATAAGATAAGCCCTTTAATAATAAAATAAGATAAGCCCTCGATTGATCATCAAGTTTAGAGCTAGGCATATTAGAAATCCATGCTGCAAAACACCAGAAATGTTTATTGTTAATATTAGGCAATGTGCACAATATAAACACCATGACTAAATACATTTACATCAGTACTGCACTTTTAACACTCACTTTGCGTGTAAATCTACCTATTCATACATGCCTTTTTACGTCAGCATGTTTCGAACCAGATTTTGAACACTCAAAATCAGCAGTAATAAAAAAAGGGGCCTAGGGACTAGGAGTATGCCAGGCTATTTAAATTTTTCTAAAAATCCATCATTTAAAGCCATTATTTTTTGCATTCCCCGTTTATAGTAAAGTCATGTTTCCATCTTGTTTATTAATTAATGAGATCATTGGGGTTTGCATTATATCATCACCTCGAACAAGCGGCAATAAAATACGAACATTTTATATGAATGTACTCCTTATTGGCTTTTTTATGTTTTTTTGTTTTTTGTTTTTTTGTTTTTTGTTTTTCTTTTGGGGGAAGAATGCAATTTCTCACTACCGACAACAGTCAGCGATGAGCGATTAGCCGACATAGGTGGAACCGATGTCGAGAAGAAATTGAAGGATTGTCAGTATTTGGGTTGGCTGGATTTCTTGTTTATACATGTAGTTGACGGTGGTTTAATTGGCTGAAACATATCCAACGACATAGACCATTAAACGTGAATGCAAAACATGGCTTTAATGTAACGTAACATTTGACGCAATTGATCCATTGACAACAAGATCAATGCTTTTTAATAAACCGAAATAATAATAATATTACAAATAAAAATATAGACCTTCTATAAAATGTCTGCGGCAGTACTGTGTTTCCCCATATAATAGTGTCTGATATATATTTTTAAAAACATTTTGTTTTGCTTTTTAGTATTTATGGGGGGGGGGGGGAAGACTCACGGTATAAGATGCTTGTCTTTTCGTAGTTCTAACTTGGAATTTGAAAACAGTAATGCAGCTAAAAATGATGACGTAAATTATTTGGGAATAATGTAACATTTTTCTCAAAAACGATAGCACGTCTAGTGACAAAAATATTTCAAGGGATATTTTATACAATCAACTACCTTACGTTTAGAAAGGTAAAACTTAAAACAAAAAACATTGAAAATAAAACATTATTGTACCTTCCCTTAGGCTACACAAACCTTCAAAAAAAAAAAAAAAACGCAACCGAATGACAAGCATGTTCGGTCCAGCGCATTGCTTGCATATTACTTCCACTGAAATAGTTGCAGTGTATTTACTAAACCACGCGCTTTGTTAATGAGCGGATCATCCTCCAAGAATTCTCTAATCACCTTATGTGTACGGCTGGCACATGGGTGAACTTAATCGGTCGATTAATGACATCAATGGGTCGCTGGCCAGTTAAAGCCATTACACTCTATTGATGATCGCAAGCAAAAAATAAACAACTACATTTTTACATGGATTTTACTTGTTGTAAAGTTTACGATGGTATCAAACATCCATTGAAATAATATCTGTCTGAGCATGGAGGAAGGAAATGGTCTGAGGTGATATCGTTTGAGTAATATTAGTGAAACATTTTCAAAAATTAATTGCTGTCACACGAAGACAGAAATTCCGCGTTGGAATGAATACGACAATATCTGAATGCATTTTCACCTCGCTTACGACACGATGAAAAAAGCAGTCTATTTAAGCAGCAGCATCTCCCAGAGTCCGGCATTCTCCTGAAGACGATCAGAGCGTACTGGTCGAAACATCGAGGTGTAACCAACCAGTTCTTTTCAAGAACTATTTACTACTCAAAAGAAAATTCCTACATGGTGTCAACGCAAACGGTCTTTACTTATAGGCAATATTGCAGGAACGACAAAGAACAATAACTGCCACTCGAAATGAATAAGAGTTTGATATGACCACTGTGTAAACCTAGCCTATAAAACATAGGAATATAGGGGGCCTACCAATTGTCTTATTGGTTCGACAAGGTGTAACATTTTGGTAATTCATCCATTGTTGATAAATTATTAACACGAACAAAATTATATTTCAATTCAAGACTGCTCTCTTTAGACTAGGTCTATGTGGCACATATATAGTGGATGAGATTCTCCAATTTTGTCAGAAACGTAAGGTGCAATTTATGTAAATGAATTTGTTTCTATATATTATTGCACGATCCTCACCAAATAAATACACTCTAGACATAGACTTACACTATTGGCAATCTCAACAAACAAATGATCATAGTGTTGACATGAAACTTCCTTGGTGTAAAGTTGATGATGGTATCATGAGACATCTTTCTGCCTGTGGTGGTAACATTTTAGTAAATTGGTCTATTTTATAAGTAAAATAATTTTCCAACTGAATTTGAACGATATAATGAATACGAAAACTGTGAATGCACTTTCACTATTTTCTCGTTAACGACACAATGAAATAGACTGAAACGTTCTCATATTGGCTTATGTTGTCTTACCTATTTGGGTTGATTCTTGCAAAGTATGGACAGATTGGTGGACCAAAATGTATTCACATTTTACCAACAGATTAAAACATGTTCTTTTGAAATCAGAAAGAGTGAATGATCGATAAAAGCGTTTACTTTTTTTTCGTAAAATGAAAAACCCACAATGAAAATCAGGACAATCACTGATTGGACGATTCGTTACAATAATTATACCATATAGAGAAAGGACACACTGATTATACCTAGTATTAGTAGTAAGGCCTTCTGACGAAAACAATATCTCGAATGGATTTCCAACGAGATTTCTGTCCAGAAAAAATGTGCTCTGCGATACACAATTGAATTAATTAAGCTCAAACGGAACGCTTTTCGACTGCATAAACAAATCCCTCGTCCCTCTTGTCAATAATAGTTACAAATTTCACTGATAGTTCCCTCTCCCATAACGTCAAAGGGTCGCTTGACACAAGTGGATATTTTTCCTCTGGAAACCTTTTAGTGGCATAAAAGGACTGATGGTCATTTGGCGTGACGAGGCCGTACGGGATCCTTAGCCTCTGGACGCATTCAGGGAAGTCTGACAGAGAAAAAAAGGTCCCCTTTCAAGCTTTCGCATAGCATAAATCTATATCCCCAACACAATACTAGGATATGAATAAGGAACCACTGCTTCATCGCCTGTGGGTGTTCCTAGTGTGGACTTTTGCCTCAATTTCCCGGGCTGCGGATAATGAGAGAACAGAATCATTCGGCAGGAGCGGTGGGATTTTTTGTTGGGTTTAAAGCACCTTCAATCGCTTCTAGGTGGTCCAGTGTCCCAATTTTATGATCGATAGCGGGCAGGGATAGGGTTAAGAGGAGGACAAAATCAGCCTTGCGAACTAAAAGGATGGTAACAAAGTAGACAAAAGGTTTTATTTATTGGTAGGTTAACCATTTTGTTGTTCTTAACATGGCGAGAGGAGTTTAACACATCTGTGAATCGAGGTCAGTTTGTTAAACGGTTATCTTGCTCAGAAATCTATTTCAATTTTATTGCACAAATCATCTTATTTATTGTAATCTTTATAAATATTTTTAAGGGCTACCTTGGAGAATAATTTAATATTGATGTTGCCGTTAATAATGTTAATAGTGTACGATTGAAATAAATAATTTAAAAAAATACATTGTAAAAAAAGAAGTGAGAGTATAAGACAGTAAATGATAACAAATAATACAACTTACCATTACTATCCGTGCTGGCCCGGCTTTCTGTCCGATCCGTCACAATTTCCACCTCCGAATGGCATTTGACATGAAGAGCGTCATTGGACAATTTCCTCGCCTGGCGTTTATCCATCTCGACGGCCAGGTTTGCCGCTGACGACTGCTTCCCACACGGCTTCATGAACCCGTGGTTATTCGTCACGCCGGAGTCCAGCGCAACAGCCGTCCGGTGCTCTCCCATCAAACCCAGCTTTCTATGGGTTTCCTCTCGTTCCCACAAACCAAGTATGTCGGCGATGTAGTAGGGCGTCGGGCGCTTGGCCCTTGGCCGGTAGTTGTGGGGGTGCCAGGTCCCGATAGCAACAACTGGGGGAAAGAAAGTCGAGCTTGACACAGGCATGGGGTGGAATTTGGACGACGAGAGCCCCACTGCAAGGAAGTCTGTCCTGTATTGGGGAAACATAGTGGTTGTTAGCCCACACAGTTTCAACAATTCTTTTTGTGAAACGCGGTATAACCGTTCTGTCCCCTCACCGAATCACCACTTTCTGTGTGACAGCACTAAAACGATACTAGGCACCGTCCACCAACCCAGCAGTCAAAGACGCGGTGCATCGACTACAGAGAGAAAGAGAGAGAGAGAGAGTGTGTGTGTGTTGCTTCAACAACGTCAAACGACCGATAATTGATCGCTAACTACCCTCCACATTAAACAACTGGATACAGTGATTGAGCCAAGAGTAGACGGGTAATTAAAGGCATTTTACTGATCGACGACGAGTATGAATCAACGGTGCAGCATACTGGGAATCAGCAATAATCTCTGGCTCCTGTTTCGCCTCGGCATCCCACATTCAGAGAACAAAGTCAACATAATTTGAACAGCATATCATGAAGCACACATCCGCCGTGATATCCAGGTGCACTGCAGTTAACTTTTTCTAGGCCGTCATTTTTGGAGACCAATCATTTTATCAAGCCATTGACTGGCGAAGCAGCTCTTTATTATGCCACAAATGATGGTTGTGGTTTGCTCGCGTGGTGCATGCGTGTTTAGTCTCTCAGCCCAAAGCAGGCAGTGAGCCGCTAATGACTGTTAAACACCGCCCTGTGATTTAACCACACCTCGGCCGCATTGTGTTTTGTCAAGTAACTTCATTTGATTGTGTACGAAGACATCAGGCGAGATTGCTCCCTAAGTATCAGTTGTGCACCGACAATGGACTGAAATGGACGGGGGCAACCGATTGATTTGTGCGACTCAAATAGCGCGAATGACGTTCACGGAATGAATAACACGCGATGAAAGCATGAAAACAATTTCGAAAGCCAAAATAATTTCCCTTGTCTTGAAAGATCTCAAGTCCAAAAACAGTAAATTACAATAAGAAGGGAGGTGTTATGAAAACAGGTTAAAACTTGGTTAACATTTCAACACCGGTTTATCATCCCCACTTCTGACTCTCCTTCAGGGGGGTTTCGACCTCACTGCGCACGCGTAGAACCATTCGGTGACAGGTCTGTTACATGTCATCCATACTGTAATGAAAATTCTCCTGCGCTCATCGATGAACCCATTAAAATCGAAAGGCTAGCCTTTAATGGAATGTAGAATACGGGTCCTGTGACGATTGGGTCATCATTTGACCTCCCAACTGATGATGTAATTCATCTACAATTTTCAAGCTTTTGATCGGGTTTTGCCCGCCTCAAGTTTCCCGCGTCAGAAACCCAATAGTCCTAGATAAAGACGGCGTTAGTGGTGCGTCTATACAACACGCGCAAGAAGTGCATTAATGGGTTACAAGGAAACAGTAGCAAAGTAAGACTTCTCAGGGATCTATCTGTCACTCAACGCGACCCCGCAATGAGCTGATTGTAATAAACAAACAGAAGAATGGAACAAGGTTGGCATTGACAATTAACCGCCTAGAGGTCGATTGTAACTGTTTTGACTGGCGTGACTGTGTACTAGCGTGCTAGCCCGTCAATCCCATCCAATTGACGTCGAGATATTGCATTCCTTCACCGTTATAAAATTACACCTCAGTAGAATTGTTAACACATTGAGGGAAAGCTAAATTCTCGTCTCGACCAGTGTTAATGAATTTATGTCCCCTCAAACAAAATGTTACGATCCCACGCGACCCTAGTTGGCTAATACGACGGCCCCCAAACTAGATTAGTCTAGGCGTTAATTGATTGCTTCATGTCCCAACTTTCCAACTGGCAAATTGCGGGCTGTTGTGGTTTAATTACCCGACTTGATCTGAGCCAAGCCGATTACTCAATTTCCGCTATGTATCGGGATGGCATAATGTACTGCCTTGTTTACTTTGTAATTACGAGTGATCTCTTGTTCATCCGAGAGACTTACCAGTGTCGAAAGAATGAAGACTCACGTCTCTCTTTCTTTCTTCACGGCCTGACGGTGGCCCAAACGCAAAACAAAATGAAGCTGTTTTTTTCCCCCAATAAACAACCACTGACCATATATTTAATATTATGGGGCGCCCTAGCTCTGTGAGTATCAAGGATTTTATGACAGGTAAGAGTGTGTATACGTTTATGTGTTCCTTCCTCCATTGTTTATGTACAGTTTGTTCATTCAAATAGTGTAGAACATTGCCGAAAGTTATTTTGTCATCCGATGACAGAAATTCAAAACAATTAAATTCAAAACAATCATGTTTGTTCTCGTTTACGACACAATGAAATAAATTAAATCTTTCACGTGTATTTTTTATACATATAGTCCTGTCTTGATTATTATTAAGTATGGATACATTTACAGACATTTAATCAAAAGTGTATGACTGTCTTAAAAAAATTTATCCGAATCAATCATATGACTGAGAGGCGGTGAGACTCTCGATCCTGTGACAGACAGGTACCGTGAGATAATAGCAAATTACGGCGGTTGTTACAATATTTGCAGTTCCTTCACCTTACATCGGTTAGCCTATTTTCAATATCAGAAGAACGACCCGCGGGATCCGTAATTAGGTTGTTATCAGTTAACCCAGAGTTTACCGCTCTCAAACACACATGCACACACACTCCGTTTCTAAATAGCATTCATTCCAACCCATTTGGAACCGAAATTACCCATAAACTCCGAAATGGATCGGTGTTATTCCTTTCTCGTGCATACGGTGCCTTTTTCTGATTGTCTGGTCGGAAGGTCCAAGTATTGACACATGGAAGCTGGGGGAAAACTGCAAGCTTTTAACGGTGCATACTTCAAGTCAGATCGTGCGTAACTGGGCCCCTTTAGCAACCGTGTCATATCGGGTCAAAGCTAGCAAGAAGAAGCCGACCTAAGAGTCATAAGGCAGCGTTTCGAAAGCGGTAATATTACAGTTTAAAGCCAGTGCCCAGCAATATTTTCCCAAATTGAAGAGATTTGAAATGATTAAAGGTAATGTAGAGGATTGGTAATTTAAAAAGAAATTGGTCGAATTGTAATATAAAACTTAGGCCTACGTAGCCTATCGTTGATGGTTATATTAATCTTCTCCAAAAATGCCGTTTGCCTAAAGGTGCTTTAATTTGTTAAGAATTTAAATTAGGAATTCGAAATTAGGAATGCGTGCCATCTTTCCTGAATTCCACGTGAGAATAAATAAACACAAATGTGGCTGCATTTGGTTGGTTATTGAATGTGATAGGCTATGCTATATAGCATACCGGTAGTAGAGTGTAGGCATACTCTTAGAAGATTTGCCAAACAATGACGTACCTTCCCTTTAAATATGAACCATACGAACCCAACCGTCGAAATGTTTTTTTTTTACCTGCACTTGGGCCATGGTAGCACGAACTATTTTTCCAAGTGTGTCAGATAGGCCTATATTTTGCCCACTTATTTCACCTGTCAGGATTTACGGTAGGCGCTTGCCCGCTGCGAAATTCTGCCAATTATTGCCTGGTGTGATACATTGTAAATTATTATTTACTAAGGAAGGTACAACATTCACTCTTAAAACCAAAGTGCTGAATCAACATTTTAAGAGTTCGGTGAGTGAAAACACTTAAAGTTTCTCCTGACGTTCTCCTGAGGACGATCAGAGCATACTGGTCGAAACGTCGAGTTGTAACCTCCAGTTCTTTTCAGAACTAATTACTACTCAATAGAGAATTTCACATGGTGTTACCGCAATTAGTCTTACTTATCCTCTTCACCATGCAAAGCTACAAGTTTTACTTAAAGTTAAATTCATCTCAAAGAAAGTGTTGAATTACAGTAAGACGGAGTCAAGTTAAGTATAACTATGATCAACAGTGGCGCACCCAGGATTTGATTGGGGGGAGGGGGGGGCTCAAAATATTTTTATTTGAAATCCAATATGGGGAGAGACATGGCTGACCCAAACCATAACCGCTGGCGCGGCTGCAGCCATGTCCCTAGTCGTGCTCGTCAGTGAACCTACGGCACATGTTAAATGTTTCCTGGTGGTTTCTAGTCATAAAAAGAAGACATTATGGCATGATTCGGACTCGTAGGGTTTTACCTTCCATATAATTTCCTCCTCTTGATGTAAAGAACTTGAGCTTGTTTCGTCTGCAAGATTTCTATAGTTAAATACTTTCATTGCGTGGACGTAAAGTTTGTGATAATTCCGGGCGGAGCTAAATTTTTTCAAACACGAATTTGGCGGCAAAACCAAATCCCAATATTATCCAATCGGTGTTTGCTAAAAGAGTGTCACATAATCTTTGTAAATTAAAACCCAATCCTGGGCCATTGTGTACAAACTGGAAAGGAGTTGATTATAATGCGGGCGTGTTTAAATTTTACGAGTAACCTCAACGACAGTCAACGACCTCAACAAGAGAAACGGACAACAGAAAATGAAAATAAAATTAAGTAAAGCTGCTCCCTGATCAGGGTGCACCATGGCAGGGGGGGGGGGAATGTGTAAAAATGCTTGTTATATATACTGGTGGCCCTTCAAGCTTACATGCACATGCATACGCAACGCCGTAAAATATAATAGTGAGTGGAATAAATGGAAAACTTTTGGAGGGGAGCTTGAGTCTCCTGAGTCCCCATCCCTTGTACCACTGCCCTATACAGTATACTCCTTGCCGAACTCCTCTGTAGACAAAACTTGGGCTGAGATTTTGCTCTCTTTCCTGGCTCCTTCTTTAAAAAAAAATAAAACATCAGCGGGCCCTTGGGGGGGGGGGGCTCGAGCCCCCCAAGGCCCCCCCCTTGGGTGCGCCACTGATGATCAATGTTAATTCAACACTTTTAAAAGTTAAATCCGACTTTATAAAGATTTGTCACTGACCGAACTCTTTAAAATGTTGATCCAACACCTTAGTTTTAAGAGTGTTGGTTGACCAGATTATCAAATTAACGAAGTATTGTCTGAAACCTTACTTGGTGTAAGGTTGGTGTTATGTAATATCAATCATCCTGAGAAATGATTCCGTCTGATGTGCTTTCATCAGTAATTACTGTATCGAATGTACAAAGGGTTGCCGTCTGGCAACTCTTTGTTAAAAAACAAAACAAAAACAAAAACAAAAACACATAAAAAACATGTAGGGGCCAATTTTTGGTCGTTTTCTCAAAAACCTATTGTGATAAAAACTTTCAAAGATTAGTTTTTGATATAGGGCTTAACACACATTACGAAATGCCTGTACCTTTAATGAAACTTCCACACGGATTGGACGGTTTGATTCTTTACAATTGGCCCACATGAACGCATATTTTTGGGGAAATTTTACAGTAATCGTTTAACTGTTTAATTTTAATTTAGTAATTGTTTGGGAGAACATTTCGAGGGAATTTAGAGGTTGTATGTACATTTAACATGTATATTAGGAACCTTTGTCTTCATAGCAACTCGTAAAAAACTCTTTTTTTGTGTGTGGGAACCCTAATGACCAGCCCTGGACCATGTACCAATAGCGGTAAATCACATTATAGGGGCCGGCACATAAGGTACTATAACAATTTACGGCCTCATTAATAGCGACTAAAGAGGTGCTGGTAGGGAGAGGATTCCAGACCGTCAATTGTCAGAGGGATTGGATGTGATTGGTCGAGGGCAGAGAGGTTGACAACTAAACACAAAGTAGCACCAAAACGAGACCAGGGAACCTCTTTATGTCTCTCCGCACCACAGCGCCTCATTGCCCCCGAGGGAGGTGCTCTGAAGAGGTGCCTTCACACGTACGCACAATCTGTTTGGTCCATGCAAATAGAGATAAATAGCACTCACTCATACTACACCAATATAGAATATCTTATGTATGTTTCACCTTAAGCTGCTCTTATAATCCTCATGGGAGATGCCCTGTACTGTGCCCTCACATGCATACATAACTCCGTTCAAATCTCACTAATAACTTCACTGCATGAACTTTAAGGCAATGTATCTAACCTGTAAACTTCCAACTGCCGATTAAATTTGCAAGCATAGGAAAGGGAAGGGAGTGCAAGGGCCACGGATTAATTCCAACATGGGTAAGGTGCTCAATCCCGCTATTTAGACTTTTATTCAGTACCTCATAGATTATAGCCTCGCAGTTCATTTAAACATATTTGATAATTACCCAATTACAAAATTACTCAATAACATCGCTTTTAAAACTTATGCCTACTTGATGTGAAGTTGGTGATATTACCAAACATCCTGATTTCCACGTGAAATAATGTAATTTGTTATTTAGAAACGTAAAATGCATCACTAAAAATAAAATAGATCACAACTGTGAGCCATTTCCGCAAAAGTATGCATTCACTAAAAACTAAATGCGTATTCACTATTTTCTCGTTATAATGACACAGCAAAAATAGCCTAGGCTGAAATGTTTACAGATTGGTTTATGGGCGTATCTCTTGATTGTAATATTAAGTATGGATGCATTTACAGAAATGTTCCCATAAATGTGCATTATCTGTAAATGCCATAGTACATATAACAGTTTCTCTGTTGTTGTTGGAGCATGCTTTCGCTTGTGATGGGTAAATCGGCGGCACACAAATATGCCTGCGTTAAAACTCATGAGGTCTTTTGTCTTATACTTCTTTGTTTTTGTTTGTTTGTCGTGTCAAGTTGTTGGGTGGTAGTAGTAGGGAATAGAGTGAGCATACAAAGCCTTTGGCTTCACCATAAAAGGACAGTATCGTCACAATCAACAGGGCATGGAATCGGAATACTAGTTTTAGATTAACTCAGTGACTGCCATCATACCCCACATGATAAGGTCAAATTACTGTTGCTGCTGCATAAATGAGTCAGTAATTTTAATCTTAAACTAGAACATCGATTCCATGCCCTGTCGAAAGTCTGCTCTGATCGTGAAGATACTGCCCCTTTAACCAAATGCTGGCTCTTTGTAACAATGTATTCACTTTTTAATTTCTAGAATGAATGTTTTGTCAACCATGAAATAGGCTAATTGTCTTTTAGTGATTGATTGATTGTTACTGACATAGGAAGCTCCAAATGTAAACAAGCCTGACATGGTCTATTGCTTCCCTGGTGAGGGGCTCGTTAAACGGATTGGTCTTTAAAATGACGTCATAACTGGAGCGGCCATAAGTTGACGGTGTTGTTGTCATCAGTGGCAGGCACCATGAAACATAGGCGGATCCAGTGTCTCGAACAGGGGGCGGCACACTCCCAAAAATTGTAAATTAACATGTACGGCAATACAATTTTTTTTGGGGGGCATATGCCCACCTTTGCCTCCCATGTATCCCGAATGCCATGAAATCCTCTTCTTCGATGAGATGCTAAGGCATTGGACTATTTGTTGTTGTTGCAATAGTAACTTATAGGCATTGTTTCTTAATTGGTACCCATCCTTACTTTTTGATTTCAATCTTTAAGTTATAATGGAGATCAATTAACAAAAAATATAAAGATTGCAAATATAAACGTTCACATTCTTTCCTGCCATAAAATCCATGGTACCGACACAGGAAGCTCCGAATGTAATAGCAGTAATAGCACCTCAGACAGAAATATTTCAAGGGATGATTGATACCATCATCAACTTTTAAACCGAGTAAATGTTATGTAAAACTGTCATCATTTTATGTTTTTTCGTGATTATCAGTAGTGTGTAGTCAAATGATGCCAACGGTCAACTCCGAGGCGTGTCAGTTGCAAGTATACAAAGAGTAGAAATAATACAAAGGGTCCCGTGCAAGTACGTTTACAATCAGCAATTGGTAGGCTCTAACTTTTAAGGTCATCAACTTAATGCTGTACTTGACCTCCCTTAAACCACGTGCTTAAATATTTGTTACCATGTATACACAAACCAGGGATTTTTCGTGATAAGAGAATTCTAAATCACAGTTGTTCTGCAAACGGTGTCTCAGAATCTTAGATCCGGAGTTGCATCATGAAGGATACCAAAATCGGATGAACTTAAAATGGGCAGGTAACGCTCCAGTGTATGATGGGATAGGCCTACCTAATGGTCGAAACCGCCACTGTACATAGAATCAACTATTTGGGGTCCAAATTTCTTAGCTGTCGCAACTCTTTCTGTGAATGGACCCAAAACGGATCTGTTCTGCCATCGTTTTATGCTGTGTCTTAGGAAGTTTTCAAGGGGATTTTTTGTTTGCGTGTTTCGCTAATTGTTGTTGTATTCGTCCAGTGTGGTCCAATTACCAACCCCTGCTCAAAATCAGTGGTCCACTGACCTAGCATGAATGCGCATCGTGACCTTTCACCTATTCTTCATAATGAGGCTCGGGTTTGGATCCACACGGTCCTAACAAGAGACATCCAAGCCGGAAGCGATTTTTTTTTCTGCAAACAAGAATTGCCATCCCGCGATATTTCAGCCAATCAGATGTCTTATACATATTCGTCATCTTAAATAACGTGCCATGTGATTGGCTGAAAAATTGTGGGATGGCAATTCTTGTTTGCAGAAAAAAAAATCGCAAGCCGGAAAACGACTATAGTTTACCCATACACATTTGATTATGAGGTCCTTAACGAAGTGGGGGGGGGGGGGGGAGCACAACAAACCATTGGGGCTAACAGAAGGGAGATAATTACCCAATTACTTATAGGATCATTCGTAAAAGGTGTCGGATGGTCACCTGCAACAGCCGACATAACTGGCCGAGATAAGATGGTGTGTGTGTGTGTGGGGGGGGGGGGGGGAATCGAAAAACACCTTGCAGTGCAGATCGACAATGGAGTACGCCTATAATTTCCGGCAATATCTCCACGTTATCATAATGACCAGATAGACGGTCGACCACTGAGGAACGCTTTTGCAATTTTGAAACTTTTAAAAATTCAATTCAAACAAATCAATTTTAAAGGTAAGGTATAGGCTAGGATTGGTAATTTAAAAATAACCAAATGGTCAAATATTAATGTCAAACTTACTTAGTGTAAAGCCAACAATGGTATTAATCTTCCCTAGAAATATTTTGGTCTCAGGTTCTTTCAATTTTCAGAAAATCTTAATAAATTTTCCAGTTCGAATTTAAGAAAGAGTACTCTTTCCTAAATTCCACATTAGAATGAGTACACAAAATCTGAATGCATTTTCACTATAGTGTATGTACTCGTGAACCGCACAATTTAAGAAGCTGAAATGGGATGTTTTTTAATGCATATTTATATCTTGATTCAAAGAGGGTAAGCATACTCATACTCATAGAAGCAGTTTTGCCAACATTACCAGTCTTGTACGTACTTTCCCTTTAATTTATATCTTGATTCAAAGAGAGCAAGCATACTCGTAGAAGTGTTTTTGTCAACATTACCAATGCTGTACCTTTCCTTTGAATATAGAAAATAGGCCTAAGCAATTTGTGTGTATACTATACAAACCTATCATATACAGGCCTATCATTTCTATTAGCCCCCGTATAGGGTATTCTAGGTCAACACCTCCGTCAAAAGTCATTATTATTGGTTTCATTGCGTTGATAGCCTGGGGGTACCGGTATTGCATGTGTTTATACAGTCAATAATAACATGTAATTGTAGTCAAATAAAGAAATAATTGGATTTTATCGGTGTAGAAGCGAAACTGTTATTGTGGTGTATTTGATAACGATCATTAATCGCCTCCACACACACACACAGCATACTTTACAGGCCCACATAGTCTGTAAGTTACTGTAGGCCTAGTCGTTGTTATGTTTACTTTTTATATCACGACAACTTGTGTAGCGGTGGTTGACCTATAACACACAAATATCAATTTGGAAATATCAACCGCCAAACAATATTTGTGTGTCTGTTATTTCAAGCCCTTCTGTGAAATCGAGGAAATTGGTCGGAAAGGGAAGTTGTTCGAACTGCTGTTTGTCCCACATGTAGTGGTCTCATCGTACCAAAAACTAACCTTGACCGGGGCCTGACCACAAGTTATTCTGTAATGCAGTTTGTCTAAATTGTTTCCACTAATTTCTTGTTTACTCTTTTGAGATATTTATTATCTCTGTATAGAGGAGCGAAACAAACATTTCGCCAATGACAACAACATGAATCATCAATTTGACTGATTTTCTATAACGTCACGTTACTGCGGCTTTGCTTTTAATGATTCCTAAAAATAAACGTTGATCACATTGAGAGAACCAGCTTCTTCAGACAAATGAGCTCATATCCGAATTCTCAAAACCACTTTTCAAAAAACTAAACAGTATGAAGATGGCCTATCTTCTGTGAAAGTTCAACGACCAGACAAGTTAACCACGTAGATTTCAAATAGATGGTTGTAGTGAGTGACCTACGCAGAAGAAAAACATCAGTTTCTCTTGGTAAGTATATTTGGTATCAATTGTTGTAAGACTAAGAGACCTTTTTGATATTTTACATTTTCGATAACTGTTTGGGCCAACAAATTGCTATATCCAGCACTGTGGCGTTGTTTGGGTCACTTTTTTGCTATATCCAGCATTATGCCATTGTTTGGGTCAACAAATTGCTATATCCAGCACTGTGCCATTTTGGAAGCGTGTAGGCCTATTAGTCTTCTTCATCTTTCTCCAAAGGACCCAGAAGTCAATGCATTTGCAGATCCAGAAGGGTCGGCGGGGGGGGGGGGGGGGGGGGCCAACTTTTTTGCCGTGTGCCCTCCTCTTTCGAGACCCTGGATCCACCCCTGTATTAATTATTCATTAATTAATTCTGTTAAATAATGTAATGATTTAAAACATATTTGGTTGTTGGAGTGTTTGTTCATTTCTTTGTTTGTTTAGTATTTAGTTTGTTTGGATTTTTGTAATTGTATATTTTGTGGGAGATCAACCAACGGTCCATCATTGCATCGCCTCTGCAGTACGGTATACCCATATCATGTGTGGTTTGTATGGTACTGTAGACTTCCTCCAAGAAAAAGTGATGTTACATTGACACCGATGTATCGAAACTGAAATAAAATAATTGTTGAAGTTGTTATCATAATCATTTTGAAATATGATAATAGACATTGGACATCATAGACTTAAGCATCATAGGAACTGAATGGGTTTCAGGACCTACGCTTTCGTCACTCGACCTCGTTGCGCAATTTGAGAACAGCAAAACAAAGTACTTAGGGTTATTCCTTGTTCACGATGCTTTGTTGAATGACAACTCATTTGAAGGATAGCGAAGGTATTCCATTGCCGACAGAGATTTGTAGATGTATATGCCTCAGTGTGAACCTGATTTAACACTATCGTTAGGATTACTCTCATTGTTGTGATATTTATGAATTGGGTAAATTAATCTATTATGATTCTACACAATTCTTTAAAGTGGATATAAATATATATACAATGACACACATTTTACAGCTCGAAATGTTTGAATGATGTGTTACATTGAAGGCAGATCAAAATTTAAGGAAGAATTCTACATTTGACTGCATGTGTAAAAAATGTAAACGAATTTTTGTACATTTTCTGAACTTGTGAACTAATTATGGTTTTTCTTTTACTCGCTCTAGTTTAGAACGCAACTAAAAACATTATTATCAAAATTGTATTGGGGCTGTACATAAGAGGCAAATGGTCATCAGATATTGATCTCGATTTTTTTTGGAGACAGGAACGGCGCCGATCCCAGACGGTCCTTGGGCCGTGACCCCGCCGTCAGGATATTGTCTCTTGACACTCATTTTAATTAGCGCCGAAGGCCGGTTTTTTATTATCTGAAATTAAGACTTAAAGTGTGAGAATCACACGGAGGAGGACAATATTATTCCAAAAATAAACCAACAAAGAAAAGCCTGACTCAAGTGTAATATTTTATGATGAGCCAAAAATCAGAAAGTTAAGGAAACGTTGCAAACAATGACGAACCGGGTGACAAGATTTGAGGTGTTGAAAGATAGAGGGGAAGGGGGATGATTGTCGAAATGTCTGCACGGAAAAGTCATTGAGCTTCGCACGGTGTTTGGAACATCAGACGGAAGGGGAAACCTCACTTACCGATATCTGCTTGTCAGGTTTGGAGCCGGTTATCACTCGATGACACTGTAGTGAACTACGGTAGTTGAAACAGTCAGTGACACGTGAATAAAGATGTAACAAGGCAGCCTTGTTACAAGACGATACAAGATCTATTGTTTGATGTGGAAATCAGCAATGACTAATCCTAACCCTTGATTCCCATGTTTGAGAGAACCTTGACTCACAAGATAGTCTCTAGGCCTATACACAGTAAGGTTTTACATCCAAAACAAGACAGGAACATATATGATTTCCAGTTGAGCTGAAACATTATAATTAGGCCTAGTTACAAATATACACTGTAAAAATGGTGTTTAGAATTTAAACACACGCAAAATAAACGCGTTTATGAATGCGTTTAAATGCTAAACGGCCATCGTCTGCACAAAGATAATGTGCTTAGCTTTTTGACACCTGTTCATATGGTTTTAGCATTCGAACACACATCTCAGAAAAGTACAATATGTTTTAGGCTAAACATATGAACAAAGTGAGTACAAGCTAAGTGTTTAGAAATGTGTTTAAATTCTACACACCATTTTTACAGTGTATGTGCGTAGCGTTCAAGGCAATCAACCACGAACAACAGAATACGTGATGAATAATTACTTTACTTGAAATCATTTGAACATGTTTGAGTGGAAGCCGGTTAGCAAAATGAGACAGAATAATGCTAAGTATGTGTTTGAGTGGAAGCCGGTTAGCAAAATGAGACAGAATAATGCTAAGTATGTGTTTGAGTGGAAGCCGGTTAGCAAAATGAGACAGAATAAAGCTAAGTATTTTAATTGGTTGCTCACGCACTAGGACCAATATAGGGCCTATGACTTAACAACCTGGCTACTTTCACATTGGAAATTGAGCATTTAATTCAAACATTACTTTATCATTAGAGCATTCACGAATTAGGGTACGCAAAATAGTTACGCTCAGTCTAATGCTGGAATATAACAGCATGTAGCCTACACACAGTTGCTCATTGCTAATTCCCTTTAAGAAAGGTAAACAAATACTAATTTGAAGGGAGATATTTCACAAAATACTTTTCAGCAGTTTGGTTTATTTACAGTAGTAATGATGATTAGAGCATATTAATCGAAACGTATATAGAGAAGATGCTGACAAGTCCCCATACACCAAACGACGTTCTCACTTAGCGATAGTTGAGAAATGAGTTGCCCGATATTGGTTCAACTCGAACCATAATCTCACTTAAACGACAAATGAGATACGGGTTGCCCGAAAATGGTTCTTTTCAGAACCCTGTACCTCACTTTAGCGATGATTAAACACATGGTGTTACCACAAACAGAAACGATATGAAATAGCAATGTTCCGACGAAAACAGAATCGTTGGTAATTTTGTTATTTGTTATTTCTGATCTCCATTAACGTTTACCAGCTCCGAAAAGTGTAATAAAGTAAATTATTGTAAAATTCAAATTAAATAAAATTGTTATTATTATTATTATTTTTTTTTTTTACAAATGCAAAACAATGTAGGCCTACATTGTGGGTTTAACCCCGTCTTGAATGTATTACAATGTTCTTGAATTGTCATTGATGCGGAATATTGCTAAATAAATCAAATCAAATTCCACAAGTGTCGTCTTAAACATTATTAGGTATACTCTTTTTTTGTAAATTAAAAAAAACACGAGTGTGACCAACATGAAGGATAAAGAATGTATGGGATAAAGAGGGCGGGTCAGATGAAAAAACACCACTACAAATTGCGGGCAAACAGTAGAACGTATGGTATTATTTATACCTGCACGGTGCCACTTTTCTCTTGCATATCAACCCTTGGTCCGCCAATAAAGACCTCAAACGCACTGGACAGTACGATGACGAAGCATAAACACACATTTACACCGGAGATCCACACTGGCTTTAGGGATCATGGTTACTAAGATTAATTAATTTAAAAAACTGCCTTTGAAAAATGGCAAAACAAAACACAGGTGTGCGCGGGATAGTGTTTCTTCGTTGTCTTTGTACATCAAAACAAGTATAATTATATAATATAATTATAATGAGGTGGGCCGATTGATTCCCGTCGTGTATTCTTAATAAACAAAAACCCGAGGAGAAAAATTAACGACGGATAATAAAAATGAAATGATTGAAAAATGAGATGGTCCGGGAAAGGTAGTGTCACGATTGGTCCGCCTAACGCTTATTAAAGATATTGACTCCTCGCCACCACCAAATGAAACACAAATTGGCAATGTTGAAAACCATTAATTTACCCAAATGGTCGTATACCGCGGTAGATGCGGTGGATTAGATATGCAGGTCTCATTCTACAGGAGATTATCGCAAGATTCGTCATAAACAGCCGAGTGTAATTGATGGTTGTAATTTCCTCGCCGAAGCGGACAATTGTACAAAAAACGCGCCATTAACACAAACAAGGACGGCGTATAAAATACGGATGGGGCTCCGTGATGAATCGGTGCTCGAGGCTCGAGACCGTGCACGGGACCGGTGGGGGAGAAACCACTCCAGGGCCCGGCCGGATCAGGACGTCACGGGCGCCATATTCGGGTCTTGGCGTGTTTGTGGAGTACTCAAGATCGCGTCTCATCAATCGTGAAAAATCCGTTAGGATCGCGGGGGGAAACTCGTCGGGGGATCCTCCGTCAACAGGTTTGGCTTATAAGACCGTGCTGGTCTCTTAACCACGGTAATAAATGACACTTTATTCACCTATTTCTATACCGATACGTGCACTTAATTTGTTAAGCTGTGGCGGTACGATACATTAGACCGTCGCTTCTTATTTGAGTGATTCTTAAGAATGATGCGACTGGATTGAAGACAAGGACAAGATATACCATCTTAATGAAGACACAACCAATTCTCCAAGTCAGAAATCGGTTGCAATCGTGTTTGGATATTCACGCACCAGGGGGCGGTATAGGTGTCACTAAAAGCGGGATGGGGCGCACAATTTTAGACGGGGGGGGGGGGAACAAAAGTGTAGTTAGTTTGATCCCTCAAAACCCTATGACAGACGAAGGGTTTTGAGAATAGGAGGGTTAATATGTATGGCATCCTACTGTAATGTAATGTATGCACACACTAGTATTATAATACCAAAGGTAGCCAGTCAAATCTGCGGCAGTGTTTATATAACACCAGTAGTGTTATTACTGTATTATTCCATGGTGTTAAGATTGGGCAAGCTGCCAATCATGAACACCACTGGTGTATAGTTGTTGCCAGCAGCAGGGTGTGGGTTCGAGCCCCGGTCGTGACACTTGTATCCTTGAGCAAGGTACTTAACCATAATTGCTTCGTCCTTCGGATGGGACGTAAAGCCGTAGGTCCCGTGTGTTGTATAATGCACGAAAAGTGGATTGTCGTGGCCGAGTGGTCTAGCGCACTGAACTCAAGTTCTGGTGTTGCCAGCAGCAGAGTGTGGGTTCGAGCCCCGGCCGTGACACCTGTGTCCTTGAGCAAGACACTTAACCATAATTGCTTCTCTCCACCCAGGGGTTAAATGGGTACCTGTGAAGGCAGAGATGGTTTGCTCTCTATGCGCTAGAAATGGCAGCAATTGAGCTGTATACTCCCCAGGGAGCTGAGATGGTTTCAGGAATGATTTATGAGCCTTATGAGCCTTATGAGCAGGGATAATAATATAATGCGCCTTGAGCGCCACTTAGTTGGTGGATACGTGCGCTATATAAATCTATACATTATTATTATTATTATTATAACCCGGGCACTTTTTTTGGGGGGGGGGGCGGTGAAGGGTGGGTCCATTCGCCTGGCAAACCCTTGGATCTACCACTGAGCATCCAATGTGTTAACCTGTATTTGCAAAACACTAAATAAAATCTGCCATGGTAACATCAATTGTGCAGGCTTGGTTTCCAGAGTAAGGGGTCGACGAATTCTATTAAGGTGAATATACCGACCTCTTGACGTATTATCGGTTCCTGATGTACCAACAAAAACATACAATTCCCCAAAACTCTTTTGCACCAACAAGTAGGGTTGTCAAGCCGGCCCCTTGCCCTATTTGTCTATCCTACTGGGTAATAGTGGATTATCAGGGGACACGATCCTCCCAATCCCAAACAGATTGTAAATACCATGAAATCCTTCCAAATTTATCTTCCAAAATTAACGGCTTAAAGGGACAGTATCGTCACAATCAACAGAGCATGGAATCAAAGTGCTAGTTTTAGATTAACTCGGTGACTGAAAATAATACCCCACATGATAGGGTCACATTACCGTTGCTGCTGCATAAATGAGGCAGTAATTTGCTGCCTCTGTGTTCATCTTAAACTTGGGCACTGATTCAATGCCCTGTTGAACGTCTGCTCCGATCGTGACGATATTACCCCTTTAAATCGTCACTTTGCATATAGCCCGGCCATGTCAGGATTGATCGAAGTTGGCGTATATAAAATGATGCATGGTCACGTTAGTATTTGTTTAGTCATGGATTTGCGTTGCATTTGTTCTGTGATCCATTCTCTCTGTATAGTTCCAAACTAATTTGTTTCGAGACTGAATTGCTAAAGTCGTCAATTTGCTTAGCTAGCCATGTAATGATGATCGGGGATGACGTAGAGCATAGTATAATGTACCTTTATAATAGAAGACGCGTGGCATTATTTTGTTTCGCACTTTTAAATAGCATTTGTTTTGTGTCATTTTGTCTAGGTCTTCGTATCTCAAAATGATCGCTTGATATATGAATTCTCAATGAAAAGCACAATCCAATTTACATCAGGTATCACGCCACTAGAATTGGCAGTTTGAATATGCACGATTATACAGTAAAGTACTTGAAACGTGAATGGTGATCCGGCAGTAAGAAAGGCCCAAAGCCCAGCGCGTTATTGACTCGACTTTCTTCATCACCGTTCTTGTAAAATGATCGTGGTTTTGTTTTGGCCTTTATCACGCCATCTGTGTCTGATCTCCTGTATACGGAGGTACATTAACTACGCTGATTCTCGACACAGTGCCAGAGGGGCCAGACTATTTTCCTGTCTGCCTCGGTTAATAGGTCACGTGGATCTGTATTGGAGCTAGACAAAAACAAGATGGTTGCATTAATAGGATTCTAAACTCGGGATATATAGAAGCCTGTTTCGTTCGCAATCAAGCATCTTAAAGGGAAGTTTACCTGATTTACTTAACGCGAAGTTGGTATTATAGTCATCCTGAAAAAGTAATGTCTAAAGTGCTATATTCCATAAAAAACAAAACAAATAGGCACATTTTGAAAACAAACGTTTCCAGACAGCAAATGTCTGTAAAATCTGTATTATCTGTCTGTATTATCTGTAAAATAATTGAATGTTTTATCCACACTTTTCTCAAGACTTAGACTTAGACTTCTCAATGAGGTGAAACTTTGGTTGTTAGATGTTTATCTTGATTTAAAGAAAGTGTTAGCAAAAGGCAATTTTGCAAACACTACCAATGTTATACCTTCCCTTTAGACTAATTATTGACCGGGTTCGGAATCACGCTCATAAGAAAATATATGCCCCTAAACCATTTAAATCCAAATATCAAATATAACCTACGTTGCATATACTGAGACGCAATAGAAACTTACCACTTGTTTTGGAATAGCATAAAATTGTAATGGTTCAAAATAAGACAACGCAACAATTTGGATTAGAAATGTTGGCATTTTATTGAGGAAATGACCATGTGTGACCGATTTGTCTGTTGGGGGTACACTTCTTCTTCTTCTTTCGTATGATGATAAGCAGCTTAGAGTGCTAGTAGCTGCATACATCGGTTTGATGACATTAGTTGAAACAGGGTGGACCACGTGAAGGTTGTCATCTCCCACCCCGGGGGTACACTGACTTGCCAAAATAAGTGCACATATTACATTTGTGCATTGTGATTACTGATAATTTAAGGTCGAAAAAGTGGTAAGTTTCTATTGCGTCTCAGTATATATTTTGATATATTTAACATTGTACACACATGAAAAATGCGTCACACATTTTGTGTACATGAAAAATGCGTCACACATTTTGTGTACATTTTGTTGCTCGCTGTGGAAAAGAACACCGCCCTCTGTTGACCAGTACAAGAAAAGATGCATTTATTTGTCCTCTTCTCTCATAAAAGTGGGAGCCTTTAACAGGTCGATTTCTATCCTTGCTCCTCATACTAATAAAATGCACAGGCCTATAATTACATTTTTAATTACCGGAAGCGTACCGTACTCTATAGGCTTATATACAATAAATAGTGGCAGCATACCGTACTACATATTGCTTTTGTTCTATCCCATTATATGTAGAACATTTCCAAAATATATACACTAATTTGTCATAGATATTATTGGCCTGAGGCTAGGGTCATTTAGGTGCACAAGCCCTCAGGCAAAAATTCTAATTAAATAAGAAAACTACCACTTGTCGGTTCACATCATGAATCAGCGTTGCCAAACAAGAGAGGAGAAAAGACCATACAGAAGCGCCGCACCGGGACAGGCGATGTAAAACATGCACGCCGTGAGTAATGCAGCTCAGCCCCGGCAACGCATCGAAAGGCAAAGAGCCCTGGCAAAATTTTCGTTGATGGAGCGGAAAAAACGATCCGGGCTGAATTGCAGATCAGCTCCCGCAGGAAACCATGATATCTTTAGGTCAAGCACGGAGTAGGTTTCACTTGCTAATGAGCCCCGGCGAATCATCGTGCCGAGCGGGCGATGCTACTGTTTTGATAATTGCGCACGAGAAAAGAAAGAGGGACTTCACTCAGTAATCCCGGGTAAACGATATGAACCGATATGTAGCTTGAATGGTTGTTCAGCGCTTTCTCGAAGGCGAATCTCCATTCTAATCACCTTCAAATGGATGCGTGCTGTGTATGTTATCTGAACTCGATCTCTGCTTTGAAAGTTTATGTTTAAGAGGTTTACGTCACAAGAAAAGAAATGCACTTTGATGGCATGGTCTGCCTATAGTTCAGATGAATCCATTAATTTTCGTCCAAATAAACTAGGGTAAAAATATATTTGTTTTAACCTACAGGGTCTAGTACTAGTATCGGTATGTTTAGTGTCTGCATATTCTTACCCCATCAAATTCACAGACTGTAAATGCCCATATTCTGTACCAGTACCTATTTACATCAAGACATCCCGTTTTCAGTGAGGCATTAACTTTGATAATATTGATCTTAAATTGAAACAACTTTCAGCTTACAGCCCGTGGGAAGAAGAAGTGCGCTGCCGGCTCGTCCAATCACGAGTGCCGTTACGTCTCCCCGTCGAGAGGAGATGATTGTATGGTCTGCTCTCAGGTGGATGTTAATGGCAGCGAGTGACAAGCCAAGTGGAATGGAAGGCAACGCTTCGCAAGCAAGGCTGACTTCTTGAGTAGCCGCGCTGACATTTGCAACAAATCACTTAAGGCCCGCGTAAGTGGCTCGCATACAACCGGGCACGGCCCCAAACATTCGATACCGGCGCTCAAATAGAACTTGTGGAACGGAGAGGGAACGGTTCGGAGTGAACGCGTTGGGAGAAGGTAGAAATCTCCATCCGTCCTTTTACAGTGACAGAGTAAATAAACAGTATTCTCTCAAAAACGCAGTAATGACGAGCGCTCACTCAGCGATTTGGCACAATTGCTGCTTTGCCAACTTCAAACGGCAACCTCTTTCCCTTTCATAGATTTGGCCCCGACGGCTGATCAAAACAGTTAAATACCTATAGTTTCCGCGCTACTATTGAAGACTTGTGTCTAAATATGAGCATTGATGGCGCTGTTCACAATTTGACAGCATAACAATTTGGTCTCAAAATTCTGCTGGTTAGATTTTGAATCTAAATGTCTCAACCATCTCTTAGTATACGGCCCTGGGTTTATTGTCACCTGGTCAGTGAGTCGATACTTGTCTTAAAAATGTATTGCCCGTGTTTTCCGCTGTTTTACGGGCAAATTCCTTTTTTCAACGGAATATCGATAATTTCCTTATAGAAATAAAAATAATAACTGTGATATGAAATACCGGTATTTCACAATTTAATAGTCAGAAGATTAGTTTAACAGCTAAATAAGCGCTTGAATGATGGGACCCACCATAAGTTAATTTTGGAACATATCTCGCCGTAAGACCATGCTTCTCGTGATTATTTTGAGAAATATGTCATTTTAAACTATTTGATGATTATCCTTTCTTCAAGTAAACTATCATTTTTTCCCGATGAAAATAACCTTTCGGAAATTGCCGTCAAAATAGCGAAAAAACACGGGCGATATATCTTCAGTAATCTCAACCACTATAAAGGATAAACTTGCAAACCATCCCTGTGTGCAAATGTGTGTTGACAGTATTATTTCCGACTGCAAAACCAATACAAAATACAAGATTAGTAGGAAATATCAGTCATTGACTGACTGTTAAAAGCATGTCAACTCATCACTTAAGGATCTGTCCTCCACAAGTTAAGTCGTAAACAAATTAATATGAGGTAATTTTGCCTTTCATCGACCAAGTCTTAAAAAGCCCCTATGCAAGTTTACTATTGAGATAGGCAGAAAAACAGAAATGATCAACAAAAAACCAAAAAATTAATGTAAAGTTAATGCGGGTATCAAACATTCATTGAAAGCTTAATTCTCTCTGAGTTGCAATCATATATATATTAGTAACATTCTTATAAGGCCGACCCATACATGATTTCATGTATAGAATGAATGTCCACCATTTTCTCATTATAATAACAACAACAAATGTCAGTTGAGATAACTTGAAGCATGATAATTATGGATGCATTTAGTTTAAACGACAGTTGAAGAAATGCACACTTGAAGACATTTTGCCAAACATGTACGCTTTTATTAATCCATAACATCTCCTTCGAAACCAAAAGTTACCATAAACAGCCGTCGGTCAAAAGACCACACAGTTATTGCATCCTTCTTCATAATATCAGCCAATTCCTTCTCGGTCTCTCGGCACTTACAGCATTCAAGAAATAATCGTGTCAAGCGACCAAGATGTTTCTTGTTATCTTTTCTGGGCCGAATGCTTAAAATTCGTTAATCTTTCTGTGTGACGGGTGATGACACCTTTTGCAGGGGTAATGGCCCGCGGCGTGCCAGTGGGGCCAGTGTGGATTTCCGTGTGGGTCACCCGAACCCCCCAGTAAACAATTGACCCTCTCGTCAGATCACACGACGGGTCGAGGCCTTGGTAACTCGTCAGCACAATTGTAGCAGTTTTTGACAGCGGTTTATTTTGCGGATTATTGGGTCAATCAGACGGTAATGACAGTATCCACTGATGGTAATTGGCCAATTCGAAATGATGGATATGTATACTTCAAGCCCTCTGTGAGGGTGATGGAGACTATGCAAGCCATCTAGTTGGAGCTTCCGTCTTGATAACGATTTTTGTCAAAACCCAGTAAAAGATTCTGTCATGAGACGTTCTGATAAATTGCGCTATAAAATAAATAACTGTGAACTTTTTTCTCTCAATATTTTCTAAGAAACACAATGTCGAACTAAAATTTTAAACATTTTCAAAAACCTTATTCGTGTGTACATGCATAGAGTGAACTATATACCAGCCGACACACTCTTGTCGACAGGCTGAAAGTCCCGACTCTGTCCATGGACACTAGACAGCGTAAGACCCCCCCCCCCCCCACCGATGTTGGTTCATATGCACAGGCAACGCTATGGACTGGGGGGGGGGGTGACGGCAGGCACCATGATCCTTTGCTTACTGCAGTACTGGCAGCTAGGCTCGGGTAAAGATACAGGTCTCTTCGTTTTGGTTATTTGGACCCAGGGTCAAATGAATGGAAGCGCTGTAATAATCCAATGAAATCAATTGAGTAGTACAGCCAAAGCAGGCCTATCCTAAAAGGATATGGACGTAGGCCAGTCTACTGATTCAGAATCACAAAAAAGCAGATCATCTATCCTCGGGATTCCTCGATCCCACTGCTCTCTCCTAGAAATGGACGATTACGGTACAATAACTCTATGATCCAACAGTATAATTATATTGGACATTTAAATTATGTGCACTGTAGTCGATGTATTATGGATTATAGCCTGGTACAGTTACTAAGAATATTGTGTACTGCAGAAGGGAGGTCGGGCCCCATCCAAATTTCAAATCCCATGCATTACAGGTAGAGATTTCTTTTGTCACAATTCGGCATTCATTTTCGGTAAAATCAATCATCCAAACGTTTGACGTGTTTAAAAATACAATGTAGGCTAGGCATGACTGTATGAAAAACCGGAAAAAATAACTTTAAAAAAATAAATAAATAAAACCATCTTAGGCCTATATATTTGCTGCCATCTGACTCTCTGGTAAATCTGACGCCAAGCTTGACTCTAATCCGAAGCCAAGTAATCTTTGGTAGGCATTCATACTAAACGTTTTGGGATATATATATATATATATATATATATATATATATATATATATATATATATATATATATATATATATATATATATATATATATATATATATATATATATATATATATATATATATATATATATATCCCAAAACGTTTTGACAAAGTACAACATAAAAACTCATCCATTTATATAGGGAAAAGGGAAAGCAAAGGATCATGGGGCGGGATCCAAAAAAGGCGGGGAAATAGTGACCAATTAAAGATAAGCATCAGTCTAGAAAAAGCCAATAGGAGTATCAGAAGTGAAGCCTCTGATGAAGGTCCGGATTGGATCGAAAGCTAAGGCCACCCTCCCGATTTAATATATATATATATATATATATATATATATATATGTATATATATATATATATATATATATATATATGCACAAAATAACTGTGTGATACAGATTTCCGAGAAAAAAGAAGAAAGAAAGAAGAAGAAGAAGAAGAAGAAGAAGAAGAAGAAGAAGAAGAAGAAGAAGAAGAAGAAGAAGAAGAAGAAGAAGAAGAAAAGGCACTGGTTCTAGTGTGCAAAATTAATTCCCATTGCGAGCAGCCCAGACCTACTCTCAAATCCTTCACCCATAAAACTAAAGAGTTGAATAAACCATATAAGAGTTTGGTGAGTGACAACACGTTAAGTTAAATTCAACTCAAAGAAAGTGTTGAATTAACACGGAGTCAAGTTAAGTCTAACTTTATCAATGTTAATTCAACACTTTTAAAAGATAAATCCAACTTTATAAAGAGAGTTGTCACTGACCAAACTCTTTAACATGTTGATTCAACACTTTAGTTTTAAGAGTATTGGCACAATAATAACGACCTTTTATAATTAAAAAAATATTTTTCTCTTAAAATTAGATAGCCTTCTGCTTAAAATTTTTATAAATGTTTAATATCATCAACGATTGTTCAGAAAGCATGTAAGTTTAAGAGATAGTTATCCCGTCGTTATTATGGTTCAGGCATTGTGTACGATAAGCCTGGCATTCAAGCGTCGGCGGCCAGAGTGACACCTTTTGTCCTTTCTCTGTGGTTTAAGAGATAGTTATCCGGTCATTATTATGGTTCGGGCATTGTGTACGATAAGCCTGGCATTCAAGCGCCGGCGGCCAGAGTTAATACCGGACAATTAGTAACTGGACAACAATTTCTCCGATTCCACAATTAACGACAGCCTGTCAAAATTTACAGTGGTTAAGTTAAAATGGCGTTATATAGTAGCGGAGAACTCAAGCTGCAAGTGACATTTCTGTCACTTTGGGTAAAAGCGGTCACGCGATCCGTAATTGATTCCAGCGCACTATTACCACGCATGCCGGGAGCGCGCTAATTTCACCCTGACACGTTTCCAAATTGTTGCACATTTTATTTTGTTGGCGACCTGTCATTCATCTGGCTGACACTCTTCTCATTCTGTCACATACTGTTATTACAGAACATTATTAAAGGGAAGGTACAACATTTCATACAACTCTAGTTAGTACGTGCAAAGTTGCTAACAGCATCATCTATCTCTCGATAAACTTTCTCTCTATAGGATCTGGAGTACTATCTGTTTTTAGTAATAGGCCTATTCGTAAAATTTCCCACCGAATTTTCACGTTAGAGTAAGTACGAACAATATTTTTCTTGTTAACGAAATAACAATTATTAATGGATAATATCGTCATGATCAACAGGGCATGGAATCCGAGTGCTAGTTTTAGAATAACTCAGTGACTGACAATAATACCCCACATGATAAGGTCATATTACCGTTGCTGCTGCATAAATGAGCCAGTAATTTTCAGTCACTGTGTTCTTAAAGTAGAACACCGATTCCATGCCCTGTCGAAAGTCTGCTCTGATCGTGACAATACTGTCCCTTTAAAGGGAAGGTACAACTTTATACTTTGAGTTAAATTATTTCCCAACCGAATTGTCTATTTCATGAAACGAACACTGCACGTTAGCATATGTACGATCAATCTGAATGCATTTTTACCCATTTTTTTTTAACGACATAACAATTATTCTTACACAATATGGATGCATTTACATGCATTTTACCAAAACTGCACATTTGCCTTGGGGTAAAAGGTGCGAATTTGGATTTTCTTTAAAAAACTAAAGACAAAATAAACAATTCAAATTATTTTTTCTGTTTATATTTATCAACGACTTGTGTCACAACCGAGTAAAAAGAGGGCAAGATCACGTAGTAACGGGCCTGTGTGATGATGTTATATGCCCCTTGAGGAATACTAGTATTAACTCAAACAGTTTTACGATGACCGCTCTGTTGGACTGTGGTCTAATTGTACGATTATGACTCACAGCTGTAAAATTACCAAGTTTAAACACTTTCTTCATCCCCACTCGAAATATGATTTGATGTGTGTCCCACTGGATTTCATTGGTCGGATGAAAGAGCGCCACCAAGCGTACCTGAATCATTTACGCGTATTACTGTAAAAGTCGGAAATTTCTAGATTTTTCCTTTTTCGTGAGTGGTATTTTATTTTCTTCTTTCGTTCGTCTATTATTTAAAAAAAAATTGTGCCATTAAATTGCACACAATCCTTTCCTTTGTCTGAAAATGTGATTTAGGTTTTATAATTCTTCTGCGATATTAAAACGCAATTGTCATTGGCCTTTTTCATGCTATCGCTCATGATATTACCACCGATTTTACTTAAATTTGTTTGTACTCCTAAACTTATATAAGCCTACAGCAGATTATTCAAAATAGTCGATACAAAAAATATGTATGTGGGGACGGGCGGGGGGCAAGAAATCTAGAGAAGGGAATATTTCTTTCTTGGAAATCTTGTGCATTTTCAATAATTAAAACACCGCCGCTCTTGAAATGGGATGACCCTGTCCCACCTTTAGTCGCCGTTGATAGGACATTGCGACGAGGATAAGCATTATTCTGATGATCTGCACGAAATCCACCTTTACCGTGTGCAAAACGTGAGCAAATTATGAGGCCGTGACTCAAGCGACTTTAACCGAGGGAAGTCAACGCAGGCTCCCAACATTTTAAATAGCGGCCCGTCCCCGCCGGCGCTTCATTTCGGCAGGTTGGTGGAAGTCTAGGTTCGGGCGATGGTTCCTGTTATTATTTGTCTCGTGGGACATTTGCAGTTTGCAGTGACTGGTATTACAGCAATACAAATAAACTAGACGGCAATTTTATCGGCACAGATTTGAAGAATCATGCCTCATGAAATATGGAGCAATGAACAGTGCAGTGGGCTAATAGTCCAATAGTCCTACTTGGGGTACAGGACATAATACTCTTTGGTTTACTCTGTGGTTTTCAACGTGAATTCAGTAGTTGTCCAGTAAATGTTTTCCCCTGCAGTCCAGAATTGTCACTGTACACTCACTAATACGCATTTGCATTCTAAAAATAAATTTTGGAAATATGTTTCCTCGAACAGCCACGAGTTACAATTGTACAGAAAAGGCCTTGCTTCTGAATCAATATTGAATTTGAAACAAAATAAACTCTCGTGGATTCGAGCTCTCCACAAAACCGTACAACATTATTATTTGGTTAATGTACGTTCATTCAATTCAACCCATTCATTCACTACTGTGCTAGTTTTCCCAACAATATATCATAAAACAACGAAAAATTGCAGGATGTTTTTATGTTTTACAAAAGAAGTTGTCTGCCGGCCAACTTAACGTAAATTCGTCATAACAATTCCTTTTCCTTAAGCTGAAAGCACGTCCGACGTAATAGTTTCTTATGATTTTTTGAGATAATAATTTGTTAGTTTGATAATCTGGTAATAACCAATGTTGTACCTTCCCTTTAAAGCCAGTACAAATGTCTACTTAGGCCTACTTTATATTAATCAACATATTGTATGAAAATAAAAATCTAACCTGTGCAAGTTTCAGCTTATTTCATTTTGTCGTTCGCGAGAAAATGGTGAAAATGCGTTCAGATTGTAAATCATATTGGAAATTATTTCACGAAATTTACTAAAACGATATTACCTGAGACAGAAATATTCCCAGGGATGTTTGATACCATCATATACTTTATACCAAGTAAATTTCATGTAAAATTTTTATCATTTAATGTTTTATTATTTAATGTTTTATTATTTAATGTTTTATTATTTAATGTTTTATTATTTAATGTTTTATTATTTAATGTTTTATCATTTAATGTTTTATTATTTAATGTTTTATTATTTAATGTTTTATTATTTAATGTTTTATTATTTAATGTTTTATTATTTAATGTTTTATCATTTAATGTTTTATTATTTAATGTTTTATTATTTAATGTTTTATTATTTAATGTTTTATTATTTAATGTTTTATTATTTAATGTTTTATTATTTAATGTTTTATCATTTAATGTTTTATTATTTAATGTTTTATTATTTAATGTTTTATTATTTAATGTTTTATTATTTAATGTTTTATTATTTAATGTTTTCAAAGATTGATGTATAGGGCCGGCTTTAAAAGAAAGCGCAAAAAGTGAAATCCATTTTCAAAAGTTGCCGTTTGGGAAGAATTAATTAATTATAAATTATTTTTCCTCTTTTCACACATTTCATGTGGACCAATTCAGCTAAAACTTGTATCCCAGATTGATGTAGGCCTAATTAAAATGATTAACACAATATTATTGTTTTAAGTAAAGGTACAAGTACATGTACATGAACATTAAGGTAATTGAGTACAAAGGAACCACACAATTTAGTCCATTATGCGTTTAGAACAACAGGTGGCGCTCTTTCGTTTATTTGATCGAGTAACGAATCCAACATGCTCCAGGAGCAGCAACGGCTCCATTATCCGTAGGCCTTGCTTAAAGTTCTTCAACTTTAAAATTCATCATCTACAAAGATCAGTGGTTTGCTAGAATGCTGCAAATTAAACAGGCTTGTGCATTGAGGGTTCAAACGGAACAAGTTTTCAGAGGAATATAAATTTCGGCTTTAATTTTCCGGTTTTCACCCGATTGGTTTTGAAATATCTAGCTCGCAATGATGAATCGAATGTTGAACTTGCAAGGTTGACAAGAGCTAGCACAACAAATTATTTGACCCAAAATCAGTCTTCAAAATATTAAAGATATAATAGTCCGTGTATTGACGAATATTTTTCAGTAATATTGTCCTTGTATGTGATGGAAAAATTCGATATTTAAAAAAAAATCGATAGAAGAGAATAATTATTTGCCACATAATATTATATCCAACCTTTATATCCAAAAATCAAAGATCAACATTTTGCATAGGCCTATTACATAACATGATCTCAAATAATTACGTTGTAAAACCAATGTTTCTCGTTTATCGTTAATGTTTCTCACTAAACAAAAACCCTTAAAAGACAGAAACCCTTATCAGACGTGCATAATAAGCTTATAATGTAAAGGGCTAAGACATAAGATAAACAGAAGTCCAAACGATACAGGTCACATTGAGCATAGGCCAATCTGCGTATTAATAATAACAAATCGACATCAAGACATTGACCTAATCCAATTTAAACATTTCATTCATTTTTCATTTCATTTCATTTCTCAGGGTATGAAAAAAGCAGTTACAAAACCAAACATTAAAAATGCAAACATGTTCAAAAGATACAATGCATGATTACATAACAAGACATAATTATACAAAATAAAACCAGTTGACAGTGTATCTCCTTAAAATACTGCCAGCAAACCAAACAAACAATAAAATAAAAATTATTCAAATTAAACATTACCTTGTAATAAGTAACATTCACATAGTTTTTACATGTACATGAACCACATTTCTTCATCAACCTTAAATAAGGGCCATATAAACATTAAAAAAAACACTATGCTGGACAGGAAAGCACTGACCATCAAAAGGGGTTTGCAGGCGCCAAACCCATTTTTGGGTCAGACTGAGATTATAATATTTGACCAGTTTCCGGGTCAGTCGAATTCTCTCTGACAAGATTCCAGGGTCGGTCAAACGGGGAACATGTTCGGAGTCTGGCACCAACAGCGGATCACGCATCCGTCCCCCGGGACGAAAGAGGGTAATTTATAGGGGGAGAAATCAATTTTGAGTTGGTTTTTTTTTCAACAAGAATATTTTTAATAAACGGTAAATTTCTGTTTAATATCCATCTCATGAAAAAAAAACATTGGCTGCAGACCCCTTTTCTGGGTTTATTCTGGCCCACTAGAAAAGTGCGTATTCCCCAATGTGCCAAGGAGCAACTTCATCGTCCACAGGGCGTTTGAGCAGTTTCTGCATGTAGCCAATGCTCTCTCGCCATGGAATGGGACGATTTCAATATCCAAAAAAAAATTGATATTTATATTAGGTGATTGTAGCCGATTGGCTTCGGGGTTATAATCTGATGAGACATTAGTGGGCTGGCCGGGCTAGGCCATCTAAATTTCAAATTTTATGTTGTTATGTGTCGCAAAATGGAGTAAATTATTATAAGGGAAAGCCTGAGACAAAAAGAATCTTCAGTGGAAATGGCATTGTGTTGAAAATGTGTTTTTCTTAACTACACGAGAACACAAAAGAATGTCCACGTCGGCTTGTAACACAAACAAGTGTGTTTGGGCGTGTTCTTGTAGGGGAATACAATGGTACCCCACATGTTCTCTTTGTTTCCGTGTACTCCTCAAGATAAATTCTATAGAAAAGACACAATAGGAGGATAATGGTTGTACCCCGCAAGTCAAATATGTGAAGGTGTGTGTGTGTGTGCTCTCACTTTCGCTACCTTGTGGAGTCCTACAACAAAAGGGAAAGGCAAGAACAATTGGTCTCCACAAGGAATTTCTAAAGTCTCCACAAGGAATTTGTGTACAAAACCTATGGGAATTTATTAAAGTACAGGAACAAAGGAAAGAACAATAGAGGTCTCCACAAGGATGCACAAATGAGAATGTGTGTGTGCGTGTGGGTGTGTGTGTGTGTGTGTGCGTGTGTGAGCGCATTCAAACCGGGGACATATAAGAAAAGGGGCAATAGTCCCCGGTTGCTATCACAATGGAGAACAATATGTCCCCGCTTTTTTGGACAAAGGAATTTGACAAAGGATGTCCCCGATTGCAGGCGTTTACACACGTGTGTGTGTGTGTGTGTGTGTGCATACGCATTCAAACCAAGGACTTATAACAAAAGGGGCAAAAGGTCCTCGGTGAGGTCACGGGTTCGAGTCCGGCATCAGCCAAATTTTCTTTTGCTCGCTTCGGCGTTTATATAATATTTCAGGTCAGTTTCTTCCTATATATGTATTGTGTGTATAACCACATAAAAGGCTTGTATCCCGTTGTGTGATCCCCGCTACTGCCGTTACCCAGGTTGTTTGCATCTGACCGGGGCTTGATCCCTGGCTACTCGGCTTTACATTTTGACAGAACAGTATAAAGTGTACAGGTAATTACCGGTATTAAGTGTTTTCGGTACATCTTGTTTAAGAAATAAGTTTTCTTTTTCATTCCACTATACACAGGTGCGAAAAACATATTCACTTTTAATTTTTTTTTAAGTACACAGTTTCTTTTATTTCGTCAGCTTATAGCTATTTGTTGATACCAAATTAAATTGTGTATAGGCCCTATGTACAAGGGAAGGGGCTTGGGCATGTGCCCTCAGAAAGACATTAATTACCCCCAGTTGTCTCTCACTAAAATGTTTTAACAGAAACTACGTTTGCGACCGTTTGGTTTGAAATTCCAGACGGATGAACGCGACTTGGGCCGGCCTGGGCGGATTCCTGGGTGAAGCTATTCCAATCCATCACACGGACATTTTTCAGGAACCGCGCGGCGTAGAACTTCGGCAGATAAACACAGGTTATCGTAAGCAAAGCGTTGATCAACACCGCTAAGCATAGCGTGGCTACCTTCTGCAAGACCGCTACGGCCGTTGCGTAGACAGGCACGGCAGCCAGGCACAGCACCAGCGTGGAGTAGACGCTGAGGGCGATGAACTTGGACTCGTTGTAATTGCTGGGTACCATCCGGGCCTTGAAGGCGTAGTAACAGCAGGCAAGGACCAAGAGAAGATTGTAAACACACGAGGCGATGAACCCACGACCAAAGTTGCAGTAGATCTCAATGTAATTCCGTCGAGGTTGGGGAATCAGATACACGGGCAGAGACGGACTGGCAGAAATCGATATCACCACGATGATGACCTGCAAAAAATATCACTTTGTCAGTGTACAGTGATCATTGTCAAAATCGAAAACAGAAAGGAAATAAGCTGTACGTAGTTTGTTTACTCTCACCTAGTCATTTGAAAACTACGACTTTTGCTTGTCACGTTGACAAGATAATACTCACGTATTCATGCAGAGAGGAGACAAAAACTGACCCTCATCTTCTTCAACCACCCATGCCGGGGCAGATACATAAATTTCGGTGGTGGCTTAATTAAAACATTTTTCTCCTCTTTTCACAGTGCTATATTTTGCCCCTTGATCGATAACTTTAAGTTATGCCCACTTCCACTGCCGTATTCGTCTCTGCTAAATACAGCATTATGTTGTGTTGGTGGGGGGGGGGGGGGATGGGACAGCCCATTCCCCCGGATCCGCCAATGTAACGAAACTTTCAACATCTTCACAGAGATTACTACTTTGGGAGTGTCTCAAAAGTCGGAAAGGTTATGTTCTACTTTCCGTGGTCCGTGGTAACGGCTGTGTGTGCTCTGTGGAACGATTTGGTATGCTCTACCGAACGGTAGTGTGTTCCTAGCGAGTGAACACTCCGTGCCCAGAGGAAGGTTCCCACATGAATGCTCTCAATTGTGTATGTTGGGCATTGACCTACCGAATGTGAATCAATGTCTAGCGATTCGTGTATTATAATAATAATAATAATAATAATAATAATAATAATAATAATAATAATAATAATAATAATAATAATAATAATAATAATAATAATAATAATAATAATAATAATGTGTGGACTTATATAGCGCACGTATCTACCAACTAAGTGGTGCTCAAGGCGCATTATATCATTATCCCTGCTCATAAGGCTCATAAATCATTCCTGAAACCATCTCAGCTCCCTGGGGAGTATACAGCTCAATTGCTGTCATTACAGCGCATATAGGGCTAATCAACCAACTCTGCCTTCACAGGTACCCATTTAACCCCCGGGTGGAGAGAAGCAATTATGGTTAAGTGTCTTGCTCAAGGACACAAGTGTCACGGCCGGGATTCGAACCCACATTCTGCTGCTAACACCAGAACTTAAGTCCGGTAAGCTAGACTGCTCGGCCACGACACTCCATGTATTGCATCGACCTGCAAGTACTTGTACGACGAGGTAGGTTTTTCAGTTATTTTGTTAAATTGGTCAAGTTCGACACCAGGGAAAACAACTTTATTTCATTATTATAACCTATGCAGATAATAATTGGGCCTAGATTTTAAAGGGATGGTGCAACCTTGGTAAAACACCCTTTCAAAATTATCGAGTGGATTGGAATGACCGTTCATAGCTTCCAATAACAAACGTATGCAAAACAATCAGTGGGAATTTATTCGCTGTTAATTCGAATTAATTAGTTTTGGCAATAAAATGCTGGAAATAAAGACATTCCTAACTTAAGTATTAACCTGGCAGGATATTTCAGGATTCTGTACAAAGTATGATTAACACAATACCAACAAGACAAACGGCGTTGATTTCCATAACCATCCCCATTATTGTTGTAAAACATTCATTGTACACAATCATTCACGAAACGACAGGCGCCAATACACAACCACCCATAATTATCTTGAAGCCCCACATGACATACCATGGACACCGCCATCATGCGGTTCCTATCAATGCATCAATACAAAGCATGGGATAACTGTCTCTGAAAGATAGGGGGCGGCACATCACGGAACAAACGGAAGAGTGCTGTGATGGACTACATAATTATTGACCCCGTTTGTTTATAAGTAATAAATTCGTGTCGCCACGTCTTCTTGCGTGTCTTGAACGAGGTACTGCTGAATTTATTAGTAGTGACTGAATTTATATCATGATTTATATGTAGTGGCTTAATTCATTTGGTTGGTACGTTTTTTTCTCTGTCATTTTGTTTCTCAACATGAATGGCGGCAAAAATCTGAAAGTTGTGTACATTAAGGGTTTTAAATGGCGGGGGTTATAGCATATCTATGTGGTGGGCTGAGGACTAATGTAATTGTTTATTTTTAGGAATTACATGTAAAATTCACATATTTATATTTCACTGCAAGGAACGTTGTTGGGAGAAGATCATATAACGGAGGCAGAAAACTAGAAATGGACCATTCCATTAGCCATTTGGATGTATTCCTATTGTAAATCAAGGGGTCGATTTATACTCCAAACAAACCAAACTCAAAAAAATATTTTTCAAGTCGTTAAATGGCCGTTCTTAAAATGATACCCCGCGTCTTAAAAAGTACGTTTCAAAACAGTAACTTTATCAAATTTACCCACCAGTGGAGGTCCCAAAACCAGGGAATTGATATTTTGAGGAAGGAAATAATCCCGAAATTTAAATTTTATTTTATGTAACACAGATCAGTCTCCTTTAATAACAAATTGTGGGTACACTTTTTTGTAATTATAAGCTGGCACAAAAATTCTCACATGAATTGTATCACTGGCATTAGGCGGGAAACGGTGAAAGAATCAAATTCACCGAAAGAAGTGAAATTTTGTAAAAGTGCAAGAAAAGGCCTAGTACATGTACAATTCTCCCCGCACTTCTGTGAATGGAACGCGCCTACATAGCGCCTACGTCGGACATGTATTGTGACCGTAGGATAAGTCTATTATTTTGTGGATAGGGGAGTAGATTATTTTATCAAAACATTAAATCTGCTTTTCTTCAAGCACAAAGCAGACTTTTAGGCCACTGTTGAGAAAACGTTCGATCCGCTTTTCGGGAAGCAGGAATGCAGAACAATGGATTTGTCCAAAACGTTCGATCTACTTTTCGGGTTGTAGGAAACCAGAAAAGCAGATGTCCACTTTTAGGCCACTGTGTGACAAAACATCTAATCTACTTTTCGGGAAGCAGAAAAGCAGAAAAATGGATTTGTTCGAAACGTTCGATCTACTTTTCGGGTTGTAGGAAACCAGAAAAGCAGATGTCCACTTTTTGACCGCCAGTGTAGGTGAACAAGTAAAATCTGCTTTTCTTGAAACTGAAAACTAAAAGCAGAAAAGAAGAAAAATGGATGTTACCAAAATGTTCAATCTACATTTTAGATGGAAGAAAAGCAGAAAGAATAAAAATGCACTAGCCAACAAGGTTCAATCTGCTTTTTCATTATTTAGAAAGCTGAAAAGCAGATGTCCACTTTCAACCTCCATAATGGGAGGGATTGTTTGCCTATTGTTCGCAGTTATTGGACAAGTGGGGAAAATGCGTGACTATCATGATTGGGTAATTGATGGCTTGTTATGAGAATACAGGGACCTGACATAAACGGCTGTTCGATGTCAGAGATACGGCAGTGGAGGATGTATTGTTATTACGCGAATGAAACATGCACGAAGAAACACGCACAGGCAGCGGGCGCTGGTGCGGGTAATGTAACGGCGCGAGCTACGTTTGCGGCATGGCAGAAAAGATTGGGAAAATATGCTAAAACGACCTTACTATTTAAAGTATTTGTAGGCCACCAGAGGCATGTTTTCAATAAAAATAAAAACGGATAGGCCTATCCGGGTATCTGAAGTTTTTTTTTTTTTTTTTTTTTTTTTTTAATATGTAGGGCCAAACTACATTTTGGAGATATTTTGGAAATATTTTGGGGATATGAATTTTGTCTTACCTGTACGGATATCAGCAATGTAGACAAAACAATCTGGTCCTTTGGACGAACTAACGCCGGTGGTTTAGTAGATCTCTTGCTGGACTGAAAGATGCGGTAGATTCGATTTACTTTTAGTAATGTTGGTGCGTAGATGAGAGTGAAACACAGGGAAATCACTGCCTCACCTGCGGCACAGGCCGTATTCGTCGGATATGACAGAAACGCTGTCACCGACAGAAACCCCACCAAGGTTCCGAGGACCGTGATGAAACTCAGTTCGCGGCTCGTGGCTTTGATGAGCGGGTGGTTTCTGTAGTAAAGCAGTCCAGTGAAACTCAGCAAGGACAGGCAGATACCGAACACGCCGAGGACGATGACGACCACCATTGCCGCGTCCGCGATATCAACCTTTGACGGCGTGATCGGCCTGCATTCGGAGCGAACCTCGTCCGGCCAGAAAGCACTGCTGCAAAACACACACGAGGACCCATTCACTATAGAATTGGCCGGACATTCTTGACAACCCCAGCAGCACTTCTTCCCGAGTGGCACGACGATAGAACCAGGCTGGCACTCTTCGACACAGAGGGAAAGTGGAGGCTTGCCTAACCCATCAGGCCAAAGAATGGCGTCGACGTTAATTGATAATTTCACCTTTTCTCTGCGAGAACGCCATTGTCCTACCTTGTAGTAAATGCCTCCACGATAACTGCTAACCGTGTATGTCCCTTCCGGATCGCCATTGGCGTCGAACTGAAATATCCCTCCGTCTACAGCTTGAAAATCTGTATGTAATAGATGCTTCAATAATTCCCTCCCACTGATCTGTTCAAACTTCATACATTCCCCATTCATGCTAGAACTGCTGTAATTTTGAAGCATGCTGTCAAGTGCATGAGCAAACGCATACACTGCATGGTAAACGGCACTTGAACGATTACTTAAAGGAATAAAGCACTGTGATGTGTCCGTGCAGCCCGCTTCCTCCATCCAGATTTGCATGTATTCGGAGTACCAAGGACTCCCACCGCCCGTCAAAGGCAAACCGTGAAAGTACTGCTCAAACCCCGGAACACTAAAAACGTTCAGGGCAAAAAACAAGCTACCCTGGCTCATTTCATGTAAACCATACTTTTCGAAATTCTCGAAAGAATCGCTTCCAATCAGGGTCCGTTTCTCGGTAGGGTTAGCCTTGTAGAATTCTTGTAAAATAAAGTACATGCCTTCATAACCACCGTTTCCACCAAACATTACAAACACTTTGGCTTTACCGAATTGCTCGATTTTGGAAACAGCCTCATCGATTTCAGATCCAGAGGCAGCTTTCCTTACAGCGATAGAGAATGCCACACATATGCCGTGCTGCTCCGCAAACGTAAGAAGCTCCTGCGTGCCCCTGATACCATAGGTATCCAGAGAGTAGATTACACCAATGTAAACCCAACCGAAACGGTGCAGGACATCCACGATTGCTCTTGCCTGCAGCTTGTCTGGTGGCGAGGTGCGAAGGAAATACGGAAAGTGATCTTTGTCACTCAACTCATCGCTGGTTGCATAACCCGAAATCATCGGAATATCGTAAATATTTGTAGCTTTTGAAACGACGACGCTGGTGCTGCTTCTGCTTGTGCCGACGATTCCAATCAGTTTTCCGCGGTGTGATGTTATATTAGACACCGACGTGTAGCCTTCGAGTAGAGACAAGGCAGACCACAGTGCAGATTCATCTCTGTAGCAAGATTCTCTAATGTCAAAGCCTAGTGTAATGTTCGGCAACAAGTCACCCCTGCCGTTGACTTCTTCAATTGCAAAGACCATCATCTCAACTCGTTCCAGAAGATGATAGCTCCAACCATCCCTGCAAGTGTCGCCCCTGTGCAGAGGGAAAATACCGCCGAGCATGAAATCGCCGGGCCTGGTAAAGTTCACTTTGACGGCCGGGGGGACCGCGCTTCGATAACGCCCGAATCTGCCTACCAACATCAGCATGGCGATAAGGAATGTAACGTGTATATTTTCCATCTTGAAATGCGCAGAACGACTAAACCATGCGATCAATATTACACTCCTTATAAGAAGAGGAAAAAACCCATGTTGAGAAAATGATGACCCATTTTAAATGTTATTATGTGAAATAAGCCATGTAGAGAATCAGACATGTGACATTTTCTACCAAATGGAAAGGCCCTATAAAACACGGCCCACGCGCGTGTCTTCAAATTGTCACAATCAAATTAAGAAACAACATACGCTTGTTTAGCAGTACTGCATGGTTCAATCTGTCAGGAGAGTTCCTGGGGGAGAGGACAGCGAAATTATCGACTTGTCAATTACAGAACAAATAAATGACTGCAACCTCTCTCAATGGGTCAACGTTGGACCTTTTGGACAGACAGACAAACAGACCGCGGACGTTTTGGACTGATGAAAAATACTAAATAATGACGTTAAATAAATTCCACCACAAATGAATCTAGGCCTTTGCATCAAAATAAATCCTTTTGTCCATCAAGGCATTGCCAACACGCAGCCTTAGATTGTAATTAGCATACTTTTTTATTAAAAAGAAAAGTAATTCCTTTCTTTGACATCATTTTATTCATCAAGGTATTGCCAATTTATGCAGCCTCACAATAAAATTTCTCTTTTTATTCAAAAGGATTTAATTCCTTTCTTTGACATCCTTTTATCCATCAAGGCCTTGCCAATATGCAGCCTCCAATTGAAATTTCTCTTTTTATTCAAAAGGATTTAATTCCTTTCTTGGACATCCTTTTATCCATCAAGGCCTTGCCAATATACAGTCTCATAATGAAATTTCCCTTTTTATTCGAAAGAAACTTAATTCCGTTCTTTCACATCCTTTTATCCATCAAGGCTTTGCCATAATGTAATTTCTCTTTTGGTGCGACCTTTGAGCATGTTAACTGAATGTAAAGGAAATGTACAACATTTAAAGGTATGATACATCATTGATTTTTTGAAGAATGCATTCATTCCAATTATCTAACCTTTGTGAAAATTTCATCAAAACGCTGTTCACGTTTTTGAGAAAACAGCGAATAACGGTTTCTATTTTATTAGTTATTTTGTGCATGTTCACATTGTGTTAATTTCGATTGTTGCAATCGAAATCAGCCTGTTGCGTTTTTGGAGGTCTTCATATACAATTTTCTATTTTCTTGAAGATGACAGTATTTCAGACGGAAATATTTCTTAGGGCGATTGGTACAAGTATCACCTTTGTAAACATTTAGCTTTCAGACATTTGTTATCATTACCAAAGCTATATCATACCTTTCAATTGTGAATACCCTCTATTTTCATGATCTTTATCGTAAAACTATTATCTACATGTAGGTAATAAACTTCTAATCGCACCTAAACACGAGCTGCTTGTATCTGTCAGGCTGTTACGGCTAGTAATCCCCTATACAAAATAATAGGTACTAGTAATAGGAAATTTCCAGACGCAACAAAGAAATCAAACAAGGTTACACTCAATAATTCCAACACCAAAAAATTAATAAATATTTTAATTAACACACTAAAATTAAGCTTAAAAGACTTCATCGGATTTTAAATCAAGCTAACATATCGGTACTATGGTTGTAATTAATAAGAGTTACAATGGTTTGGGCTGAAGACAAGCTTTGCCTGCCGACATTTAGCTGTTCATTCTCCCCGAGTTGGCTTACTGCATTAAGTCCGAGTGACAAATATCAAACGATATCCTGTTGATCCGGACTCTCCGATTTGCACGGTAGTGAATGTAAGATTCACAATTACTGTCTCATCAGCATATTCAGTTAATGTAACACCGTATTGTTGAAATCGCACTCCCAGCTCACAGGGATAAACCAAATTGTTCGTCCTAACCCACAGCACTGAATGTGACCGTATATTTATATATAGGTAACATGGGCGGATCCAGAACATTTTTAGGGGGGGGGGGCTGAGAATCAAAAACAATTATTTTTCAGTACTACAAAAATTACAATGAAATAATCAAAGGGAGAGAAAAACAAAGCACACTGTGGGAATGTGAGTGCGTTCTCCCCTCCCCTCCCCTTCTCTCTCTCTATTTTTCTCTCCTTTTTTTAAATATTTTTTTTATTTTTTTTATTTTTAAACGATTTTAGGGAGGGGGCTACAGCCCCCTTAGCCCCCCCCCCCCCGGATCCGGCAATGGGTAAACATCCTCCAGAAACTGTATAAAGGACAAAATCTTACCAGTAACACTGGACTTTGTATGAACTTATTAACATTCTTTCTAAGATTATATAGCCTATCAGTTCTTTCCAGAACTAATTACTACCGGTACTCCAAATATAATTTCTACATGGTGACACTGCAAACAGTTTTAGCTTATCATTTTCACCATGCTAAGCTACAAAGTCTTACTAAGATTATATAATTTATATACATTACATTCTAGGAACTGAGAAATCTCCAGAAATCTGGCTATAAATGGCATACCAAAATGACTTCTACTTATATATGAGACAATTTACTGTGTTTTTCGCTATTTTAACCGGTTATTTCCGGATTTTTGTTTTGTTTGCATTGGAACATCGAAAATTTCCTTTTTCACAAATTAGTTGTCAGAAATCTGGTTTAACAGTACACAAAAATGCCAAAATTAATTTATGATAGGACCACAAGTTAATTTTGGTATCATTATTAACTGTAAAACCATAACGATCATTTAGAGAAATGTGTCATTTTAAAGTTTTTTCTTCTTGTCTTCAAGAAGACCATCAATGTTCTGATAAAAAAGAAAATTGCCGAAAATTTACCATAAAACAGCAAAAAACACGGAAGTCAACAGAACGTATTTGGAAAAATTCTTTGGCATTTTGAGATTTTGACCGACGAAAATAAGTCAACATAGTTTTTCATCAACTTATTCTGGTTGAAAGAGTGTTGATGAAAATAATGCTTGCGACTGGTTCTGATGATGAAATTGAATGAACTTAACAACACTTTCAATTAGAACGTACTTATTTTGGCGGTTAAATGACAATATAATTTGAATATATATATATATATATCGATTGGTGAAATTCTTGCGTCGGGTGATAAACAATTGATTTAATTTTGCCCTACACCGACGTGTGTATAGCACTGTATACTCGGTGCTTTCCGAGTGTCTGTGAAAAAACTACACAGGCGACTCGATATTCGAACCCACGACCTCCTGCTTACTAGTGCAGACGTCTTAATCTCTCGACCATCGAGCTTGCCCGATGACAATATATATTTGAATGTATCTTTTTTGCTGATTTAATGATGATGCAATGAAGCATTCATTTTCAAATCTAATTGAATGAGTTGGGCATTAAATTGAATGAAAAGGATTTGAAATTGGCTGGGAAAACCTATAATAACGCACGCACGCTGACCTAAGATACGCAAAAGGCTTAAAGACACAGTCACTATAATTGGGTTTGAACACGCCCTCTACAGGTTGTACAGTGAGCGGATAGCTATTTTTCTGCAGCAAACATCGTCAATAGCTTAGAAATTAGCATATAAATCTAATTTTAAAAATAAAATCTAATTTTAAAAATAATTATTTCTCCACCGAGTGGCATAGTAGTATAAAATTTTGTTATACATTTTTATACATTTTTTTTTACTACAAAATTAATTCAAAAGCAAAGTCTTTCTCTGTGAGAAAGACATATCTTTCTATTCACAGTTTTGGAGGATTTGTTTAAAGGAAAATAAAGTCAAAAATTCATTTTTAGTATACAAATGCTTATAGTTGACGAAGTGTAAAGCAGAAAAAACCACGAGTGGATACCATTGTCCTTGACCCTGACATTGACGGTCCTTTGCTCTCAATTACATGTTGGTTTCGGCAGTCGATGAGGCGGTCCGAGCAGACGACGCTTGACCGACATCAGAGCGCTTCATGCGGACGTGTACGCATTTCCCGCCGAAGAGCGCCCCGATCGCAAGACTTATCACCACTGCCAGCGGGATGGACCAATAAAGAGCAGCTGCACCGAAGACTGGCTCCCGGCATGGGAGGTCGGGCTCTGTGCCTAACTTCCCAGAGTCCCTAGGTGGCCAAACACCGCACTGAGGGAAAGCATCCGGCATGGGTGGAAGATCGCTAGGTTGCCCGACGTGGAATAGTAACGCCATGCCCTCCTGTAACAAATAAAATAATAATAATATATAATAACAAGATGTAGGTAATAAACTTTTGATAATAATAATTAGGCGTATATTCATTTTCAACACAAATTTATGATTATGGCAGAAATAGAGTGCTTTATACATAATTATAATTTTAGGCCAACATTTTATATTCTCCATGCACGACTGATGTGACACGTCTAATATGTAACCTCTGATGTCGAAATTACTTCATGATTTTTGATAGGTAGGTATAGATGCATTGATATGCTCTATACTAAATATACTTATGTTTTCATGTACTGAAGGGATTTAAGGGGTTTATGGGGTTTAAGGAAACTAATTTTACCTCGAGATGGAATTCAATATGGCAGTGGAAAATCCACCATCCTGGATTCCAAGCATGAATCTGGAAGATTGTGTACCCTCCGTTAGGTACAATTACGACATCTTTCCTTGGACCTTGATTGTTGCGTTTAATCAGACCTATGAAACCATGAAAAGGGGTGGGAACATTAATGGGTTCTTCTTTACAACATGACAGTACGTGGACTTACTTGCTCTATACTTATAATGCTGAAGTTAAGTTCCAAGCAGTCAAATGTTCCGTTGATCTGACGTTGATGCATTGTCTATAGGTCTGGATTTTCTTTAAGTTGGGTAAAAACTCTTATGTGCGAACACTTTGGTAAACAATATTTTCAGGTATGCTACCATCAACAAATTCAGTTACAGCAGACCACAATGGAAATGAGTTATGTATAATCCCAGTTAATCCCAGTAAGCAATGCTGTTAACTATAGCAATGACTCGTATATTTGTGTTGCTTTGGGCAATCTGATTCCCAAAAGTCTTTACATCTCCTCTGTAGGTTTAAACATTACTTAGTTGCGTTCATTAAATTTAGCTTGGGTCCCTCATGTACCAATTCACCTGTAACAATTTACCTTCTTCTATTAAAAGTATTTTTTTCCGGAATTGTGAAATTCATTCTCACTTCACTCGTCAAGCCTCAAATTTTCACATTCCATATACTCGTACCTCTTTTGCCCATAAAACAGTTAAACACGAGGGACCCATGCTTTGGAACTCATTTACTGGCAAACTTAAATCCTCAAAAAACATTTCTACTTTTAAGCGTATATACAAATCTATTATGTTGGAAGCTTATCGCTGAATCTCTGTAATGCAATTGTTCATTTTAAATCCATGGCCTATTGTATTGTGTAGTCCATGCCCCTAGGTACTTTTCTGTTTTTGTTTGTTCACATCTGTATGTTTAATTAGTTTTTGTAAGCAACATATGCATTGAGTCCTGTTATTTTGTCCTCCCAATGGTATGCTCTCTTTTATTTCTTTTTCTATAGGCTCAATGCACGTGCATGCTTTATAGGGACCATTGTCTACAAGCTTTGCTTCTTAATGGATCCCTCTGCAGTATCACATTTACTTTATTCACATCATTATATATTTCATTTACATGTAACTTTCTGTGATTAACTTTCTTTGGTTTAATACTGTGGAAATAAATCAACCTGAAACCTGAAACCTGAACCTAAAGCTATGTGTGGTTAGAAGACGAGATAAGAAGATGTGTGGCAATGGTAGCCAATTGTCATTGCTGACAGTAGCATCAAAGCAAGCAAACGTGGTATTGTCTATTACTGACAAGAGGGTTGGCCCATTGGTGGCTTATAAATTATTGCAGCCACCGCGGGACCATTTTACCACTCCACATACATCAAGACCACAAATGGAAGAGAACACAGAAGGAAAACACATACAATGGGGAGGCTGATTCTCTCTGTGTAGCATTGCAATGCTTGGTAATGTAATCGCATGACACTCGATCCAGTCAGTGTATGAATACAGATCAGTGGTTAATACACACAACTAACCATTTCTGTCCAGCTCACGGACCCTCTCGATGGTAGCGCCCTCTATCTTGTCCATTGCGACAACCTTGAATTGCATACCGTGGAGATGCATGGGATGTAACACATGAAAGTCCCGCCAATTCGGATTAACCATGATGATTTCCATTTTCTGATTGACAGAGAAAATAATGAACAGGAAACAGATTAGTTGAATCGTATAAGTAATTTACTGGCGTCCTCTTTCAAACGATCTATAAGTCATAATGTACACTATAATTATATAGGTATATTTTCTAGATGTTGTCAATGTTAAATGAAAGCAGTTTTTATGTCAAGTTTGTGTTTTCATAAATATATCCTTGCCTGGGGTGATCACCTTTTAAATGATATATTAAATCCAGTATACAATTTCTGGGGAAAAAGTGCTAGGCATTCATGTCATGCAAAAAGAGACCCATGGCCCTTTTGGTAGAAATGGTGTTTGCTGATATCAAAATGTTCCGTTGGATCTGGGAATTTAAAAAAATGTATGTTAATTTTTATTTTCACTCTTAAGATTATATGCATACTTTGACTAATACACAGCCTATTAGTACGCTCAACTGCAACACTATAGTGGCCTAGTGATAATTATACGATACCTCGCCCAGTTGGAGCTCGATGGTGTGCACACAGGAGCAAAGCGGGGTGTTATCATTGCATTCTCCCGGTGCAAAGTCACTTTCGTTGCAGAAGATGCTCTTCGGCAGCTCGTCATACTGGGTGAGCAGAGGTGACGTTGGGAATTGAAAAGCGATATTGTTGAGCTGAGGATACAATTTCGTTTTGTTCGTGGATGGATCGGTGTGGTTGATAAAACTGACCTGCATATAGTACTGGTTATCTTCAGCTCCAGCTGTCAACGTGTAATCTGTATCTGCATATTTGGGGGAACATATACCATTTTAGTGGCGGATCCAGGATTTTTGAAGAGGGTTTCAGATTTTATTTATTTATTTATTTGATATTGTTGTTTGTTGGTTGGTTACATGCTTGCTTGTTTATTTGTTTGTTTGTTTGTTTTGGGGTTGAAAAAATGCTTTATTAAAAAAGCATCGTTTGATGTCAAATTAAAAGGCATAATTAATTATTTTGACCATCAATATATTGTACCTCTCTTTCAATGATCATTTAAAGGCCGGTGAGGAGGCTGTGATATGCTATTGTTTGCTGGTCTAATTTTATTGAGTGCGTGTACAGTGGCAATTCATTACTGCAGAAAAAACGCGATTCATTCACGACAAACTGAACAGTACATACCATTGGAGATCAACTCGGCCAGTGATTTGTTTGGGAAAGCCTTCCACCACGTGCTCTCGTTTCCAAATTGCTTGATATTAGGAAGGACTACTGAGGTATCCGTTGATGGCGCATCACTCGAACCATTATAGTGTAAATAGGCGACCTGTTTCGTAGGCGTACTTGCATTATTATTACACGGTAGGCCAATGACGTGGATCTCGTAGTTGTCTATGGACTGGTTGGCTGTCAGTACAAAGTCGTACCTCTCTCCTGAACTGATTCTGAAGTACTCTACTGCCTCAGGTTGAAAGGAGCCCCCGTCACTTGCGATCATAAGCAGCGAGTGGTTTTGTATGGAGAATTGCATGTTACAGAATGAGCTGGCTCCGCTTATAACCCTGAAGCGGTATCTGTGACCTTTATACACATTGAAGATCTCTACAGGAGGGTGAGGAGAACTGCTACCTTCCCATACACCCTTTCCTGTCATATGAAATGTTTCAATTGGAAAAACAATTAAACATTATTTGGTTTGCACTAACCACGGTCATTCTTTGAGTATCTCAATACGCATGTGGTAAATTAAAAGGTTATAATTATGAGCATTCATACTTTGTTATGGGGGTAATTACCAAAATATAGCATACAAGTTTTCAGTTTGAACTTTCAAACCCTCAACAATGTCATCATCTAAAATAGTTACCACATTATGTTCCAGTATTCAACAGAGTTTCCATTAAGGGCCTATATTTTCTATAGTAAAGAACTTCCCGTTGATTAAGATGGTATCCACGTTTGAACCGTTTCAGAACTAATTACTACTCAATTGAGACCGCAATTAGTCTTACTTATCCTCCTCACCATGCAAAGCTACAAGTTTTACCTAAAAGGTTATTGAAAGCATTCATACTTTGTTATGGGGGTAATTACCAAAATGTAGCGTACAAGTTTTCAGTTTGGACTTTTAAACCCTCAACAATGTCATCATCTAAAACAGTTGCCACATTATGTTCCAGTATTCAACAGTTTCCATTAAGGGCCTATAGTTTCTATAGTAAAGAACTTGCCGTTGATTAAGATGGTATCCACGTTTGAACCTACGTCCCCCCATGTAGACTGCGCGAAGGCGGAGGCCAAAGTTTGATGGTACCAGTCGTTCATAAATATCACGTGCTCAGCTATGTCTTTGTCGTACAGACCACCATGGGGATCAGTCTTGTTGCTCTCGCGGATGATAAACGACCCCATCAACCCATCCCCACGCTGGAGTCCGCTATGGGAGTGAAACCAGTGAGTTCCAGGTTCGTAAGGCGTGAACCTGTACTCAAAGTTCCCAGGTGAAGGGATTGGACACTGTGTGACCATCGGGAGACCGTCCATATACTGACTTCCATTCATGAAGATGCCGTGCCAGTGGATTGATGTCCCCTCGCTGTTGGTCATTATATTGGTTACATTGATCACAGTCGTGTCACCGCTGCAAATCTGTTGTTTATCGACGAAAACAAGCAAACAGACAACATGTACATTCATACTCGACGCATTCATGGCCAATAATTGTAAGATTATAGGATACCTCGAGTAGTACACCCTTAAATCTCTTGGGTCAGACAAAAAATAAGGAAAAGCAATTGAATTTAGGCGCGATTTGACAGATTATCTCTGTATAACACTGCATAATGGTATACTTTTAATCTGAAAAAATGGTTGAATTTGTCCTTCTTGTATTCTTAGCAGACTGAAAATGTTACCAATATGCGATCGGAGCCGGCCAAACGCAACCATAGCTACCTACGACCTCATGTTAAAAAGCAGACCCTTTGGTTTTAGATGAGACTGACACAGAATAATCTGGGTAAACAAATTTCAGCCACGCATTCTGTAGGGGTCATTCATCTGGTCTGACATAATGCATTGTTTCATGTTTGAGATTCGTCTTTTCAGTCAAAATAATTATATGTTTGCAAACTTTGTGTTTCGTAACCTCCCATGATACAGAACCAATGTATGTATAAACTTCAGTTCTGTATTTAGCTTGCGTGGTTCTACATTATTATGATCAGTGGGGGTCCTCACTCGACAAGTTTACTTTTTGTATTTGAGGATCTCGACCACTTTTTACACCTTAACACTATTGTATGTTTAATTATTATTATTATTGTTTACATTATATATAATGTATAATTAATCAAGTGAAAACAGTGAAAAATAGTCGAACGTGTAGTTCGACTGGTTCTACGTCCTAATTGTTAAGCAAAACAGAAATAATAGACTTTGATGTTTGTTAAAACGAACCCAAGTTTCGATTATTTCTTTTTGTAAGAGACTGATCAGTTTTAAGAACCGCAGAGGACTTCATCATGCAAAGCCACAAATTTAAATAAGGTGACATATTCTTAAGCAAAATATAAATCAATAAATAATAATTAGTTGGCACAACTCTCTGATAAGTTCCATAACTCACCTGTATACTCGGTGCAGGAAAAACTTTATTCATAACACTAACAGCGCGATGAAATCCATCCGCAGGAAAACACCCAGTGTTGTTACAGTCGCTCACGGTATATGGGCAGTCTCCACACTATCGGGAAATCACAAGAAGATCTACACGTTAGAGCCAGAATAGGCCTACACTTAAAATATATGTACATGCATCCATACGCATATGCATCCAATATACAGACACCTACATGTGATAATTATATACAGAAACCTACATAATTATATGAAAGTTTCAATTTATGTCATTGTGTCGTTAAGGCAAACAAGATGTTTCCGGTTTCTAGTCATCGGTCGGCTTCAAAATCGGTGCGGTGGCGCGCTTCTTAAATGTTTTTATTCGGCCATCTTTTTTTGCCAACAGGGAAATGATATACGGTGGGGGGGGGGGGGGTATTGTATACGCGGGGACCAAATTTCCCAAAATGTATGTTGGCTAAGAGAGGCCTCACAAATCTTTTCTTTTCTTGAGGGAAAAGACTTCGCTGATAGCAGGTAGTTTTCGAACACAAAGCAAAACCGGCACGTTTATTTACACCCCCACTTCCAGCGAACGCTTATTAATTGAATTTACTCGTCTTTTTAAATAAATGGTGAACTTGAGAAACGCAACATTGTTGGTATGTATACGCGGTTATTGGAACCAAATTTCATATAGCCTACATAAAAGTATGGTGGCTTAGTAAGAGAAGCCTCACAAACTTTCATACCCCTATGTGAAAAAAGTTGTTTAAAACACAGCGCCGCAGAATTCTAATTGATCCAGCAATTTTGGCTGCAATTGGACATCGTTATAGAAAAAATAATAATAAATGCCGATCGGACACTTTTTTGCTGCCTGGTGTTTGAACTGAAACGTCTTTATAAGGAAGTTACAGGCAATGCAATGATTACAGGCAATGAGATTTGACCGCAAACGGAACCTCCCGGCGCTACAAAGTGTTCAAACTGATTTTGTTGTCGGTCCGAAACAAAACGATTTTGAACACGGGAGAAGAAGGAAATATGAAATAAAAAAGCTTGTTTCCCTCCCCTTTTATAGATGTTTTTATTTTTATATTTAATAAGCGTTAAGAACAATATTGGTTATTTCGGGAAGAACATTAGTGATTAGGTAACTTTGCCTAAGCAGACACTTTTGGCATAAAATCCATTATTCTGGGATAGCTCACTTCATGAAATTTTCGAAACATTTTTGAAATTAAAAAAATATAATAAAATTTAGATTTCACCAATATTATCAATCTCACAACATCTGAACTTTATGCCCAAAGTGTCTGCTTTGCCAAGCTTACCTATTCACAAAATTTTAAATCGTAGTAATTACCAGATTAAAAGTTGAAAAAATCGCTCCATTTTTGTACATGTGGGGCTAGGGCCAAGGAAACGGAGGGAGTCCAGTTGGGCTACCTCTGGTTGTGAAAGCGTGTACAACCAATTAAGCGTCCAGTTGTAAACACATGTCTTGGGAGGTGTGAATTCAGAAGAGGGACGGTAGCATGAATTCTTGTCGACGATTCTTAAAATCGGTGCGGTGAAGCGCTTTTTAAAATGTCATATAGGCCTATACTGGAGGTATTGTATACATGGGGACCAAATTTCCCAAATACAAAGTATGGTGGCTAAGAGAGGCCTCACAAATCTTTTATTTTCTTGAGGGAAAAGACTTCGCTGATAGCGGGTAGTTTTCGAACACAAGCAAAACCGGCACGTTTATTTACACCCCCACTTCCAGCGTACGCTTATTAATCGAATTTACTCGTCATTTAAAATAAATGGTGAACTTGAGAAACGCAACATTGTTGGTATGTATACGCGGTTATTGGAACCAAATTTCATATAGCCTACATAAAAGTATTGTGGCTTAGTAAGAGAAGCCTCACAAATCGGGCAAACGTTCATGCCCCTATGTAAAAAAAAAAGTCGTTTAAAACACAGCGCCGCAGAATTCTAATTGATCCAGCAATTTTGACTGCAATTGGATATCGTTTCAGAGAAAAAATTAATAAAATGCTGACCGGAGACTTGTTGTCTGGTTGTGCAAGCGTGTAGAACCAATTAAGCGTCCAGTCGTAATAACAGGTCATGGGAGGTGTGGATTCACAGGGACGGTAGCATTTATTCTTGTCGACGATTCTAATTGGTGATGCCATTGGAAGAACCGCTAAAGAAAATTCAAACAAAATACAAAATTCTATAATGCTACAAATAGGTAAAATACCCATGTAGGCTTACACGTCAATATATAAATGAGCGCCCAGTAGCGCTATATACCCTGCAAAAACCGAGGTGTAATACCATTGGGCGATTCTCTAAAAATGAACACCATCACCAACGTTCCAAACAAGTTAGTTTTATGTAAAACTGTAATCAATTCTGTTTTTTGAGACAACAAATAGCGAAGAGGGACGGTGGTGGTGGTGGTGGGCAACCCACTTTTTTTAAAAAGAATCCACCCCCAAAAAAGGCGCACAGCTCTACAAGAAAAACAAGACTAACATTGGTTGTTGCCCCAAATATGATGTTTAAAAAGGGATGAAGCTGTGCGATTTGTTTGCCAAATCATTTATTCGTCACTGATTGCATGTCACTCTCTCCCCCCTCCCCCCAAAAACAAAACAAAAACAAAAGAAAACAGACTTCTAATCTAAGTAACGTTCATGATGCTCACCAGTTAAGATGAAAATAACGTCAATAATCCACCACATCTTGACAGCAGTTGTTGTCACCAATGAGGCCATTCTCACTTCTGTTGATCCTACTGTAATACCACACGGCACACGCATACGTTTATGTTGTCCGTTGCCAGCCCGGTGGTCACAGAACAACTAACCACGTGGGGCGAACTTTAATCCCTTATTATTTTACCAACCATGATCACATAGATTGGTGAAATTCTTGCGTCGGGAGATAAACAATTGATTTAATTTTGCCCTACACCGACGTGTGTATAGCACTGTATGCTCAGTGCTTTCCGAGTGTCTGTGAAAAAACTAAACAGGCGACTCGGGCGGGATTCGAACCCATGACCTGAACTAGTAAGCAGGAGGTCGTGGGTTCGAATCCCGCCCGAGTCGCCTGTTTAGTTTTTTCACAGACACTCGGAACGCACTGAGCATACAGTGCTATACACACGTCGGTGTAGGGCAAAATTAAATCAACCATGATCACGCTGCCCATAAGTAAAAACGTAATTTGTGAAAAATGCGTCATATGAAATACTATATTTTAAAAGTAATTTACATTCTTTCTGCTAAGGATGAAATAAAAGTATTACTTCTACCATAAATTATGAAAAAATAAGGATTCACACGGAATAGGCCTAAGTACGGTACCGTATTATACGCCGAGTGTAAATATTAAAAGGATAATATCAGCACGATCAGAGCAGACTTTCAACAGGACATGGAATCGGTGTCCTAGTTCAAAATGAACAGACTGACTAAAAAAATACTGGCTCAACGTAATAGGCCTATGACCTTATCAAATATTATTTTCAGTCAATGATCGTGACGATAAAATGATGAGATGAGAGCGCTTCAGAATATGTTCAGGATTTGTACCATAACCAACTTCACATCATGTTAGATTACGAAGTATAATTCAATATATGTAATCAGGTAATTATTAATGTTGTATCTTCCATTTATTAAGCCTGTATACCCCTTTTGGTAAAATGTATGCATCCATAAGAGATACGTATAAAAACCAGCCTGTGGAAGGTTTAATTTATTCCATATTAAGTAGTTGAAATTTCTCCAGTAGTCGTTCCAACGTGGAATTTCTGTCTTCGGGTGACAGAAATTCATTTCGAAATTATTTTACAAATTGTACTCAAGTATGGTTGCAGGTTGTGTATAATTGGTTTTACTATAGTAAAAATATGCACATAAAAATATGCACATAAAAATACGGCTTTGCCATTAAATATATGGTTTGGCTATTTAACATTTATTATAGTCTTGTATATCAATTAGTCGAAATTTAGTCACATACAGCTCTTTATACGAGACAAATAACGCAGCGGTGAACACTTGCGATGCGTGAATTCTAACGCGATGCGTGAATTCTAATGCGACGCGACTTCTACGTGCGACGTGACAACACTTCTAGTGCGATGCGTGAATTCTAATGCGACACGTGAACACTATTCTTGCAATGTGCCTGTGTACTTTTTAGAACACCATACTAAAGCGATAGCACCAAGTGAAACCAAAATTTGTAAGGGATGTTTGATAAGGCCAAAAAAGTCTCTGGTTTCTGGTCATTGGTCGGCTTAAAAATCGGTGCGGTGAAGCGCATTTTTTCGGTCGTTTTGTTTTTGCCTGCAGGGAAATACGTGATCCATTGTGTACGTGGGGACCAAATTATATGGAAAATATCGTTTAAAGAGCACAGCACGGCAGAATTCCAATCCATCCAAAAAAAGAATAAAAAAATAAAAAATGTCGACGCGCTGGTCTGAGGCGACGCGCGCGGAGACCATAAACTGGAGACTTTTTTGGCCTAACATAATCGATTTTACACCATGTATCTAAAACTGTCATCATTTAGTAGCATCATGTAGGAATTTTAATAATTGAACTACGACTTCAAGAACACTATCATTTATATGGTATTTTCAAAATGGGGGATCAGATCAAGTTATATGCATTGTTTTATATACAGTACTTTTTAATGTCATCTTGTTTTGAACACACCAAGTGTAAATATCCAAGTCATTTTGTAATTTCATCAGTGGGAGAGTTTATAATATGATAAAGTACTGTATCGTCTGCATACTGTGGCAAGTGATGGCAAATGTGATTGAACTCAAAAAGGAAAGTAATTAAAGCGACCAAGGACAGAGCCCTGGTGGAAAGCTACAAATTGACGGTTTTCCAGTGTAAGGACCGGTAATAACATCTGGTCACGTGATCATTTAAAAACAATTACATGTGATGTGACCTGGGAAAACCCTCAGAATTGTACGACTCGTGTATCGGACTCGTGTATCGGACTCGAGTCCGACTCGAGTCACTTTTTTTGGTCATATGAAATACTATTATTTTGAAAGTAATTTACATTCTTTCTACTAAGGATGAAATCAAAGTATTACTTCAACCAAAAATTATGAAAAAATAAGGATTCATACGGAATAGGCCTTAGTACGGTACCGCATATTATATGCCGAGTGTAAATATTAAAGGGATAATATCGTCATGCACGATCAGAGCAGACTTTCAACAGGGCATGGAATCGGTGTCATATTTTAAATTGAACACAGTGACTAAAAATTACTGGCTCCTTTATGCAGCAGCAACATCACCTTATCAAGTCGGGTATTTTTTCAGTAAATTTAAAACCAGCACTCCGATTCCATGCCCTGTTGATCGTGACGATACTGTCCCTTTAAACGTGCAGATGAATGCACTTCAGAATATGACAGAATATGTTCAGGATTTGTACCTTAACCCTAACTCGCCCCCTGACAAACTCGCCCCCTGCAGGTACAACCTCGCCCCTCACAAAGTCGCCCCCTGACAAACTCGCCCCTCAGCAAACTCGCCCCCTGTAATTTTATGACGCATCTCACGCTGCGCTACTGAGACTGGTTTAATTAAATTTAACAAAAAAAAAATATTACATGAAATAATTCAACAGTTACAACTAAAATAGAATACATAGAAAACTCGCTAAACAAAACAGTTATGATTTGTACGATGCATACTCTATGTATTATATATATATATAGGCCTACTATGAAAAATTTACAGTTATTTTGTTTGATTTAATTCTGTATTTTGTATGTAAATACTTATTTATTTTTACTTTTTCTTATTTATTTTACTCGGTATTTTGTTTAGCTAGTTTCCTATTTATTCTATTTAATTGTAACTAAATGAATTATTTCTTGTAATATTTGTTTTCGTTAAATAAAACGTCAATTGACTGATGTTTGATTTACTCTCTTCAGTCTATCACTAGCGCCAAGATGAAATAATTTACCACAGAGTTGCAAGACTTAAAATTAATAATTGGACTCATTAAAATAATTATATCCTCGTACATCCTGCCTTTATTATAATAATGTTTTATTTACTCTCTTATGAACACAGCTCAATAGCGTGAGATGCGTCAAAAAATACAGGGGGCGAATTTGTCGGGGCGAGTTTTCCGTGGGGGCGAGTTTGCCGAGGGGCGAGTTTGTCAAGGGGCGACTTTGTGAGGGGTGGTTTGTTAGGGGTCGAGTTTGTACCAGCAGGGGGCGAGTTTGCCAGGGGGCGAGTTGACTGGCATCCATATGTATACACACATGCGTTTCTGATCTGTGATACATGTACATGGCCAGGGACCCTCCCTGCATGCATGGAACAATAAACAGTGTCCACTGACCCAAGCACTGACCTTGCAATCACTACAACAAACATGGATGTACATGTATGGAAAGGCAGGCATGCCTAATAACCTCAATCCTCCAAATCCTTCACTTTAGCAAAGAGGATTTTGGAGGATTTGGGAAGGTTAGGGTTAACCAACTTCACATCAAGTTAGATTACGGAGAATAATTCAGTATATGTAATCAGGTAATTATTAATGTTGTATCTTCCCTTTATTAAGACAGTACACCCATTTTGGTAAAATGAATGTAAATGCATCCATAACAGATACGTATAAAAACCAGCTTGTGAAAATTTCAATTTATATCATTATGTCATTAAGTAGTAGAAATTCCGACAGTAGTCGTTCCAACGTGGAATTTCTATCTTTGGATGACAGAAATTCATTTTCGAAATCATTTCACAAATTGTACTTGCAAAGTGAAACAGAAATTTGTAAGGGATGTTTGATAAAATAATCAATTTTACACCATGTATTTAAAACTGTCATTATTTAGTAGTATCATGTAAACAATCTCTTAGGAATTTTTCAAAATTGCAGATTTAGATCTAGATATATTCATAGTTTTAGATACAATACTTGATCAATGGGAGAGTTTATAATATGATAAAGTACTGTATCGTCTGCATACTGTGGCAAGTAGCAATTGTGACTGAACTCAAAAAGGAAGGTAATTAAATCCACCAAAGAGAGAGCCCCGGCGGAAAGCTACAAATTGACGGTTTTCCAGTGTAAGGACCGGTAATAACATCTGGTCACGTCATCAATTAAAAACAATTATATGTGATGTGACCTGGGGAAAACCCTCAGAATTGTACGACTCGTGATTCGGACTCGCGCTCGAGTCACCATGTACAATGTCTCGGACGAGGACTCGATGTTTGTGTTTTGGACTCGACGGCAAAATGCCCAATATTCACTATTTTAGAACATTAACAATGGTTGTAGCAATGCGATCGGAATCGAAGTGCGTCTTCCAGCAACATCGTGGAAATAAAAGCTCGATAGTGATGGGTACCAGACTTTTTACACTGTCCCAATCAATGGTCTCTCAATTTTCATGGAGTTTGCTCGTCCATTTTAGACAAATGAATTGAACATATACACCTGCACTGAAACCCTTCACACGGTGAAACTTGTATTTTCTGGAGTTTTTACATAAAATTATTATACGTTTAGAGTTTTCACGAAGTGACAAATTGTTTAATACATGGTTGAAAATAATTGCGCTCTGCGCGCGCGGTCTTGTTTTTGCGTTTTCACGAAGATGTTGGGAATTGTAGCAGCGCGCTAGCACGCAATCCCGGACGCGCCACTCAATACGGCCGGGGTGAATTTATGCAACCTACCACTTGTTAAATAATTATATCAAGTTACCTGTGAAAATGTCATTACAATAAATTGCTCATGTTGGTGAGAAAACAATGAAAAACTGTTATGTTTTCTGATCTGATGTTTTGGACGGCACTATTTTGTATGTTCGACATAAGAATTCCTGTTTTCTCTAAGATGGAAACACTTCAAACAGAATAATTTCTCAAAATGGTTGATACTTGTAACAGCTTTTAATTGTAATAGCTTTTTCACTGCATGTGCTGCATCTCTTTGGAATTCCTTGCCTGGTGCATGTTTCCCTTCATCCTACGATCTATCCTGTTTCAAGAGGAATCTCAATTCCCACCTTCAGCTCCTCCGAGTCTTTTTACTTACTTTTTCTATTACTGTAGCCCTGTACATTGAGTGGCTTTCAGCCTTGTTCAAGGCGAATAAGATAACACTTGGTTAATTTGATGCTGTGGTAATTCATACTAAACCTATGAAGGTTTCAGCTTATTACGTTTTGTGGATGATAAGAAAAAAGTGACAATGCACTCAAACTTTTTGTATTCATTCTTAATACCCCACTTGATAAGGTCATACACCATTGCTGTCGCAGTAATTTTCAGTCACTGTGTTAATCTTAAACTAGGACATCGATTCCATGCCCTATCAAAGTCTGCTCTGATCGTGATGATACTGCCCCTTTAATTTGATGGTCTGGTTATTCATACTAAACCTATGAAGGTTTCAGCTTATTGCGTTGTGTGGATGACGAGAAAAAAAAGTGATAGTGCACTCAGTCTTCTTTTTGTATTCATTCTTATGTAGAATTAAATGGACAGCATCGTCACGATCGACAGGGCATGGAATCGGAGTGCTAGTTTTAGATTAACTGAAAATAATACCCCACATGAGAAATCTGATCGTGACAATACAGTCCCTTTAAGGAGATACTACCTGTTAACTTACTGGCGATATTACAAAGAAAATACAGTACCTCATACCCAAAATGCCTATGGAAGATTGTTAACATCAGTTTAACACCATGTAAGTTTTTACATTGAAATTCGAACATATGATTTCAAAAAATAATTACTAACTCTTCAAATTATAATAATTTTTTTATTTAATTAGATAAAGTAAAAACCCGAAAAATTATATTTATAATTAAACAAAACGTACATGTATGTAAACAGTTTACACGTAAGCTTCCCAAAACTCATCTTATCTTCCCAAAAACAAGATTGTCTTGACATTTACATTGGCAATGTGTATATACCAAATAACACAACCATGTCATTCAAGTTCTCTATATTTCACAACGGTTGTTTGGCTTGAGTACATTTCAGTCTCAAATTTGAGTGCCAAATTGTGACAGCTTATATACTGTTTATGTTAAAAGGATACATGTTACTTACACTTTTGGTAAATTGCTTCTATAAGTATGCGTACTTTCTTGGAATCGTGACGATATACAATAAATCACCAACCTGTAAAAGTTTCTGCTTATTAAGTTATGCCAAGAAAATAGTGAACAAATCCATATGATTTGTTTTCCTCTCAGTAAGTCGAAACGGCAGTCAAGACTATTTTAACCCTCCTACAACATGGAGGCCACTCCGATCCACAAAATTCTGTTCTTTAGCAACCTTCAGTACATACATATACAAGCCTGCTGTCCTTTCCAAGTAATCTTACAAAATCAACCGTGTGCCACCCAAGGCCACTGTAAATGTTTGAACATATTAGTATGGCCTGCAATGTATCAATGCGAGACCACCTTACCCTGCAATCTCAGTGGTGTGACAGTGCACAGAAGGGTAACCATAGGAGGCCACTGGCAACAGCTAATGGCTTGGAGTGGCCTGAATGGGTTGTTTCAAAAATTGCACTGATTGTAGGAGGGTTAATTAAAAAAAAAAAATGTGTGTTAATGATAACACATCAAACAGAAATATTTAAAGATGTATTTGGTACCATCTTCAACTTTACACCATGTTTTATGTAAACTGTTATCATTAACCCTAACCCCCTAGGTATTCTGGCCAGGAACCTTCCTGAATCCTCCAAAATCCTACAGTGCACTTTTGGAAACATGCCCTTATCTTCAGAATGCACCATGTACTTCTGTACTTCTTGGCCTGTACTTCTTGCCAGGTAGTAATTTTGTCCCATTTGAAGAGGTGATAGTACCAGTTTCCAACAGTGCTGAATTTTTCCCAAAGAAGTACCCCTTGGAGGATTTTGCAGGATTGGGGTGGTTGGACTTAATTTATATTTTTAATTTATGTAACATCCCTTTAGTAGCTGGACAAACGGTGTCTTTACATGAGTTTGGGTGAATATTTTCCAAAGGTAAAAATCTGTTGTGTATTGTATTTAAGTAATTCAGAGCTGTTTTCAAAGAAGCCTGGGAACTTATATCTAACTAACTATAAGAATCTAGCTACAGTAGCTAGACGCTTATCTTAAAAAAGAGTATGGGCATACCCAAGTGTCTTTGACCTGTGGCAGTGATATTATCATAGAATAGTTCCCACAGTATGCCTTAGGAAAAACAACAAATCTATAACAATTACAGCATTTGAAGAAGGACCTTGATACAGAAACATTGTCAAGAAATGAGAAGGATGGTTAGGACTGCAATGGAAATAAGCCTACATGTTATTGGCTTTCTCTTTAACTTTGTAATGTGTTTTGTATTTTTGTCATCTTTTTATCCGGATAAATTCAATCAATCAATCAATCAATCAATCAATGGTATTAAGATACAACTGTATCCGTGTGGGGATAATGCTGGGCTAAATAGTTTCTCCATAAATACAAGACTGGCTCTTTTGGCTCTGTTACCAAGCACTGTGAATAATGTGTGAGTGTGAGGTACAGTACTGCCAAATATTATAAGGGGCTGAATACACCAATCCAGATTTGGTCATAGTCCCTGTCTATCTGGAAATCTCAGGTCACACACCTGTATGAACAGGAAAGCTCTTGACTAACATAGTAACAGTTATCATGGCTGTTTGATGGACGGGTTTTATAAGTTCATTGTTACCTGGACCAATAACTACCTAAGGGACAAGGGCCAAAGTCATGGTACAGCCAAGCCTTTGAGAAGCCCGGCAAGGCCCAGGCTTTTACCCTGCCTACTGGCCTATATAATGAGCTCTGCTTGCCTGGGCTAGGCCCTCCAGAAGCCCAGGTTATGTTGATTGGCAGGTACCGTATTGTTACAGGATTAGGACTCACAAAAGACAATTAGGAGGCCAGGTCGCCCAGGCCTGGCCGGGCTTCTCAAAGGCTTGGCTGTACCATGACTTTGGCCCTCCTCCCTAACGTAGTCAGGGCATAAACCTAGACTGATGATTTCCAAACATCATAATTACTACTGACTTCAAGTAGCATCACCTTCGAGGTTGCCCAGAGGGTCTTCTCAGAACCGCACAACTCAAGAGAGATTATTACATGGTGTTACCGCAAACCTACTCTATTATCACTTTCCGCACCCACCCATGCAAACCGTTAAGTCTTATTTAGCATCACTTTACCCATAAAAACCCCATCATCTAAACAACATTATTACAATGTACAACGACCTTGCTCCCTGAGTCTGTACAAAGTAACTAAATATATATATATATATATATATATATATATATACAATATATTTACACCTTCTAAAATGGGCGAGTCTCTTTCTTCTTAATATCTTCTCTCCAGCTGTTCAATTCGTTTTGCCTGCTCTTCGATACGGATATCCTTCAAGTGAAGCAATTGCTCCAACCGTCGTACCTTCGCTTGCAAAATCTGCCAAAGACAACCAAAGAAATATCTGTTCAAGGGACTTTGATTGATTGAATTTATTCGGATAAAAAGATGATAAAAGTACAAGACACATTACAAAAATACAAGAAAAACACACCATATTTATCCAAGGATAACCCAAAAAGCCAATAACATATATAGGCTTATTTTCATTGGGGTCCTTGCATCGAAACATCAAAAAATACAAATACAAATTACAAATTTGAAAGACACAGATAGTTCAAGATACCACCACACCCCAAAGAAGGAACAAATTATGCTTCCCTGAATTTAGCTTGTGTTGAGAGATGACATTTAACAAGTCGTTTAAAAGTAGACAAATTGGTGGAACTCTTTACATTAGAAGGTAAATTATTCCATTCTTTGATAGCTGTAACATAAAATGTATTGTTTGCTAAACTAGATGAAACTGGAACCTTAAGATTAAGATTACTGTTCCTTGTATTGTGATGGTGACAATCAGAGACTTTAATAAATTTTTCACGGAGATAATCAGGAGTTACATTGCAAGTTATTCTAAACACATGGTTTAATTTCAGTTGAGTGACCCTGTCCCTAACATTTAAAAAACCCAAACTGTCAAGTTCTTTTTGCCTAATGTGTGCCCTAGGGCCTTTGTCCAGAATGAACCTAACCATTTTATTTTGCATAATTTGAAGTTTGTTTTTAAAATGAGCAGAGAGTGTAGAAAACCATGAGGAGCATGAATAGTCAAAGTGACATTGAATCAAAGCCGAACATAAAGTTTTACGGGATTTTGTATTAAGAAAAAGAGCCTGTCTATAAAGGAATTTCAACCTATCCCCTGTTTTCATGATTGAATTAGCAATAAATTCACCTGACAAATGTTGGTCAAGTGTAACCCCTAGATATTTCACTGAAGTAGCTGATTTAATTTGTTTACCCCCACATATGACTGTAAAGTCACTGACCTTCTTGGTTTTTCTTTTAGAACCAAAAAGAATTGAAACGGTTTTGCCTAATTTTAATGACAATTTATTGTCAATGAGCCATTGTTTACACGATTCCAATTCTGTGCTAAGTATGTTAGCTACAGCTGCAGGATCTTTGTCAGAGACCAAGAGGGCACTATCATCAGCATAAAAAAGTAATTTGCACTGAACACTACTGGGCATATCGTTTATGTAACACAAAAATAATAAAGGCCCCAGTATGCTCCCTTGGGGGACACCACATGTCAGATTCAAACATTTGGACTGGGCTTTAACATTGACAAATTGTTGTCTGTTAAGAAGATACGATTTGAACCATTCTACAGAACCAATGCCCATGGCCTGCAGTTTCTTACATAAAATAACATGATCAACAATATCAAATGCTTTTTGGAGATCGATCATAACCATTCCTGTGTAATTACCCAAAGACATTTGGAAACGAATATGATCAGTTAGATGTATAAGACAGGTGTCAGTGGAATTTTTTTTGTAAGATACTCCTCAACCTGAATATGGACAGCCTTTTCAAGCAATTTGGAAATTACACAGAGGATGCTTATTGGTCTATAGTTGCTAACATCGGTTCTACTGTCTCTTTTAAACAACGGCTGAACCCTTGCAATTTTAAAATCATCAGGAACAGTATTGGACAAAATAGAAAGATTTATTATATGAGTAATTGTTTTTTTCAGTTCACTGGCCCTGTCCCTCAAAAATCTGGCAGGGATGTTGTCGGGACCAGTACTTTTACTAATATTAAGAGTCTTCAGTTCATTAAAGACAAAATCATCTTTGACAGAAGATAATTTAAAGCTATTGGGGATGACCTCTTTATTAATGTAATAGTCTTTGAAGACCTTAGAGTCTGTGCTAAATTTGTTAGTACTAGTGGGGAGTTTACTAGCCAATTTAGAAGCGACAGTAGTAAAAAAGCTGTTGAAATGGTCAGCAACTTTTGATGAATTAAAACATAAATCATCATCAATGTTAAGAACGACTCTGGACTGAGCACTGGATGTGTAGCAATATCCAAGAGATTTCAATTGCTGCCATAGTTTTTTAGGTTGATTTTTGTTTTCATCAATGTTGTTGCTGAAATAGTCAGCTTTGGCCCGCCTAATGTCCCTTTGAACCTGATTTCTGATCTTGCAAAAACTACGGTGCAATTCGGTATCAGCAGTATTTAAAAAAAATCTATACAGAAGATTGTCCTGATGTCTAATATTATCAAGGACCTCGGTACTCATCCAAGGCTCAGTTCTTCCCTTGAGTCGAATTTCTTTAATAGGGGCAATCCTATCTAATATTTTAATGAACAAAGACTTAAATTTAGTCCAAGCTAAATTGACGTCATTACAATTAAAAACCTCTGATAAATCTGTACCAGCCAGATCAGACAGAAGTTGAGAAGAATTATAATTTCGTAAAGATCTAATTTTAATTACATTGTGATGATTTATTTGACCACGAAGCACCTTTCAACTACAGTAAACAATAAAATGATCACTGAGGCTGATATTCACATAATTATTGACTAATCTTATCGGAGTTATTACAGATAATATGATCTAATATAGTAGAGGAGGAACTAGTGATCCGAGTTAGTGTGTCAATGAGTTGTTTGCAATTAAACAGGTTTAAAATAGTGACTAATTTTCTAAAAAGAGCTGATTTCTTACTAAGAAAATTTACTTTAAGATCGCCTAAAAGCATCAATTCACAATCAGAACGAATTTTGGATAAGGTAACTTCCAAATGCTCAAAAAAATGACTGTCACTTGGTGGACGATAACAGCTGCCAACCATAATAGGTTTAGTTTTTGGGAGCAACAGTTCAAACCAAATACATTCCAATTGAGTGTTGTGCAGGTCAGGTCTTGGATTGAAAGCCAAGTCGTTCCTGATGAAAACACATACCCCACCACCGCTTCTGGATCTATCTTGTCGCATGATGGAGTAATTTTCGATCTTAATCTCCTCATCTGGAACAGAGCTATCAAGCCAAGATTCGGAAATACCGATGACAGCGGCTTTTGAATCTGCAGCTAAGCGTCTCAGTTCTGAAATTTTGGGTATTGAAGATCTAATATTGACATGAATAAAATGAAGACCTTTTTGCTGAAAGCAATGGAAATGAGACTGTTTTGTGCTTGCAACGTATGGAATGTTTAAATGATTAGGTTGAACAGGTGCTCTATCATCAAAGCTGACAGTAGGCTCGTCAGGCATGACTGGATTATGAAACTTTGGGAGCTCATCAAAGCAGCATTTGTGGCAGACGTAGCTAAATGTAGTCTTGTCTGTAACAAGTTTGTCGTAGGCGGAAGCAGACAGGAAACCAGTACATCTGCTGTGAACCCAGTTCTCACAAGAATCAGAGCTAATTGCTCGACTTCTGCTCACGACACCAATTCCGCAATGAATACAGGAATGTTTGGGTTTACGTTGTCGAACGCTTTGGATGGGTCCTGGGTTAGGATTAATATCCCCGCTCAGCAGTATGAAAAGTGAGGTGACCAGGGTTGATAAATCAATATCAGAATGACTGGATTTTTTACTAGAAATATATCTCATAGTGGTTCGAAGATCTCGCCTGGACTTCAAAGGCACACGAAGGCCGGAAAAAAGAGCTAAAATTTGTTGTTTACCACAGTTAGATGAAATGAAACTGGGTTTACCGGTACTGAAGAGCCATTCATCAAAGTCCTTTTTGGAAGCTGTTTCGTTAAGAGAACAGATCTGCTGGGAGTGATGCGCTATGGTTCGGTAAAACCACAGCATGAAAAATGCCGATAGTAACATGTTATGGATGGACGCCATCTTTAAATCAGATCAGGGCGAACAGTCAGCATAAAATGAAGACAAAAATTCATCAATTTCTAGAAGAAAAATCCCGTAAATTGTCGGATTGATGCTATCCACGGTATAAATTGAACTGAGTTTTGTTAAAAAACGAGCAGGACGATGACTAAAAAGGTGGATTACAATGGATTTTAAAACATCAAAATGGAGAGAAAATAAAACAACGGTCGCCAGCAACCAGAGAGCGCCCTCTTAAGACAATGTCGTCACGATCAACAGGGCATGGAATCGGAGTGCCTGTTTTAGATTAACTCAGTGACTGAAAATAATACCCAGCATGCTAAGGTCATATTACAATTGCTGCTGCATAAATCAGCCAGTAATCACTGTGTTCATCTTAAACTAGGACACCAATTCCATGCCCTGTTGAAAGTCTGCTCTAATCGTGACGATACTGTCCCTTTAAGTTAATTGCCGAATTGTTTAATTCAAAGCCAACACATTTGATAAAAGGTATTATATTATGGGATGTCATGGTCGAGCATTCTAGTGCATCTGATTTGTGTTTTGATGGCTGACTCATTAGAATATGGGTTCGAATCCCAGCCACGACCATGGTACACGACCATGTGTTCTGGTGAAATAACGAATCACACGGAACTGGCAACTTCAAAATGCTAGTTTTAATGTCGTACCTGGACTGTTTCCTGTGATGCTAATAGATTCTGTTCTTTCTCTTCCAGTAATATCCTAGTTGCTGTACTCAGTTCATTCACATGGTTCTGGGATCTGACTCTGGCAGGATTGCTAATAAGAATCGAACAAAGACAAGATATAACCATGATAAAGGCCAAGGTCAGAAATTTCTATGCAATTTTTGTTAACAGAAGCTGTTCATCGAGAAATGGCTACCACTCGATATTGGTAAAATGTCTGTAAATGCATCAATACCAAGAGATATGTACAGAAACCATCCTGGGTAAATAGCAATGGTGTAAATGATACGTATAACTGTGATATTCTTTACAGTGTGTACATGTATGTGAGTGGGCAGGGCGGGGCAGGGGGGGTGCAGCCTTAACCCCTTTTGGACCTCATATGTTCCGAGGGCTTACAATTTAGTTGGGTTTTGAATTATTATTTTTTCTCTGGAAAACAATTAATAAAATTTAAAAAAAATTACAGTCCAAGCAAAAACCAAAAACCTTTTATCGGACAATAATAACATGGAGCCCATGCTTTGTGTTTGTAATCAAGAAGTATGCAGTATGTTGGTGTGAGAATTGTTTATGAAATATTATTTGATTATATTATACCTAGCTCCCTTCATGCCTGTGTGAACCGTTGGGGCTTTGGGTGCATGGGGTGGGTGTCTGGGAGCTTTACTACCTCCAGTACGTCCTGCAAAATTGAAGGAAATAAATTCAATACTACGTATAGAGATGAGAGTCACTGCTGAAGATATTGTCAGCAACTAGGATCAAGATTTAAGAGGCATCTGGAAATGACAGTCTAATTCCACCTTTCAAGGACTCCTGGAGGAGTCATGGACATGTATAGGGAAGGACTTGCAGTATCCAGTGTGCTTGAGGACTGGATCAAAAACCACTTACATTTTAATCATGGAGAAAAGAAAGGTTGGTGAAATTCTTGCGTCGGGAGATAAACAATTGATTTAATTTTGCCCTACACCGATGTGTGTATAGCACTGTATACTCAGTGCTTTCCGAGTGTCTGTAAAAAAACTACACAGGCGACTCGGGCGGGATTCGAACCCACGACCTCCTGCTTACTAGTGTGGAAAAGAAAGGATTAGTTTTTTCAAAGGAAGACATGTACAAGTTTGAAGTTGGCCAAAAGTCTAAACATTCTTTCGTCGTCATTCGTTTGAAGTTTCCATCATCACAATGGTACATCTGATGTCTCCAGCCATTTGATTGTATCATTGTCCAGCTTGTTAATTCCTAGCAGACCACACGGCGACCTGAGCATCTCGCAATCTTTTTCGACGTGCCACAGGGACAGGTGTCTGTGTCCACTGCTCCGATTTTGTGAAGTGTCTGGATAGTTGGTGGCCTGGTGGCTTTTTTGAGGGTTCACTTATGTAGGGGTGAATGTGCGTGTTGGTACCGTCCCATTCTTCATTCCAGATAAAAGTCAGTCAAAAGACTCTCTTCATTCCAGAACATTCTTTAAAAAGTCTGGAAAACATTTTTGGGGTAAAGAATTGTAAAAAGTGTGATCCAAACCTTGCGACCTCTGAATTACTGTAAAAGGGCACTCTTCCAAAATGAGCTATCCTTTTGTTTGGTTGTCTCCTGTCAAAATCTTTGTTATGGGGGCACTAAAATGTTAACAGAACTGTTTTGAAGTAGAAGATTAAAGACCCTATATGCAAGTAGTAGGTTATTTTCTGTTATAATGGTGATTGGGAGGGGATGATGCAAGTGAGAGGAACCTGCCTGCAATCTTAGGACAGGTACCAATTTCATAGCGCTGTTAAGTAGAGAAAATTGCTTACTAAAATATTTGCCAAGCAGATTTTGTTGGTTACCAGCCAAAATTTCATATAAAAATTTGTACACTTTGGCTGGTAGACTGTATTATAATGCTTAGCAAAAAAATGTTCTTTGCTTTAATAGCAGTTCCACAAAGTTGCATGGTGCTGCCCAGGAATTTTTTAGTGCCAGAAAAAGAAGAGAAGTCTCGGGACTCGAATCCTGTAACACAGAATAGGGGCGTTATTTGGAGCTAACTAGTATAGAAATGCTTCAATTTTTACTGGTAAATCACAACATCTGTGAAAGCAAATCAGCAAGTTGGAAAATGAGTGGTAGTCGGAAAAAAAAAATGTTGCCAGTCAGGATTTCCGGCGCCAACCACCATGGGCAGAACCCTGAAGCTGGCCCCTGGTATTTATCATTTGTGTTTCACTTAATCACCTGGTGATTTGCTTGTCTTTTCCGTTCCAGAACCAACTTCCTGTCCACCATAATAACCATCTGGAGACATCTGCATAAATGAGACAATTTTATCATAATGATCCCTGGTTGACATGAATTTTATTTTTAAATCATTCCTGGGACTCTTTCAACTCCCTTGGAAGTAAGCAACATTTGGGGCGAAATTATTTTACACACTTTGCATTTTATGTAAATACGATAGCATGTGCACGAAGACATGTGTACAGGTTTTTTACGTGTAAATGAATGCCTGCCAGTCATCTTCATTGATGAAAATATTAACAAATGCATGTTGGGCTTTGTGTACATGATGCGCAATGCGTGCCGTTGAAGGAACATGCACAATGGAACGCACATGCTTTCCTGTTTGTCTTAAATTTGGATGGTCGTGTGGTGTGAAATAAGCACTGTGATTGGCCATCATTCACGAATGGTGGCAAGGCTAATACACTATCTCTGCTCACTTCACAGGAAAGCATAGTTTTCTCAACAGTTTAATCTAATAACACTGATTGATAATGACCTAAAAAAAAAAAAACTAATAAAATGTAAGTTCTTCATAAAGCTGTTTTACTTGATGGTATCAATCATCCTTTGAAATATTTCTGTTAGTTATATTCTTAGTTATATTATTAGCAAATATTTTATTCTTGATGGGAAAAATAATTGGACAGCAGATCAAATATTTCATGTTTAGGAGATACAGTTTGTGTTTATCAGAAAATCTTGACCCACTCTCTCCTTATTCTCTCCGGTTTCTGGTCTCTGCGCACATCACCTCAGACCCGCTCGTCAGCATTTTTAGTTTTCTTTTTTTTTATTATATCAAACGATGTCCAATTGTAGCCAAAATTGCTGGATCGATTGGAATTCTGCCGTGCTGTTTAAAACGACTGTTTCACAAAGGGGTGTGAACGTTTGCCCGATTTGTGCGGCCTCTCTTAGCCACCGTACTTTGTGTATGGCAAATTTGGTCTGGTCCCATCAACCGTGTAGACATGTATCACGTATTTCACTGGATGGGGAAAAAAAAGCGCGTCACTGCTCCGATTTTGAAGCCGACCTATGACCGGAGATCTTTTTTGGCCTTAATGACGCATGGCAATACTAATAAGCTGAACATTTCACATACCAATCTCATATTATACTGAATAACAGGTTTCCCCCAGTTAATTTTGTTGACCAAAAAAATGGAGAGTATATTTTTCCTGAAAAAATTTAAAATTACTACCTCAAACTGGCTACTTTTTTGAAGGGTAACATGTATGGTCTATCTTACTTTATATTGTTTTGTAATTTTGTATTGTTGTATATTTTATTTTCAAAATCGAAGATGAGTTTTTTAAAGCTACATGAAGTATTTAAAACTGTATTAAAACCCTAACTCCCTCAGCCCACTTGCTTACACATAACCTGAATCCTTCCTAACTCCCTAGGCCCACTTGCTTACACATAACTTGAATCCTTCCTAACTCCCCAGACCCACTTGCTTACACATAACCTCAATCCTTCCTAACTCCCTAGGCCCACTTGCTTATACATAACCTGAATCCTTCCTAACTCCCTAGGCCCACTTGCTTACACATAACCTGAATCCTTCCTAACTCCCCATAGGCCCACTTGCTTACACATAACCTGAATCCTTGCTAACTCCCCAGGCCCACTTGCTTACATATAACCTGAATCCTTCCTAACTCCCTAGGCCCACTTGCTTATACATAACCTGAATCCTTCCTAACTCCATAGGACCACTTGCTTACACATAACCTGAATCCTTCCTAACTCCCAAGGCCCACTTGCTTACACATAACCTGAATCCTTCCTAACTCCCCAGGCCCACTTGCTTACACATAACCTGAATCCTTGCTAACTCCCCAGGCCCACTTGCTTACATATAACCTGAATCCTTCCTAACTCCCAAGGCCCACTTGCTTACACATAACCTGAATCCTTCCTAACTCCCCAGGCCCACTTGCTTACACATAACCTGAATCCTTGCTAACTGCCCAGGCCCACTTGCTTACACATAACCTGAATCCTTCCTAACTCCCCAGGCCCACTTGCTTACACATAACCTGAATCCTTGCTAACTCCCCAGGCCCACTTGCTTACACATAACCTGAATCCTTGCTAACTCCCCAGGCCCACTTGCTTACATATAACCTGAATCCTTCCTAACTCCCTATGCCCACTTGCTTATACATAACCTGAATCCTTCCTAACTCCCTAGGCACATTTGCTTTACACATAACCGGAATCCTCCAATATCCTTCAGTAGTAAAGCAAGCACATGACATGAGCAGGGGTAATGATATAATGCGCCTTGAGCACCACTTAGTTGGTGGATACGTGCGCTATATAAGTCCACTTATTATTATTATTATTATAATTGCTGACGACGGTTTTCTAAGGAACGATCGGTGACAGCAGTCACCAAGTGACAGAATGCATTACCACGCAACGGTGCGCGCTGCTGCTGTGGGAAAAAACATATTTCTATAAATAATTAACTCTGGTGTATGATGAGTGTGTTTGTGTGAACAGGGTACTAGATATCGTGTATTAGTGTTTCGTCACCGGGCATGTAAGGGCGAGTTAAGACGTGTTGATCTCGTCATGAATGAAGTTGCCGTGATGAATGAAGTTGCCTGTGTGACGTCACGGACAAGTCTGGCCAAGTCGTTACGTAACCATTGTATTGTGCTCTGAATGGTCAATCGTGCTTAGGTCTTCCCGTAATTTCGCAGCTTAGCGTTTCGTTGATGTAGAAGTGTTTATCTCGCAGCTTAGCTTGGCACTGACCTTAATTCGCAATTAACTTTAGACAGTATTGAAGAAATTCTGTCTTAAGGGGTGGGCCCGCCGTCTATCCAGTGCCCGATATGTTCAAAGACATTTACTCGACGCGACAACTTGAGGCGTCATATTAAGACAAAACATCCAAACCACCCAGTTGCCGATCGAAACAACGGACCCGCAGACAACCCACCCATTAACTCTCCTCCCTTAGACAACCCATCGATCGGTCAGATTGATCATCCCACGGTTGATGGAGCCAACTCACAAAATGGCCGCCCAGCTGATGATCCAGACTGCTCACCACGAGTTGTAAACCACCCCCTACATGAGGACCCCGTGGTATTCCCCGATGTGGAGGATGGCGCGGATGTCTTTCACATAATGCGTGAGCACTGGCCGTCCATTAGGACTCATCATAATGATCGGCAGGCCCGTCCAAGACATTTACAATTTCAGATTATTAGGATCCAGAAACATTGGCCCTGGTGTTGCCTCGGAAGAAGCGCTACGTACGGTATTCTTCCAACTCCAATGTCGGGCTAAAATTAACATTTCGTTCGGGTTAGTCCTCCACCATACGGTGACGGGAGAATTGCGCTATTTTCACTCAAGTTCTAACAATTTCCGTATTTTTAGAGAACCGTTTCACATCAGGTCTGAGCAAGATATCGTCCGCATGATCGATGAACTACAAAAGTGGGATGTTGAGGAACACAGGCGACGTCAGAAACCTGACACAAAATGGACCGTAGAGGCTGTTACAAATATCACTGTCTTCGTAAACAAAATTCTTAATACTCCAATTGGTGCCCCACCACCAACTCTACCTCCATTCATCGCCAACAACAGGGGACTGGTGAATATATCATCGCCCAGTCTGCGTTGAGTCGGGCTTTTCCAAAGATGACGTCACATACTACAACACAAGTTAACAGGCGTGTCGGAACTTGTTCTCAGTAATGGCGGGAAGTTGGAAATAGTGATTCATTTCTAATTAGTGAAAAACACGGGAACTTAATTATTTCAGTGCAGGAAAGTCGGTCAGAAAGACATTAAAAAGTAATTTTTATGTTAACGCAAAGTTTTAAACAGTGTTTGAAGTAACTTGTGATTAAATGAAATCTGAATTTAAAAAACCCCAAACAAAAAACAAATTTCACTAATACAGCAATTAAACGGATCTGTAACTGACAAACTTTATATATTTATGTAATTATCACCAAAGTTTATCCCCAAAAAATCTCTGAAACGTCTTTTAAAATTTTAAATTATTTATTTTCAAACTCGGTTGGTAGTAAAGTCTTGGTAAAATTTATAAGATAGACCTTTCATGCTTTGGAGAAAGAATGTCAATACACTCCATCAACAACACACAGGAAGGGTACAAGAAAGGACCGTGAATATCCTTTTTGCTGACCAACGTGACGTCTCATCGATCGACGAACCGTGACGTCACCAGACATGTCAGCTCTTGTTTTGCAAACAGGACACCCAACTCGTGACGTAATGTGACGCGTAGAGGCTTGCTTTGTGCTATGATTTTTTTCTCTTTTACCTTTTCCAGGCGTTTTATTGTTTATCCATCAATACAATTACATGTCAAAAGCACACAATTGTACAAAACAAAAGAAGAAAACAGAAGCATTACAAATTAATTAACAGACAAATGTTTTGAAATTTGGTATAATACAGTTTGTGAATATAATTAAATTTTTCAACGTTTCCCAAAGAAGTTTATAATTAAAAGTAGTGTTTGAATTGAATGCGTTAATTACTCTGCATTTGTACACAGTGAAAGAGGCTGTTATTATTAAGAGGTTAACCGTGTCGAAATTAATATCATTAATATTATAGCCTCCCACTATTTCTTTCAACTTAATGTCATGCTTGATGCGTAAGTTAAGATTCATGAGATAGCCAATGTTGTTCCAAAATTGTTTCAGAGACTTACAGGAAAACAAACAGTGATTGAGGTCGTCAAGTTCATTACATATAGTAACTAGACGAGCTACTTAAATTCCATTTAGTCATGTTAGTTTTATTTGGGAGGATGCTGTATATTAATTTGAAACTGAATTCTTTATATTTATTTATATGTAGGCCCCTAGTTTTTTAATCTTAAAATTCCAAACTTGTATCCAATTAAAGTCATGTGGGAGTTGTGAGAAGGTTTTCCAGTACACTTCACTTCTACTTACGTGTTTTTGTTCTGAACAAGAATTATTATACACTGTCTTGGATTTCAAATTGTTCAGGTCAGTCGTGTGATTATCCCCATTCAGAACTCTTTCATTTATAGAGGGAGCAATGAATTGAGTCAATTTGGTAGCCGCGAGTTTCTTGATCCAAATGTTAGGTATTGCTTTTCTGATCTGATACGTCTCGGCAATGTAGTTTGTTTTGTTGATGAGCTGATTTCGAATGTCAGTAGCGTGAACAAATACTTTAGGACAAAAGTCTCCTACAAACACAATACCGGACTTAATCCAATGCTTAAAGATAAACGGTTTACCGTTAATATGTATGAGACTGTTGCCCCCATGGGATCTGATTTCTAATTTCTGCGGGGTCTAATTCCAAACCGGAAACACTGACGTCGTTTTCTTCGAATTCGAACCATGACCTTATCATATCTATATAAACTGTAGGTACATTACCAGTTGGCCTGTCCATCAATTTAATAATGTCCGCAGGAAGGCAGTTAAATTGAAAAAAGTAACGGAACTCCTCCGTATGGAGATAGAACCTTCTTAGCAAGGCATTTCCATGATCCATGAGAATTATCACACAATCGTTTTACCCACATTACTTTGAGAACTTTAATTTGTGACGGTAGATCAATCATTCGTAACCCTCCTTCACTAATATCACCAATCATTGTTTCTCTTTTCACTTTTTTCGTATTTTGATTTCCAAACAAAGTGAAAAAGCAATCGTTCGACAGCCTTAATAATAGAGTTTGGAACATAATTTGAGAGATACCGAGTATTTTTACTATTGTAATTCTGCCAAAGAGTGTTAGGCGTCTATAGGTCTAGCCTTCCATGTATTTAAAAACAAAATGTTTAACTTAGTAACCTTACAGTCCCAATTTAATTCTCTCAGCTTCATTTCGTTTCTGCCAAAATACACACCTAAACACCTAATAGGGTTCACAGGCCATTTTATACCAGCAAAATCACAATTAGTAAAGCCTTTTCCTAGCCACAGACCTTCTGTTTTGTTAAGGTTAAGCTCTAGCCCGGCAATATTTTCAAAATTACTTGTTTCATTTAGTACATAATTATATAGGCCTACATTATAGAATGTTTATCTCTGACGAAGTGGTCGTGTCATCAGCATATTGAGCCATTTTGATTTCTGATATGTCTCCATCTTGATTAATCTGGATACCTTTGATAATTTCATTGGCTTTAATCTTAAGAGCCAAGATTTCCGCAGCAATGATGAACAATAGTACTGATAACGGACAGCCTTGTCTAATGTCTCTAGTCACGTTGAAATAATTTGATAGCCAACCATTATGAGTGACGCAACTCTCTATGTTACTGAAGAGAACATCGGTCCAATTTAGAAAGGATGTTCCAAAATTGAAAAACCCCAAAGCTTTCTTGATAAAGTTAACCTCAACTCTATCAAACGCTTTTCTAAAGCCCAAGAAAATAATGGCTTCTTCAGTCTGTTTATCTCAGCACAAATCAACTATGTCTTGAATCAGGCATACCTACGTTTTTGTCCCGCATTTCTACCTTTTATGTAACCACATTGATCCTCGTTAAGTATTCGTGGCAAGACCCTTTGGAGTCTTAGGCCTATTGCTAGGGCAGTAGTAACAATCTTATAGTCATAATTGATTGTAGTGTAATTGGCCTCCAATTGTCCAGGTTTTCAATCTCACCTTTCTTATGAATGAGCGTAATAATACCTCTTTTTTGTGTGTGTGGTGGAAAGTTGTCCTTTCACATAACCTTCATTTATGGAATCAATAAACATATATTTTATGTCATGCCAAAATGTTTTATAAAACTCTACAGAAAGCCCATCAGAACCTGGAGCTTTGTTATTTTTCATAGCAAATAGGGCATCTTCACATTCTTTTATACAAGTTAGAAAACGTTCACGTCAATGATTCACGTCTTCTTCACTGAGTTTTCCATGCCCTTAATATCATTTAAACTGATCGATGTTTTCATCGGGGATGTTTTTCGATGTATAAAGATCACTATAATAGTTAACAGTTTCACGCATAATTAAAACTTGGTCATGGGTAACATTTCCATTTCTTACTTTCATGGACGTCATCACTTTTTTATATTTTTTTATTACCTCTGGATTTCTCAAGACCCATGAAATACTTGGTATTATTTTCTCCCTCTTCAAACTATTTTACTCTGGAACGAATAATAGCACCTTTTGTTTTGTAAGGGTTTTTTGTTTGGGTTTTTTTTTCCCGAAAAAAAAGTGGTAGTGATGTGTCACGTGATAGTGTTAAATGCATTGTGGGAATTAAAAATGGCCGCCATATCCGGCGGCCATCTTTGATTTTGTGTTTTCAGCCTGTATTTAGAATCTTTAAAAAATTTTTTTTTTATCAATGGAATATTTTTAACAAGCTAATTTCTAACTTTTCAGACCAAGAAATACTACAGAATTGTCAACCAGGGCTCATCATTGCACCCTGGGCCCCAAACGCTGGTGACCGTAGGCCCTGTTGATTTTTAAGAGGAAAAACGTAAAATACATTTTTTGCCAAAAATGGGATAAATTAACCATTATAGTCCCCCAACGGTGACCCCAGTAATAAAATATAATGTCATGTTATTGATTATGTCAAAATAAACAAGTTTGCCAAGTTTTATGGCATTTGGAAAAAAGAAATACGGAAATTATGGGGAAAATACGATTATTTTACCAAAATGGGCAAAAAACTACCAAAACCACCCTCTAGTGGCAAATGGGATAAATTAACCATTATAGTCCCCCAACGGTGACCCCAGTAATAAAATATAATGTCATGTTATTGATTATGTCAAAATAAACAAGTTTGCCAAGTTTATGGCATTTGGAAAAAAAAAATACGGAAATTATGGGGAAAATACGATTTTTACCAAAATGGGCAAAAAACAACCAAAACCACCCTTCAAAGTTCTCAACCGATTGTTATGAAACTTGCCACAAATATTTATTTCACCAAGATCTACACGATTACGTAAAAAATCAAAATTTTGCGACTATTTCCGTATTTCTTTTTTCAAAATGCCATAAAACTTGGCAAACTTGTTTATTTTGACATAATCAATAACATGACATTATATTTTATTACTGGGGTCACCGTTGGGGGACTATAATGGTTAATTTATCCCATTTGCCACTAGAGGGTGGTTTTGGTAGTTTTTTGCCCATTTTGGTAAAAAAATCGTATTTTCCCCATAATTTCCGTATTTTTTTTTCCAAATGCCATAAAACTTGGCAAACTTGTTTATTTTGACATAATCAATAACATGACATTATATTTTATTACTGGGGTCACCGTTGGGGGACTATAATGGTTAATTTATACCATTTGTAGGAAAAAAATGTATTTTACGTTTTTCCTCTTAAAATCAATAGGGCCTACGGTCGCCAGCATTTGGGGCCCAGGGTACAATGATGAGCCCTGGTTGACAATTCTATAGTATATCTTGGTCTGAAAAGTTAGAAATTAGCTTGTTAAAAATATTCCATTGATAAAAAAAAATAAAAAAAGACTTGTCATAATTTGACCCCTTAAATACAGGCTGAAAACACAAAATCAAAGATGGCCGCCGGATATGGCGGCCATTTTTAATTCCCACAATGCATTTAACACTATCACGTGACACATCACTACCACTTTTGTTTCGGGGAAAAAACCCCCCCCCAAAAAAAAAACAAAAAAACAAGTGGAAATTTTGTTTTAAAGACAACAATAAAAAATCACAAAAAACGTTAAACAAACGGTTGCATGGCAACAGCTGACGGCTGATAACAGTAATTTTGTTTTTAGCAATATGACCCTAGATAAATTTTGGGAAAAGTCAGAAAGTTTGGTGGTGATTGGATGCAGTGTTAAAAAGTTACGGCAAAAATATAGTAGGGGGAACATTGTGCCCTCCCCCGGTCCTGATAGGGTTAACCTCTCTTGTTGTATGGTTGTATGATCGTGTTAACGTCCTCAGCTGCAACGCCGGCACAGGAAGTTCCCGTGTTCAAGTTTAAAACACCCGCGAGTTTGTTCTATCATAACACACAGTTCAAAATAAAAGTTAAAGAAAGCTCTATCAGACTTGCAAGGGCTACATGTATATGACGCACCAGCAATTTACTAGCACTGACAAACTGAGTAAAGAGCTGGATGAACTGCAGGGTAAATGGGACAATTCTCCCAACGAAAAACTAAAGCGTGATATTTGCCAAAAGCAGGCCGAGCTAGAAAAACGGTTGCTTACAAAACAAAAGGTGCTATTATTCGTTCCAGAGTAAAATGGTTTGAAGAGGGAGAAAATAATACCAAGTGTTTCATGGGTCTTGAGAAATCCAGAGGTAATAAAAAATAAAAAAAAAGTGATGACGTCCATGAAAGTAAGAAATGGAAATGTTACCCATGACCAAGTTTTAATTATGCGTGAAACTGTTAACTATTATAGTGATCTTTATACATCGAAAAACATCCCCGATGAAAACATCGATCAGTTTAAATGATATTAAGGGCATGGAAAACTCAGTGAAGAAGACGTGAATCATTGACGTGAACGTTTTCTAACTTGTATAAAAGAATGTGAAGATGCCCTATTTGCTATGAAAAATAACAAAGCTCCAGGTTCTGATGGGCTTTCTGTAGAGTTTTATAAAACTTTTTGGCATGACATAAAATATATGTTTATTGATTCCATAAATGAAGGTTATGTGAAAGGACAACTTTCCACCACACACACAAAAAAAGAGGTATTATTACGCTCATTCATAAGAAAGGTGAGATTGCGTCACTCATAATGGTTGGCTATCAAATTATTTCAACGTGACTAGAGACATTAGACAAGGCTGTCCGTTATCAGTACTATTGTTCATCATTGCTGCGGAAATCTTGGCTCTTAAGATTAAAGCCAACGAAAGTATCAAAGGTATCCAGATTAATCAAGATGGAGACATATCAGAAATCAAAATGGCTCAATATGCTGATGACACGACCATCTTCGTCAGAGATAAACATTCTATAATGTATATAATTATGTACTAAATGAAACAAGTAATTTTGAAAATATTGCCGGGCTAGAGCTTAACCTTAACAAAACAGAAGGTCTGTGGCTAGGAAAAGGCTTTACTAATTGTGATTTTGCTGGTATAAAATGGCCTGTGAACCCTATTAGGTGTTTAGGTGTGTATTTTGGCAGAAACGAAATGAAGCTGAGAGAATTGAATTGGGACTGTAAGGTTACTAAGTTAAACATTTTGTTTTTAAATACATGGAAGGCTAGACGCCTAACACTCTTTGGCAGAATTACAATAGTAAAAATACTCGGTATCTCTCAAATTATGTTCCAAACTCTATTATTAAGGCTGTCGAACGATTGCTTTTTCACTTTGTTTGGAAATCAAAATACGAAAAAAGTGAAAAGAGAAACAATGATTGGTGATATTAGTGAAGGAGGGTTACGAATGATTGATCTACCGTCACAAATTAAAGTTCTCAAAGTAATGTGGGTAAAACGATTGTGTGATAATTCTCATGGATCATGGAAATGCCTTGCTAAGAAGGTTCTATCTCCATACGGAGGAGTTCCGTTACTTTTTTCAATTTAACTGCCTTCCTGCGGACATTATTAAATTGATGGACAGGCCAACTGGTAATGTACCTACAGTTTATATAGATATTATAAGGTCATGGTTCGAATTCGAAGAAAACGACGTCAGTGTTTCCGGTTTGGAATTAGACCCCACAGAAATTAGAAATCAGATCCCATGGGGCAACAGTCTCATACATATTAACGGTAAACCGTTTATCTTTAAGCATTGGATTAAGTCCGGTATTGTGTTTGTAGGAGACTTTTGTCCTAAAGTATTTGTTCACGCTACTGACATTCGAAATCAGCCCATCAACAAAACAAACTACATTGCCGAGACGTATCAGATCAGAAAAGCAATACCTAACATTTGGATCAAGAAACTCGCGGCTACCAAATTGACTCAATTCATTGCTCCCTCTATAAATGAAAGAGTTCTGAATGGGGATAATCACACGACTGACCTGAACAATTTGAAATCCAAGACAGTGTATAATAATTCTTGTTCAGAACAAAAACACGTAAGTAGAAGTGAAGTGTACTGGAAAACCTTCTTACAACTCCCACATGACTTTAATTGGATACAAGTTTGGAATTTTAAGATTAAAAAACTAGGGGCCTACATATAAATAAATATAAAGAATTCAGTTTCAAATTATATACAGCATCCTCCCAAATAAAACTAACATGACTAAATGGAATTTAAGTAGCTCGTCTAGTTACTATATGTAATGAACTTGACGACCTCAATCACTATTTGTTTTCCTGTAAGTCTCTGAAACAATTTTGGAACAACATTGGCTATCTCATGAATCTTAACTTACGCATCAAGCATGACATTAAGTTGAAAGAAATAGTGGGAGGCTATAATATTAATGATATTAATTTCGCCACGGTTAACCTCTTAATAATAACAGCCTCTTTCACTGTGTATAAATGCAGAGTAATTAACGCATTCAATTCAAACACTACTTTTAATTATAAACTTCTTTGGAAAACGTTAAAAATTTAAATTGTATTCACAAACTGTATTATACCAAATTTCAAAACATTTGTCTGTTAATTAATTTGTAATGCTTCTGTTTTCTTCTTTTGTTTTGTACAATTGTGTGCTTTTGACATGTAATTGTATTGATGGATAAACAATAAAACGCCTGGAAAAGGTAAAAGAGAAAAAAATCATAGCACAAAGCAAGCCTCTACGCGTCACATTACGTCACGAGTTGGGTGTCCTGTTTGCAAAACAGTATGTCTGAAGTTACCTCCAAAGCAGACACCTGAAGCACCATTTCATCGTACTGTATACAGATACAACCAGGCTGATTGGGATTCATTTCGATCATTTGTTGCTGATGCACCTATTAAGAACATTTTTAGTCACTGTGCACCCAAAATTGCATCCCTGGTGTCTGACTGGATATATGAGGGAATGAGCCAGTTTATTCCTCATAAGTGTTACCAACAGAAACCTAATTCTCAACCATGGTTTACACCTGGAATGTGCTGCAGCAATCGCTCATAGAAATCACTATTTCCACACCTACAATAGAAATCGTTGCGATGAAAATAAATATGAATTCCGTAGAGCCAGCAACAGATGTAGTCGGATATTGAAAGCAGCTAAGGAGAGCTACCAATCAACAGTCAGAGAGAGGATAGATCAGCAACTTCTTGGTTCTAAAGAATTTTGGAGAACCACAAACAAGGTTTTAAACCGTGGAAAGTCTTCAATTCCAACCATTGTCAATGGACCAGAAATTCTCACATCTTCTTCTGACAAAACTTCTCTATTTGCCAAGTTATTTGCTGAAAATTCTAACATGGATGATTCCAATCACCCATTACCTGAGTTTCTCTCGGACAGAAGTTGTTCTATCTCGGATGAAAATATCTGTGAAGCAAGTAAAATCAGTATTCTCTTCATTATCTGTGTCAAAAGCCACAGGTCCTGATGAAATTCCGGTGATTGTGCTAAAAAGCCTCTTGCCAGAGCTATCACCCATCTTGGCTAAGCTTTTCAATCGCTGTGTTAAGGAGAAATGTTTCCCTTCTTCCTGGAAGAAGTCATCTGTTTGTCCAGTTTATAAAAATACCGGAGAGAAATGCGATCCTGGCAAGTATAGACCGATAAGCCTTCTGCCTATCGTAAGCAAGGTTTTTGAGGCACCAGTAAATAAACGGATCAAAAAACATCTTGATGACTGTAAGTTACTCAGTGATAAGCAGTATGGTTTTCGATCATCCAGGTCTACGGCCGATGTCCTGACAGTCATTACAGATCGCATTAGTAATGCCCTTGATCAGTCATTTTCTACCCGTCTCATTGCCCTGGACATCTCCAAGGCATTTGACAGAGTCTGGCATAAGGGACTCCTGCATAAACTCCAGGCCTATGGAATTGCTGGTAGGGTGTTTGGAGTTATCAAATCATTCCTCACAGGTCGTCCCATGAAGGTCGTTCTGAATGGTCAATCATCCGACACACACACTTTAAATGCTGGTGTTCCCCAGGGTTCGGTACTTGGTCCGACACTGTTTCTAATATTCATAAATGACCTACCAGATCATGTGTTGTTGTCATTCATTGACATATTTGCAGATGACACAACAGTTTACAACCACACACACAAAAACCTTTCTCGTGTGGACCTGGCTACTAATCTGAGTTCTGATCTATCTCAAATCACGTCATGGGGTGAACGTTGGCTGGTAAATTTCAATGCCACCAAGACTAAACTTCTGTCTGTTAATCATCAACGATCTGTCCAAGCATATCCCCCATCTTCATGAAGGGTGAAATGATAAATGAACAGTCAAGCCTGGACAGACTGCTCCGTCTGAAGATCACAACTGATCTCAAATGGAATTCTTATATCTCAGAGGTGGGGAAACAAGTCTCCAAGATGATAGGATCCTTCTATCGGTCAAGCAAAATACTGACCCCTGAGGCCATCCTCTACCTCTACAAATGTCAAGTCAGGCCCAAGATGGAACATTGTGCCCATATCTGGACAGGTGCCTCCAAAGCATCACTATCTGTTCTTGATAGACTGCAACACCGCATCAAGGGACTAGTTGGTGAGGAGCTTTTTTCCTCCCTCCAACCTCTGTCACATCGTAGGAATGTAGCCAGCCTTTCACTGTTCTACCGTTATTACTACGGGGATTGTTCTGCTGAGCTACATGAGTTGGTTCCTAAGCGCAGGGATTTCTCTCGTGTTACTCGTTTTGCTAAACAAGCAGGTGAACACCCTCACTATCTTCGACTCCCCAAAATCAAGAGTAAGTTCCATTTGGATAGCTTCTTCCCTTGAACAGCATTACAATGGAACAACCTTCCTGCTGATTGTTTTCCACCAACTTACGATCTAATTAAGTTTAAGAAAAATATCAACAAATGTAATCTTGCTTAAATGGTGGATGTTATCGCAAATGTAACCCCTTACACTCTAGTGGCGTTTTGGCCTTGTTTGGGGTGACTGACAGTAAATATAAAAAAAAAAAAAAAAAACATGTCTGGTGACGTCACGGTTCGTCGATCGATGAGACGTCACGTTGGTCAGCACAAAGGATATTCACGGTCCTTTCTTGTACCCTTCCTGCGTGTTGTTGATGGAGTGTATTGACATTCTTTCTCCAAAGCATGAAAGGTCTATCTTATAAATTTTACCAAGACTTTACTACCAACCGAGTTTGAAAATAAATAATTTAAAATTTTAAAAGACGTTTCAGAGATTTTTTTTGGATAAACTTTGGTGATAATTACATAAATATATAAAGTTTGTCAGTTACAGATCCGTTTAATTGCTGTTAGTGAAATTTGTTTGTTTGTTTGGTTTTTTTTAAATTCAGATTTCATTTAATCACAAGTTACTTCAAACACTGTTTAAAACGTTAACATAAAAATTACTTTTTATGTCTTTCTGACCGATTTTCCTGCACTGAAATAATTAAGTTCCCGTGTTTTTCACTAATTAGAAATGAATCACTATTTCCAACTTCCCGCCATTACTGAGAACAAGTTCCGACACGCCTGTTAACTTGTGTTGTAGTATGTGACGTCATCTTTGGAAAAGCCCGACTCAACACAGACTGGGCGATGATATATTCACCAGTCCCCTGTTGTTGGCGATGAATGGAGGTAGAGTTGGTGGTGGGGCACCAATTGGAGTATTAAGAATGTTGTTTACGAAGACAATGATATTTGTAACAGCCTCTACGGTCCATTTTGTGTCAGGTCTCTGACGTCGCCTGTGTTCCTCAACATCCCACTTTTGTAGTTCATCGATCATGCGGACGATATCTTGCTCAGACCTGATGTGAAACTGTTCTCTAAAAATACGGGAATTGTTAAAACTTGAGTGAAAATAGCGCAATTCTCCCGTCACCGTATGGTGGAGGACTAACCCGAACGAAATGTTAATTTTAGCCCGACATTGGAGTTGGAAGAATACCGTACGTAGCGCTTCTTCCGAGGGAACACCAGGGCCAATGTTTCTGGATCCTAATAATCTGAAATTGTAAATGTCTTGGACGGACCTGCCGATCATTATGATGAGTCCTAATGGACGGCCAGTGCTCACACATTATGTGAAAGACATCCGCGCCATCCTCCACATCGGGGAATACCACGGGGTCCTCATGTAGGGGGTGGTTTACAACTCGTGGTGAGCGGTCTGGATCATCAGCTGGGCGGCCATTTTGTGAGTTGGCTCCATCAACCGTGGGATGATCAATCTGACCGATCGATGGGCTGTCTAAGGAGGAGAGTTAATGGGTGGGTTGTCTGCGGGTCCGTTGTTTCGATCGGCAACTGGGTGGTTTGGATGTTTTGTCTTAATATGACGCATCATTAAGTTGTCGCGTCGAGTAAATGTCTTTGAACATATCGCGCACTGGATAGACGGCGGGCCCACCCCTTAAGACAGAATTTCTTCAATACTGTCTAAAGTTAATTGCGAATTAAGGTCAGTGCCAAGCTAAGCTGCGAGATAAACACTACTACATCAACGAAACGCTAAGCTGCGAAATTACGGGAAGACCTAAGCACGCTTGACCATTCAGAGCACAATACAATGGTTACGTAACGACTTGCCCAGACTTGTCCGTGACGTCACACAGGCAACTTCATTCATCACGGCAACTTCATTCATGACGAGGTCAACACGTCTTAACTCGCCCTTACATGCCCGGTGACGAAACACTAATACACGACATCTAGTACCCTGTTCACACAAACACACTCATCATACACCAGAGTTAATTATTTATAGAAATATGTTTTTTCCCACAGCAGCAGCGCGCACCGTTGCTTGGTAATGCATTCTGTCACTTGGTGACTGCTGTCACCGATCGTTCCTTAGAAAACCGTCGTCAGCAATAATAATAATAATAATAATAATAATAATAATAATAAGTGGACTTATATAGCGCACGTATCCACCAACTAAGTGGTGCTCAATGCGCATTATATCATTACCCCTGCTCATAAGGCTCATAAATCATTCCTGAAACCATCTCAGCTCCCTGGGGAGTATACAGCTCAATTGCTGCCATTACAGCGCATATAGGGCTAATCAACCAACTCTGCCCTCACAGGTACCCATTTAACATTGGTCTTTAATCACCTGGTTGCGACCCGGGCTTGCCCGAGCGTGTTTGGGATTGGCCACTTTAAATTTCGCGTTGCTGCTTGTGAATCATCCAGGGTTTTGTTCAATAAATACTGTAAAGGGCCATTTAACCGTACATACATTAGGTTTTTAAATTTTATTTTATGAAGGACCTTTTTAAATAAGAACAGTGTAGTTGGTATTTTCAAACCATACACAACATTTTATACAGGTTGAGTTATATGAGTTAATGGGTGTAACTTGTGTAGCTATATAGATTTTTAATTTTAATGAATGACAAATTTGCTGCACTATTCGCAAGAGTGAATGTTAAACTTTCGGTTGTCATCCTGTTTCGGTTGTTTAGACGGGTATTTTTGTAAACACCCAATTATGTTAGACCATCCTTCCTCCATGTTTAGACGTTGTGGTGCACGACTTCATACCTTCATTGCATACGTTGTGCTAATACCATCTTGACCACAGTCAATCACTACGTGTTGTTTGTGTGAACATACAAAGGCCACGACCATTGTTGACCAATGGTTCGTTCGGTCATAAACGCGGGCCTGTTCGAACACGTTCCTCCAGCTAGACAGCAGACGACAACGAACCATGCTACACTGTTCGCTCTATGGATGTTATACGTAAAAAATTGGTATATCCCAACATCTTATACAGTAGTAATTCTCACGTTTTACTTATTACAATACTTATACAGAGACAAAAATTATAAAATTTATATTATACAAACAAACAAACAACAAATCGTTTTAAAATATTACTTAAACAGACACCGTCCCTCAGTAATTATGGAACACCCCTACTAAAATGGTATGGGCCGGCTCCTCATATTATGCTAATGAGGTGTTACATGGGCTAAATCCAGCCTTCTGATTGGTCGAGAGGCTCGGAAAAAGGGGGAAAGGGGGCGGGGCTTTACCTATACAGACGGGCATCACTACTGCGATGCTTGGTAGAGTTGGCATTATAACAGGGGCGAGTGATGTCGGGAAAATCCGTGAACAGTACGTGGAAAGATGAGCGGGAGTCGAAGGTTGCGAACATTGGGCTGATTGCTTGAACTGTAGACGCAGTGCCGTTGACGCTGACGTTAGTGGTTGCGTCAAGGAGTCGACAATTGCGGACATCAACCAAGAGGTTGAAATGTCGAAGAAAATCAGCGCCCAATATTGGCTGTTGAACATCAACTATGGTGAATATCCATCGGCATGTCCGTCGCAGTCCTACATCCAGTGTGAGTGACCGTTCACCGAAAGTGGCAATTGCGGATTTATTTGCTGCCTGTAGTTGAAAACCATGGTATGGCCGTAGAAAAGGCGACTTTGTGATGGGCCAGCGGAACTTGTCGCCGCTAGTGGCTGGCACTGCATGTCGTTTCCCGAGAACGAGCACGGTTTTTTGCACTTACGGGCATTGTCACCGAAATTGGCGTGGGACGAGCGATTCCTTGCACGCGAACGGGAGCGTTGAGGACGGGTTGATAGATTCTGTAGTTGTACTGTGAGGCGATTTACTTCCCCCCGAAGGCGCCCCACTTCATTCTGCAGGTTCGTAGGTTGGGCCGAACTCGCTGCTGTTGTGGTCATGGGTGTCATAGAATTGACTAATCGGGATTGTACTGCAACATCCATGACTTTGTCGGCGAGCTCCGCCAGTTGTTCCATCTTCAGGGAGTCTCCGGCAGTCGTTATGACTAGTTGAACATTTGCCGGCAGGCGTTGGAGAAACAACTGGCGCAGGATAGTATGGTGTTCTAAAGACGCCATATGTGCGTCGCGTCGTGCCGTCGCGTCGCCTGTGCCGTCGTCCGTCGCGTCGTGCCGTCGTCCGTCGCGTCGTGCCGTCGTCCGTCGCGTCGTGCCGTCGTCCGTCGCGTCTTGCCGTCGCGTCGCCCGTCGCGTCGCCCGTCGCACGCGTCGCCCGGGTGTGGTTGTTGTGCCTCTGGGTGGCGCTGTTGTGCATCTTCGCTAGCCTATGTGACGACGACGACGACGACCTGCATCAGCTATTTACTACTGCACTAGCAATCAATGGAGGACAGAAGTGCGCCACCCAGAGGCACAACAGCGCCACCCGGACGACGCGACGGGCGACGCGACGGGCGACGCGACGCGACGGCAAGACGCGACGGACGACGGCACGACGCGACGGACGACGGCACGACGCGACGGGCGACGCGACGGGCGACGCGACGGCACGACGCGACGGACGACGGGCGACGCGACGTGCGACGCGACGTGCGACGCGACGGGCGACGCGACGGTACGACGCGACGGAAGACGGCACGACGCGACGGACGACGGCACGACGCGACGGACGACGGAACCCACAGCCACTATATAAATCAATTGAAAAACAGGCGACGCGACAGGCGACGGCACGACGCGACGCACGACGCAAAGGGCGACGGCACGACGCGACGGACGACGGCACGACGCGACGGGCGACGGCACAGGCGACGCGACGGCACGACGCGACGCACATATGGCGTCTTTAGAACACCATAGGATAGAGTCCTCTAACGCCCGGTCGCCGAGGAGTTGGCGCATATGTCGCAACAACTGTGTCGGTTTACGGACCGGTCTCCCAGAACTTCATCCGTAAGGAGTTGCTGCAGCCGTTTCTGTTCAGTCGCCGTGGTTCTTCTAATAAGCTCCGCACGCAGTGTTTTGTAAGGGTTGTCTTTTGGTGGGTCGAGGAGAAGGTCCCTCACTTCTTGTGCAATTGCAGGGTTGAGGGCCGCGATGATGTAATCGTATTTGGTTTTCTCCGTGGTGATGCCTCTTGTGGCAAACTGGGCTTCCACTTGAGCGAACCATACATGTGGATCCGCTGGCCAGTATGGTGGTAGCTTCAGGTTGACTGGGGCCACAATCTAATTACTGTCTGTGTTGTCAGGCATCTTCGTATCACGTCTGGGTCACCAATTTGGTGTGTTTCAATGAAGAAAAACAAGTCACACCATTTTTTGTGTTCGGAGATAAACCTTTATTCTGACTGGAGATCAACAGTAATACATATGAACTTTTACATGGAAGAAAACACTACACAGTCAGTGGGGACCATGGGTAGGGAGCACTACACAAGCACAGCCGCTGTTCCCCTCATGCAGTAATAGCTTAGCATCCAAGCAAATAGCTTAACATGCCCGGTAAGCATTTTCCCCCTGAACACGCCCTCCTTTCTAAGTTGTCGATCACTTCACTTTCGTCAATACCTTTCCTTATGTGGAACAAGGACATGTTGTATGTCATGATTTTGCACACGTTTCTACCCTTAGACGCGGAAGCCAAGCTTCTCATTGGCTAAGACGCTAAACTAGGCTAATGGTTTATTCATTCCTACGCCCCAGATTTCTAATAATATAATAATAATAATAATAATAATGCATTTATAATGCGCCGTCTATCTAGGCATGCCTATTCAGAGGCGCAACAATTAACACAGCAAAAGTATGAACATTATAGAAAGTACACACATACACATACTATAGGCCTATATATATATTATATATATATATATATATATATATATATATATATATATATATATATATATATATATATATATATATATATATATATATATATATATATACATATCTCTCCAAGCACATTTGGCAATTGAAAAGGAACAAGAAACCATTCACCATCAACTGGTCGGTAGCCTGTAGATCTCAAGCATACAACAGTGAATCGAAACGGTGCAACCTTTGCCTCACAGAGAAGCTATCCATCATAAACGCCGACAAGAGGATACTCCTGAACAAACGACCCGAACTCATATCAAAATGCCGCCATGAAAACAAGTTCTACCTCCGCAACTTCAAAAGCGATGACACGTGACGAGGAACAGTACGCGTCAACAAACCACAAACTGCCAACAAACAAGCTTACACACAAGGCCCGCAAACAATAGGTAATTACCACGCATCATTGAGCGAGTAACCTGTACGTGCGCGTGTAGGCCTATATATATATAGGAGTAATCACTTGGTGACTATCAGTTGTCTGATGATCGCATAACGCGTGAAACTCGGAGTTACAACTACCAGCGTTCCACTAGTTTTACTACAAGTATATATATATATATATATATATATATATATATATATGTACTTGTAGTAAAACTTGTGGAACGCTGGTAGTTGTAACTCCGAGTTTCACGCGTTATGCGATCATCAGACAACTGATATCGAGATATATATATATATATATATATATATATATATATATATATATATATATATATATATATATATATATATATATATATATATATATATATATATATATATATATATATATATATATATGACGCTTGGTGTGGGGAGCTTGGGTAGGGAGCATTACACGTGGGCCACGTTTAATGACTGAGCGGGTCAGTCACGGTGATTGTTTGGCCGTGGTTCACCCACGAACCTTGTTCGGTGTGAAGGGGTGGACTCCAAGGAAAGTATTCGGAAAATAGACTAAGGCCCGTATTTTAGAACGTTCCTTTACTGCAAAGGACGCCTTTATGCCTATTGTTCTCTGAGAACAATAGGCATAAAGGCGTCCTTTGCAGTAAAGGAACGTTCTAAAATACGGGCCTAAGTCCAAAGGACGGCTCCAAGCCACGTGGCGGGAGGGTGTGGCACGCACGCAAGCTTCTCGCTGGTGTTGCATTATGCATTGCGTTACCGCTGGATATGCATGAGGAAAAGTAGCGTCCTTGTATGGATTGAATATTCATAGCGGACAATCGAGGGTCCGGGGAAACAACCCTGGGACTTAGACTGCTTGAAATTGCATCGTAAGCAAAATATTGGAAGTGGAAGAAGTGAAATAGAGGGTGCTAATATTAATTTGTCAAAAATCAAAGGGTAAGATTCGTAACACTAAGAACAAGACCGCTTAAAATGTACACGGGAGAAGAAGAAAATATGAAATAAAACAGCTTGTTTCCCTCCCCTTTTATAGATGTTTTTATTTTTATATTTAATAAGTGTTAATATTGGTTATTTCGGTAAGAACATTTAGTGATTAGGTAACTTTGCCTAAGCAGACACATTTGGCATAAAATCCATTTATTCTGGGATAGCTCACTTTCATGAAATTTTCGAAACATTTTTTAAATTAAAAAAATATAATAATAAAATTTATATTTCACCAAAATTATCAATCTCACAACATCTGAACTTTATGCTCGAAGTGTCTGCTTTGCCAAGCTTACCTATTCACAAAATTTTAAATCGTAGTAATTACTAATAGTTGAAAAAATCGCTCCATTTTTGTACATGTGGGGCTAGGACCAAGGAAACGGAGGGAGTCCAGTTGGTCTATTCAGTACCCACCTCTGGTTTTGAAAGCGTGTAGAACCAATTAAGTGTCCAGTTGTAAACACAGGTCATGGGAAGTGTGAATTCAGTACAGGGACGGTAGCATGGATTCTCGTCGACGATTCTCATTGGTGATGCCATTGGAAGAACCGCTAAAGAAAATTCAAACAAAATACAAAATTCTATAAAGCTACAAATAGGTAAAATAGGCTTACACGTCAATATATTAAATGAGCGCCCAGTAGCGCTATATACCCTTCAAAAACTGAGGTGTTAAAATAACATTGGGCGATTCTCCCAAAATGAACACCATACCATCACCAACGTTCCAAACAAGTTAGTTTTATGTAAAACTGTAATCAATTATGTTTTTTGAGACAACAAATAGCGAAGAGGGACGGTGGTGGTGGTGGGGGGCACCCCACGTTTTTGACGAATCCACCCCCCAAAAAGGCACACAGCTTTACAAGAAAAACAATTTTACCAACATTGGTTGTTGCCCCAAATATGTTTAAAAAGGGATGAAGCTGTGCGATTTGTTTGCCAAATCATTTATTCGTCACTGCTTGCATGTCACTCTCTCCCCCCAAACACAGACTTTCATGATGCTCACCAGTTAAGATGAAAATAACGTCAACTAGACATTTAAGTGTTTGTCCTTTGGACGAACACAGAGCTGTTACGTTAACGACGTTGTGTTGTTTACAGTTAATGACCTTGACCTTAGGTATTAATGGAGTACGCCATGAACTAATTCAACGGAGACTGATATTGAGGGTGTCTTGTTTTGTCCTGTTTGGACTGGAAGGAAAGGTCAAAGTGGGGTCGTGTTTGTGAATTTAATGTCAGATAAGTTGTAAGGTACAGGAGTCTGCATGAAATGATCTTGACCTTTGTTTTTGCAAGGTGTTTGTCCTTCGGACGAACACAAAGTTGTTACGATTCATAATGTGTGGTTTATTTGCATTTCATTCGTGAGGATGTTTGGTTGCAGTCAAAAAAATAATAAGAATTCCTCAGTACTATTTTTGTTCTAATATGTTAAAGAAACTTCATCGCATTGTTTTTGTACCCTAAAATATTGATTTTTATTCAAACTTCCTGTTGAACCGGAAGTAGAGGTCATTATGAGGTCACGATACCACAGCGCACATTCACAGTACCCATCAAGTCTATAACTGCAAAAGTTTAAGTATCGAGTGTATACTTCTTGAGTTATGGTTCAAAATGGATTTGCTAATTAAATATTCATGAGACTGTAAATGGAAACCGGATGACATCACGATGACGAAATTTAGTTTTTCATACTAAGTTTACAATTTGGTGTATAGTTTGACCCAATACAATAAAGTTTAATTTTCGGCCCTTTGCATTGTACACTGTAATTTGGAACGCTAAGAACAATGATTATGTCACTTTTAAAACCGGTCACTTGAGGGCGCTATACGTGAGTGAATCTATATTATAGCTGGCAATAGCATACACAGTCAACCCGTACACCGTACACATACACATGTATCCTCAATTTACCCTAAATGACGCACCTAAGGTTATATAATCAACTGGACGGTAACTTACAAATGAAATTAGCAGTTTGGTGTTTCAGTTTGTTTCAGTGAAGGATTCTCTTGTAAAATGCTGAATTTCAATGTATGATCATGGAGGAAGGAAACGTCTTGAGCGCCATTTTTTGAGATGCACAGAATTGTGGTCATCAGAAAATTGATGTTGGTATAATGACTCACCCCAAACTGTTAAAGTTGATGGGGGCACAGAAAATGTACCCAAGAAGAAAAACAGTTGAAATCAGGTTTCATCTTATTCGAGATGGTTGTAAAATTGTTTTTAAACTTGAAAATAAAAATATTGTTTTCGATTTTTACAATAAAATGGTGTAATTTGGAGAAGCTCTCAAAACTTTTAAACCTTCTTGAAAGACCAATAAAATGGAAGGTGGTTAAATTTCTTGCAAAAAGTACTTTAAACTTTCAAATGTGTAAAAATGCTGTTAACATTTTGTCAAATAAAAGATTTCTTTTCATAACCATGATATTAATGTTTCATTTTCTCAATAATTTTCCACTACCGTCGAAATAAACACCAACGAATTAAGTAGTCTTCGTTCGCTTCTTCTATAAGGAATGTGTCCAAGTTGAGGATCAGTATTTCTTTAAAAAATCATTGCAAATGCAACGCATTCCTATATTTTGGTTTCCACAGACAACAGCTTGTTGACGGTATAGAACAATAAAATCACAGATGTTCGTGAAAAAAAAATTGAGGTCATGTAAATCTCTTACTATTTGTATCTAGTAAAATCAGTGGTTAAACAACTTTTCCACTTTCACAAGCACTAACTTTCCAGTAAATCATACAATTTCACTATAATTTTTATTTCTGTAACAAGCACGACTTAGATAAGTTTATGCAACCATGCAGTAATACGCCATAGTTTTGTAAGTTTTCCGAGAAATGCTAAGCCAAAGGTAGGTGCGTCATTTCACGAGTGCGGCGAATTACGTACATGGACGATACATGGCCAGCACACTAATGACAAAATGTTAACGTTAGTTTTGTATAGTCATTATCTGTATACTAAAACAAATTATACATGTATAGGTTTCTCACTAATAGATTTAGGTCATAAAGACCTTACAAAAAAATCATTGGGGATCGTCGTTCACTTCACCGAATAATCCTAACGTTAACGTTTAAACAACGACAGAAGTCTCACATGTACGGACAAGTTGTGCATCACCGCGGTCACCGGGGCAAACCGCTGGTACGTAGGTTACCGAGAGGAAAATCAATAATAACGAAAACTACGTTCAGAGAGATCGTTTTTAAATAGACTCGCTTCAGCCCACCGTGATATTTGTGCGTGTACTATGTACAAAGACATTGAGATTCACTAGCGATTAATGAAGTGACTGGGTCACACAGTGCATGTGTTTTGTACACAGATACAAAACGCGCTATAAATGATGTCATGATGACGTCACAAGACATTGCAGGCCAAAAGGCACATCTACAATACCCCACAAATGTATAACTGAAAAAAAGTTTGATGATCGGGTGTATACTTCTTGAGCTATGGTGGTAAGAAGATTGCCTAATTAAATATTCATGTAACTATAACTAAGCTAATTAATTAAGAATTTTAGTCTAATGACATTTACAAACTACGTCAAGGCATAAGCTTCCATATGGTATATGATTTGACTCTTTCTGATATTCCTAAGAAGGACTTTTGCCACCAAGACCTCTCACACGTTAAGGCAATGGGGTTTGGTCGGAAATAAAGTATAATAATAATAATAACTAGACATTTAGGTTTTTGTCCTTTGGACGAACACAGCTGTTACACGTTAATGACGTTGTGTTGTTTACAGTTAATGACCTTGACCTTAGATACTAGAGTATGCCATGAACTATTTCAACGGAGACTGATACTGAGGGTGAGGGTGTCTTGTTTTGTCTTGTTTGGACTGGAAGGAAAGGTCAAAGTGGGGTCGTGTTTGTGAATTTAATGTCAGATAAGTTGTTATGGTACATGAGTCTGCATGAAATGATCTTGACCTTTGTTTTTGCAAGGTGTTTGTCCTTCGGACGAACACAAAGCTGTTACGATTCATAATGTGTGGTTTATTTGCATTTCATTCGTGAGGATTTTTGGGTGCAGTCAAAAAAATAATAAGAATTCCTCAGTACTATTTTTGTTCTAACATGTTAAAGAAACTTCATCGCATTGTTTTTGTACCCTAAAATATTGATTTTTATTAAAGCTTCCTGTTGACCCGGAAGTAGAGGTCATTATGAGGTCACGATACCACAGCGCACATTCACAGTACCCATTAAGTCTATAACTGCAAAAAGTTTAAGTATCGAGTGTATACTTCTTGAGTTATGGTTCAAAATGGATTTGCTAATTAAATATTCATGAGACTGTAAATGGAAACCGGATGACATCACGATGACGAAATTTAGTTTTTCATACTAAGTTTACAATTTGGTGTATAGTTTGACCCAATACAATAAAGTTTAATTTTGAACCGGAAGTAGAGGTCATTATGAGGTCACGATACCACAGCGCACATTCACAGTACCCATCAAGTCTATAACTGCAAAATGTTTAAGTATCGAGTTATACTTGAGTTATGGTTAAAAATAGATTTGCTAATTAAATATTCATGAGACTGTAAATGGAAACCGGATGACATAACGATGACGAAATTTAGTTTTTCATACTAAGTTTACAATTTGGTGTATAGTTTGACCCAATACAATAAAGTTTAATTTTGAACCGGAAGTAGAGGTCACGATGCCACAGCGCACAGTCACAGCAATTCATCAAGTCTATAACTGCAAAAGTTTAAGTATCGAGTGTATACTTCTTGAGTTATGGTTCAAAATGGATTGCTGCTAATGAAATATTCATGAGACTGTAAATGGAAACCGGATGACATCACGATGACGAAATTTAGTTTTTCATACTAAGTTTACAATTTGGTGTATAGTTTGACCCAATACAATAAAGTTAAATTTTCGGCCCTTTGCATTGTACACTGTAATTTGCAACGCTAAGAACAATGGTTATGTCACTTTTAAAACCGGTCACTTGAGGGCGCTGTACGCGAGTAAATCTATAATTTTTAAGACTTTGGACCTCATGTTTGATATCTGACGCACAAACTTCACAAAAATCTTAATTACATCGTTGTTGTCCCCTAAAATATTGATTTTTAGTCAGACTTCCTGTTGAACCGGAAGTAGAAGTCAATATGGGTCATTCTTTTGATGAACTATAACATGGATAAAATCCGAGAATATGCCACAAAGATTATCAATATCTGCCATGTGGTTCAGAAGATATGAATTGTTGATTAAATGTTGACCTGGATTCTGGGTCTAATGAAATAAGCATGTATTCCATGTATTAAGAAGCCTTATCCATGGCAAGAAATCAAATAAAACAATGTCATTGTTTTTTATGTAACATTCAGCTGAATCATTACCTTTAAACTGTAAAATTTCCATAGAAAATTGCCATAAATAAGTACATCTTTTATAAGGAACACATGCTTACCTTGTTAGGATGGCCTAGGAGACAACACATTGTAATTTGAAGGATAACTGTAAAATGAACAGAAACAAACAATAATGAAATGATCTTCTGATTGTTTTATGTATTTATTTCTCTGTAACTGTTGAAAATACATGTTCATAAATAGTCTTTGTAAAGTTATTGTTTAAATGTGTCTTTTTAGAGTTCATGTTGTAGATGAACTCAGTGACTGAAAATAATATTCACATGATAAGGTCATATTCGTGTTGCTGCTGCATAAATGAGCCAGTAATTTTCAGTCAATGTGTTTATCTTTAACAAGGACACCGATTCCATGCCCCTGTAGAAAGTCTGCTCTGATTGTGGCAATACTGTCCCTTTAATATCTTTACACCAACTTGTGTTTATGGGATTGATGGTCAGTACTTGGGTTCAACTATCCTAAATGCTTGCATAAAAATAACTATGACCTTGAATTGGATAATCTGACAAAATGTATAGCAAGGCTGACAAGAGTGGGGGATGTTTACTATGTTTACATAGCCCAACTCTCAGTAATATACATTTTACTAGATCACACAACAGATATTGTTTTATAATAACTACACGTGTGGGGAATTTTTGGTCTAGTCCAAAAACATTTCCTGTGTACTATGATTGTTCTAACATGTTAAAAAAAATACCTTAAATTAGTTAGATGTGTTTTAAGGTACTGAAAACAATTCTCATGAAGGTACAGACTTCTACAGATAGGATAGATCCATATAAATTAATTTGAAACATATATTAACTCCTTTTTGAAGAATCGACTTCAACTCTTGGCCATTGGATCGAAAAGTTATACAGACTCTGACACACCTCGTAGCAGTAGCAAGTGTTCTTTGGTTTCAATCTGGAGTAAAAAGGGTGGAAAACTTTATTTTACAAGTGTGAAGGATTAATACTTGTGTGTAGTTATGATACGATGGGCTGTAGACAATTACATGTACTATTTATACTAATTAAGATACATGTATATATTCAATATATACTGATAGTGTATATAATATTGGTGTGGTCCCCTTTAAGTTTTTCTAGATATTGAAATTCCTAAATTGTTATTCATAATTAAGGTTCTGCTAATACAAATTCAGCTTAGATGGTGATGATACATGCCTAAGAATTGATGGCCAATTAATCACTTATTCAATGTAAAAAGAAACAATAAACATTTTAAGCTTTCTCAATAGACCTTATGCATTGACGTCATCACGCCGCCATCTTAGAGGTAAAATGATGATGAAACAATGGAAAACGCACATTTATACACACGGTGCCACAGATTGGGCCAATGAGCAACCTTCTTTTGACCTCTAGCCGAGGGCGCCCTACTCAAATGACGTCATGTGCATAAGGTCTATACATGCTTGCTAGGAATTGAGCGACAACACATATTTTAAAAAATTTGGTGCGAAATAACCAATAATGCACAGCCCTAAAGTAATATTAGTTTTCCACACTAAATCTGCCCATAAAATGCTTTTATTTTCTCATTTTGTCTTTTTCTGTTCGGGGGGGGATAGATTCATCAAAAGTTAATTAATAATTGTTTGAGTGCAGAAAAACTTACATGATGTTCATCATCCACACCATTATAAGTAGTGTAAACTGTAGATGTTTTACCTACTACTACTAGTAACGTTAATAGTAGTGTAACATCCCCATGTGTGTGTATTTTGTTAATAAAACAGCGAACAGATCATGTCCACATATCATGGTGACCCCTCCATCCATATTTGTACAGAACATTGACAATGGTTGTACACATAGCTATACTATAGTCAACCCGTACACACACATACACATTTACATGGCCAGCACACTAATGACAAAATGTTAACATTAGTTTTGTATCGTCATTAGCTGTATACATGTATAATTAATGTGAAAGTTTACATACCTTCAAATGAAACAAAGTAATGAAGACCCCTTCCATTAACTGTGAAACGATTCTCCAACGATCATTGGGACGAAAACAAATGATATCGTATCGTCACATTTACAGACCTAACTTTCTAACTCAAAAATACACAACGTCAGTTTTAACACTCACGGACAAGTTGTGCATGAGAAACTCCAACTACAATTGCGTTATCAGACATCGTCATTTAAATAGACTGGATTAAGTCGCTCGATTAAGTCTGTGTGTGTATTATGTACGAAGATATTATGGAGAATCACTTCCGAATAATGTAGGACTTGGTCACATAGTCCATGTGTTTTGTACACAGATACAAAATGCGCTATAAATGATGTCATGATGACGTCACAGGACATTGCAGGCCAAAAGGCACATCTACAGTACCCCACAAATGTATAACTGAAAAAAGTTTGACGATTGGGTGTATACCTCTTGAGATATGGTTATAACAAGATCGCCTAATTAAATATTCACGTGACTATAACTAAGCTAATTAATTAATAATTTTAGTCTAATGACATTTAGAAACTAAGTCAAGGCATAAGCTTCCATATGGTATATGAGTTGACTCTTTCTGACAATGCTAAGAAGGCCATTTGCCGCGAAGAAAGTGCACGTGTTAATGCAATGGGGTTTTGCCGGAAATAAAGAATAATGTATAACTAGAGCTCAATTGTATTCGTGAACGAATACCCAGCTGTTTCGCTATTTTTTATCACATTAACTTCCACTTTGAGCGGCTCTAACAACGTTGCTGTATCGGCGCCCTCCCCCAATAACTGTAAATGTACACCGTCCATGATGTTGTCACTCCTGCAAATGAACACCATACGTATATGGTGACTTATATATACCCGATTTCATAAATCACGTGAATAACACCCATAGTAAAGATGCAATTATTGTCTTTTGTTATTTCCTTCTCATTTAATCACTAGCAGTACACTCTTTTGTTTTCTAAGCTGCTGCAACTGGCCATGTCCAATTTGGCAGGGTGCTAAGTTGGAAGATTGCGAAACATTACGACACCCGGCCGGCATCACGTTTTGCCGCCATGCGGTCGACCGTCGACCGTCGACGGTCGACATTTAAACAATTTGTTGCTATATTTATCAATGATGCGCCTTCACGATGAAGGTTTGCCAAATTAAGAGGTATACATCTGCAATTGAGATATCTAATTTTAAATTGGGGTTATGGCGTTAAGTTTCGCAATTTGATGAAAACATGCACGGTCGACACCTATAAATAGAAATAAAGTTATGATTATATTTTTACTTATTACTTTAGTGGTCGATCGTCAAATAAAACAATGGTAACAGTTACAACGGGAGGTAAACACGCGTAGCACGATAAACGTAAGAATTCTAGAAGATTTAACACCACTATTCATCAACTTATATTCATTCGAAGGTATCGGGTGTGGTCATTTTACCTGTGGTCCCCTAGGGTTAATCGTTGTATGACCGCCCAACCCTATAAACTAAAACTTTATGTATTATAACCACATGCCACTTTTTTTACACAATTACTAAGATATAACACATTGGAAAAAATACGGCCGGACAAAGTACATTTTTCACAATTGTATTTAGTATGAGGATGGTAGTTAAAGTTTTTAGGAGAGAACTACATTAGTTATGATTTGGATAGAGGTGGCATGCATTGTAGAGTCATTGTGTCAGGCCTTATAAAAACGGGACGTTCTAGCTACGACTGCATCATTACAGCTCATCCGCTAACCCACGGAGGTCACCGGCCGGCCGTGGGAAGCATTGTTTGTTGGGCTTCGGCCCTATTACGATCCGTTGGCTTCGGTCAATAGTTGGACTTCGGTCCTAGTGTGGTCTGACGGGTCTAGCGTACCCCCCGCGCCCCCAGCTCAATGTTGTAGAGGATTGCGTGTATGTTATGCTGTCTATTCCTACCTCTATGGTCTGTGCGTACAAAGTTGGGACTACATGCAATCACTCAACATTGAGCTGGGGGGTGGGGTACAATACTTCTCTGAAAAGAAATAACTTCACACAGTCAAAGTAGAAAGTTGCTTCAAATGTATGTAATTAAATTTCATCTTCCCATATGTGCACTTTAACAAAAAGGCAATTCCATGCAAAACAGGACTTACTTCTGATGATGTACATTTTGTAAAAATCAAAAGTGTAACTGAGTTATGATATTTTAAATATAAAATTTAAAGGGGACTGACATCCTTTATTGTGTGTGTACTTAAGGCGTTTGTAATAAAATATTGTTTTTGAGACCCACCTGTGTCTATTTAATCATTGATTTCTGAGTACAAGTATTTTAAAACAATTTTTGAAGTATTTGGGGAGGCAATCCCGCCCCATGGTGGAAGCTTTATTTGCATAAGATATGTGACGTAAGGTCGGGAAGATCCGATGTACATGATGTCCATATACATACAAACGTTTCACACACGTAGCGTCGATTTCATTTATTCCGTGATTTTGTTTCCGGAACTAATAAAATGCCGGGAAGATGTGTTTCTGCAGGATGCAACACCACCAAAGACAGTGTTAGCCTTCATCTGTTCCCAATGACGAACACCATTAGAACTCGATCTTCAACCAGAAGAGGGCGCTATTTCATGCAAAACTCGGAGCCAGCCGAGTGTAATTGTTTTCTCTCTGCAGCACACGGCATCTGTAGAGCTCTAACAACGTTGTTATATTTGAACTTTTGTTTTCTACCGGAAGCAAACGTCACAATAAGGTCATATTTGCACGAATTGTCAAGTGGGTAACCACCTACAATATGGCTCAAAGATCATAATTATAGCTATTGTGGTTCAAAAGTTATAAATTTTTAAATAGTTTTTCAATATTAATCTTTATCTTAGTGTAACTTGACACCTGATGACGTCATAATGACGTAATTTATTTTGATATTTAAGTTGATTCATAACCTACAATAAGACATATCATTTGTGGTAATGTCACATTGGTGCAAGTGACAAGTGGAAATAACGTCTGTTTAAACCTGTCGCTAGAGGGCGCTCTTGCATATGATGACGTCATCAAACCTACTATCCAAAAGAGTACACCCTACTGATGATTACATACACTGAAATCATAGCATAATTTTTTTTCATATTGGCTGTAGAGCTCTTTAAACTTGAACTTCCGGTTTGGACCGGAAGCTAAGGTCAAAATGGGGTCATATCTGTGCAAAAATACGGAGTGGGTAACGACCTACAATATGCCACATAGATGAAATTGATATCTTATGTGGTTCAGGAGTTATTAATTTTTTAATGTTTTCATTATTAATCTTTGATTTAGTGTAACTTTACAACCCGATGACGTAATTATGAGCGTCATTGCAATATGCACACTATTGCACTATTGCCTTTTGGTCCCTTTAAGTTTCATTGCAATCGCATTTATGGAACACTGCAAAAGGCAAGTTCAGAATGAAACATGTGTTATTGCAATGCACTTCCGGTACGGAAAGCGCTGAAAATTAAAAAAAAAAAAAAAAAAACTAACTAATTTTA